>VZSJ01005299.1:0-18318 GCA_013398405.1 Pheucticus melanocephalus | reverse complement strand
CAGGAGCAGCACCTAAAGAATGCAGGGGAACCTGTACAGCCCCCAAAATTACAGGATGAGTTTTGTCTGTACTTTGGTGGCCTGTGGAACAAACCAAAGAAAAGAAAGCACACTCCAAACACAGCACCTCCTGTTTGTAAGCAGAGACAAGTGTGCAATTCCTATTCTGCTAGAAGGAGAAAAGCAAGGCTTTTGAAAAATATGGACACGTATGTATGGAGTTCTTCAATGGCTTCAAAAGCATTGAAGTGCTCCCTGTTCATCTGATATTTCAGTTGCAGGGGCTTGTACAGAGAAAGCTTTCCATTAGCTTACATTTGGGATGTGTGGGAAGTGGAGAGGGACACGAGCTAAGGTGGCATATTGTGGGTTACAGGTGATCAGTTTGTAAACACCAGATGCATTCTGTAAATCTCACAGGAATTCCAGGATGATGAAGAATGGATCAAGGTTCTTGTCAGAGCCTAACTTTCAACAGGAGGTAAAATCTGTCACATGCAGGGACAGCCTCGCGGTGTCACTCGAGTGCACAAAATAGAAACAAGATCTGGGGTTGGATGACTTAGAGAGTGCTAAAGGTGCAGTGATATTTTGGCAGAAGTTGATTGTTTAACTGATCAGTGGGTTATTTTCTTTTGATAGCAGTATATAATCGGGTTTCTGGTATTTCGTATTCTGAGCAAACGATCTGATTGTTTGATATAAGTTGGAGCTTGAGTTGGGGCAACTGAAAGAAGAATTTTACATATATTGTATTGAGAAGAGAAAAAAAGGTCAAAAAGATAAAGTCAGTAATAAATTTCTTTGGTAATTAGAGGTTCTGCATCCTGAGTTGATTGCATCTTGCATGCTAAATTTCTAGTGCTTTGTCATATGGACTAACTATGCTGGAAACCCCAAATATGTGGATATTGGCAGTAGAAATGCCTGTAGGTGTTTATTTGACAATCTAAATTACTGTGGCTGCTTCTCAGAGATCTGAAGGTCTTTGAACTGAAAAGATTTCACTGTTCCTTCTGTCCTCGACTTGTCTTCTGCTCCTGAAGTGGGTGCCCTTAGTTCATGGGGGCAAGTAAGCAGTCCTTTCTCAGAAGAGAGTTTAAGAATGTTCTTTGTCCTCATTGACTTTGTTGAGCCACATTTGCCTTCTCAAAGTTCTCTCCAGAGTAGGTACAAGACCAGTTATGACCACAAATTTTATTTTTGTTGTGTATTATCGACTTCTTGTGGGTGGCAGTTCTCCCAAAGCTAAAATTCTGTAATACAGAAAAGTTTTTTCGCAGTCTACTACATTTTGTATTTGTAGGCCAAAAGCGAAAAAACCTTAGATTAAAATTCAGCAAAACATTTAAAGAAGCCTAGTTTCTTCTTTCTTTCTTGAACATGTTTTCAGTTTAGAACTTGAAAATGTTTTAAGGAAATCAAATTTATCATATTAATGCAGAGACTTGAAGCAAGGCTGGAATTATGAAGTGGCACAATTGTATGGATCTGGTATGCAAGACTCCAAAATTTTTAATAAGTAATTTTAAGTATTTTTAATAAATATTTTTTATTTTAAGTTGGGTGAAGTTATTAGGAGAGTCACATGAACAGTCCCTCGTATTTCAATGTGTCTAACGTACTAGAATGTCTATTTGCTTTGCCACACGAGGAAAAGAAGTTAAACACATTTTATTTCACTGCCAGAAAACTAGGTTTCAGAAGCCACAGATTCAAACTGTGTGTCCAGACAATGATGTCATGAACCCTCTGAAGACAAATTTTATTGTGTTTTCAGTATTAGTGTTTCTTGAGCAACATCTCCAGAGGTGTAGCTGAATCTCTACTGATGTTTTCCTGTCCTCAGAACAAGAATGCTAAGGCTTTTTGAAAGCAGGTTATCATTTGGAAAACCCTGGTGTTCTCAGGAAACTTCAGGTGCTTTGCCACAGGATGGCAGTGTAACAGCACATGTCGTTAAATCGAATTCTTGTGAGGTGTTCTGGAAGCGTTGGGTATTGGAGCTAGAATTTGTCTGTAACTCAGTGCAGCGTTGTTGCTTTTTAACTTTTCAAAATACAGTTGTTCCCCTTGTACTGTTAGTGCATCTTTGCATATGTTTTTATTCAATTATTCTCCTTTTGTGCTGTTTATTAGCTAAACAATAAGTTTTAATAAAGAGCAACAGATCTCCTCAATATCCCTATCGTATCCTGTGGTTAACAATACTTTTTTTGTAGACTAAGTCCCACAATCTTTTTTTTCAGAAAAGTAGTTATTCTTTGAAAAGTACTTGTTTTGCTTCAGAGTGTAATTGTTGATGTGGTTCATCAGGTATCGTTTGTTTCTTCTAAAGGCTTGGTTTTTTAATCAAGTCCATTTGGACACTTTAGTTTGTAGTCCTTCTACATGTTCTTATTACTCTTTATTTCAAAGTCTTCAAGCCTATCTTTTTAAACGTTATTGTTTATCTCTCTGGGATATTTTATTCTTCAGTATTGTATTAAGGATCATGTCTTCTGCTGCTTTCACTGACGTATTGAGTGAGAATCAATATTGTCAGCAAACAAGTGGCCATTTTTTAACTTGGGAAATACTTTAATAGTTCTGCTGCAAATATGGTGTTGACAAATCTTGTTCACGGTGTAGCATTAAAAACCAACCCAGTGGTGTCGTGGTGCCCAGCTCTCACTGCACCTGTGCTCAGGGTTGAGAATGCCCAGTTGCCTTTGACTGGCCTTTGCTGCAGCAGGAGGCAATTCCTCATCCCTGCAGCTCCCAGCAGTGATGCTGCTGTCTGTCCTCATTCAGTCCCAACTCCCACCAGCACACTTGGCCTTGCTGAGCTATATGCAAGGGGTGCCCTTCCCACCCTGTTTGCCAGACCCACCTTTTTGGTATTCTAACTGTAAAACAAAGCCAAGGATTCTTCTTTGTATGTGCATCCATAGAATACGGGGGGAAAAAAAGAGCAAAACCTCTTCCCGTCTCTGAGTTTCACCATAAAGCTTCCAGAGGTTGCTGTACTTTCTTCCCCTTCTCAAGTCATTTAGCAACAAAATTGTTGTTATGAAAACAAATATAAGAATGTCACTCTAATGTTAGTGTAAATCATCAACATTATTAAGAAGTGCTCTTCTCTAACATAGACACTAATTATTGGCTTTCCTCTCACCTTTCTCTTCTCTCTTACCTTGCAATTTTTCCTTTTTTTTTTTCTTTTTTGGTTCAGCTTGCCACATGGTGGCAGCTACTTCCTATCTTCTGGTGATCGCAGCCAAAAATAAAATGCTACAGGCTAGGTTTCTTCTGGAGTATATTAGAATGGGGAAATCAACACATCATTTTTGCATTTAAGCAGTGGGAATGAGAGTCCTGCTATGTCTTGCAGCTTGGTCACAAAATCAGCATGGAGGGGGAGCAGAGACAGAATCCCACATCTAAATAAACTATATTTTGGGAAAATTCAACCTTGGCTTCACAAAATCTTGCTTGTCTGGAAAATGCCTTAAGTTTGAAAAAGTCCAAATCAATGTAAATCTAGGCTAACTCTCCTGCAGGGAAATGGAGAAAGCACCCACAGGTTAGTGAAGCCTCCCAGAGCCATGAAATCAGGCCTGGATGGTGGAAAAGGATTGCCACTGGAAGTGTCAGGAAAGCTGGGATACTTCAAGCAGTACTGCAGTGACCAAAGGAAATTGAGTGGGGCATGTTCCAGCAGCAACAAAAATCAACAGCAGCACATCTGACCCCTAGACTCCCAGTCAGTAACCAAAGCTAATTCCAGAATTTTTAGCTGTTGTTCTAGTTTTCTGTGAATTATTTAAAAACATATCATTTCTAAACAGAATATGTTTTGACCTACCTATGAAAAAAAGGTACTCCTGCCCAATAGAAATGGACATCTAAATCTGAACAAGGACATCTGGATTTTCTACGTCTTCCTGTTGAACACCTGATATAAAGTATAATATAAATCTGTATCTAGTATTTAGGTATTTTATTCTTCCTATAAAGAACCCTACGGAGATCAGGCTCTGCAAAAACACATTTTGGGATTTTTTAAAAGCTACTTTTTAGCTACAGCTAAAAAACAGTAAAATATTTGCAGATTCTCTGCTAATTCTTTAAAAATCTTCATCAATGATTTATGGCTTCCATTCTGACCCATTTGTCATTTTCTTTTGTTTGAATAGCTCTTCTGTAAGAGTCTTCCTTGACAGCACCTTTTCCTTGGATTCCTTCCAAGTCCTGAATATTGTTCCTGTCTCCAAGCTCCTGATCTCCTCTTCATTCTGCCCTTAGTTCTGTGTCCCCAGCAGGGCATAAGAGCAGGCTGCCTTTTCCAAGCATGTGGTCCTTAGTGTGGAGTTTCTCACAGTACCCCAGGCCCTTGTATCTAACCAAGGAATGCTGGAAATGGTGGTGGCTCTCCTCCACTTTTTCCTGTGTGATCACCTGAACAGGCTGGTACAGGGGACCATGCTTCAGCCTACAGCCACTTCTGCAGCCTGCTGTTGCTATTTCCCTCACTAATCAACCAGTGGGACAAGGTCAGAGAAAAACCCAAAATGTGAACTCAAAACCAGCTCCCCTTGCTCAGGTATAGTCCTCAGTGTGTCTCTGCCTCATTCTCCTGTTGTGCTCCAGCCCCAAGGGCTTTTCTTGAGCTTCATGCTCAGTAAATTTGGATGCTTTCAGAGCCTGTTGAGCACACACAAGGCTTGCTGCCATCTGGCACTTGCTTTCTATCCCCCATGCACTGTTGGCTTTGAAAGTTCTGCCAGAAGTGCTGTTCTTTAAAAAAACATTGGCACCAATTCTCTGTAATAATTGGCCTGGCCCAAAAATTGTTCCTGTTTCTTTTGGTTCCTGTGAGACATTCTGCAGGTCCAGTGGGCACTGTCTAATGGAAATTTCTGGTATTTGATTCTGTCTTTTCCTAGCAGATGCTGAGCTGTGCCTGCTGGGGATCTGTCCCCCTGGGTGATGCTGTTGCCTGCAGAGGCTTTGCACAGTCTGCCTGTAAGGCACAGACCCCAGCAGGACACACATGGAACCCACCAGCCCTGTGTCACTGAAATGCTGCTGCTGATTCATGCAAACCAAAGGCTCTTGATTTTAAAGTTTAAAAAAGGCTCTTTGGATAGACTTGGAGTGACTGTCAAAATAGCAATGTTGATGTTATTAAGCATTGCACTTGAAAATCAGGTTTCTTGCCCAGAAATCTGTGTGACTCATTAACAGCCCATCCTCTTGCTATAGGATGTTCTCAGGAGCTAATGACTGTCAGGCCTTCACTTTGCAATATTCTGTGAATCTTCTTTGACTTGATTTCACAGTTGAGTCTTTTCTCTGTGTCATTTTGTGACTTGGGGTATTATTTTGGCTTTTGTGAGAATACAGTCTGGATATCTTGCATTATTTTCGGCAGCTGAGAAAACGGTTGCGGCTTTATCTGTTCTCTAGCAGCCTGGGAATTCTTGATTTAATGTGCTAATTCAGGCACCTTTTCAGGGGATACTTCTGGCAAGATTTCCTGCATTTTCCAGTCTTTGATGGGCCTAAATAATAAATTTTTTTTCGTATTTACAGTTGAATACTGGGACTGTGTCAATATATTGTCATAGAATGTAAGAACTTGGACCTTACAGCACTTTATCATGGGATGACAACTCTGCATCCTTGGCACACAAGTACTGTTCTTCTCATTTCATCTGTCTGGGTCTGCTTTGGTGATCTGTATGTTCTTATTCTGTTGCATTTTCAGATGTGGTTCCATGGGATTTTTTTATTTTCCTGGATCTTAACCCTGTAGACAACTGCAACACTTCAAAACTTTCGGAGTGCTAGAAAAGCATTTTTTTTCCAAGAAGGTATCTTACACAAGATGTCAGGAGACTAATGGGTAATTTGCAACTAGGGAAGGTCTTGCAGAGTTTGAAAAACAAGTTTGGAAAAAGTGATTAAGATAATTCCAGTTGCTGACAGCATCATCTGTTTAATTTTTTACCCCACTTTCACCTACCTTCCACCCAGCTGTTTGTGATGATTCGTATTTCTGCACTTTCTATGCCAAAAATAGAACATGGTATGCTACAGTCTTTGGGACACACAGCACATGTAAATGGCATACCTTTCAGAAATTTACTTTGAATCAAAATATAGCAAGAGCAAATGATAAAGCTGATCAGCAAATTTTCCATGATTTCTAATGCAAAATTTCCTGATCTCAACTTGGGAGTTTACATGAGAGTCAGGAAAAAAAGAACCAATCAATTTTTCCAATGCTGTCTTCAGCAAATGCAGGCTGTGAAATCTAATGACAAGGTCTTTTTGCATAGGGACATAAAAATGATTAAAGAATAGAGGAGTTTTATACAAAAGCTATTACACTGAAACTGCCATTAACACTTTTATTAACTGTTTGTCAACAAAGATGTTATAGTAGGTTATAGTCACACACATAAACACACTCACACATATGCATGCCCACGCACACAAGTGCAATTTGTCAAAAAAATAAACTAAACCTAAAGGTAATATTCTCACCTTGCTGACATATATTCTCTGTGACTCAAGTGTCTTGAGCTGATCCCATTCCAAACAGCCTGGAATGGAACAGTAACGTCATTTGCTGCCTTACGCTTTTAACACTTACTTTCAATAAGATTAAACTGGTTAGAACATCCCTCCTTTATGCAAGTTAATGACCCAAGAATAAGCATGGAAATAAACCTATATGTAAGTGACAAGCGGAAAATGCACTTGGAAATTTCAATATACACTTTGTGTGGAAAATGGCGGTGGCTTGTCCCTCTTTTCTGAAACTGTCAGAGAAGTAAGAACTGTAAACATTCATCTTGTTTCAATGATGTTTCTAGACAGTTGATTTCATCACTGACTGGAACCATCAGTTAGCAAAACACTGCAGCACTGATCATGGTATAAAACTGCCTAAGTCTGTAGAAAAAGACCAAAACAGCACTTTACAAATAGCAGGCATTTGCAGGGGTCTTTGGAAGCACTTGAACAACTGTTGGGTAAAATGCAAAATTTCTCCACGCAGTCTGTCCTTTGCTGATCTAACCAGAAGTGGAATAATTGTTATACTTCTTTTCTTCATTTTCTCTTTCACATTCTGCTGCCAAATTGCCCTTATCCTCATCCAAGGACTCCCCAGTGAGTCTAAACATTTTGAACAGAGTGGTGGAATGGTTAAGTTGCACCATTGGGTGTCAGAGGAAGGACTGATAAGAGTTCAGCAACCCTCCCCCTGCATGGGCTCCAGAGCACAGCTCACCGCTGAGTCCTGTGACTTGGAAGAGCAGAGACAGGAACTGCTAAACACAAAGAGCTGCAGCAATGACCTGCTGTGCACCAGTCTTTGAGGAGCCTGAATACAAAAAGATTCTCACCTTCTTACAGGCTCTTGTTCCAAGAAGAACAGAAAAGGAAAATCAGACATATGGGTTGCATTTCCAGCCCTATTATGTGCTGCTTCTCTGTTTGTGTTTTGCAGCCCCACATGTAAAGAGTGGGTAGCACTCTTTAGGCAGGGTGGTGACAGCAGTACAGCAGGAGAATAACAAAATCAAGGAAGGACAAGTTTGGGTGCAGGACATGTGCTCTCCCTGACAGAAGCGTGGAGCAGGCTACAGCAGATCACCAGAGCAGTTTTGCTGAACCACTTCCCAAAGCAGGGCTGGTGCTGGGTGTTACAGGCTGGGGTACTCAAGCAGGACTCAAAGCTAGACAGTTCCTCTGCTGTGGTTTCTCTGATGTTCTCTATGTAGAAGATGAAGAATGATTTTACCCTCTTGTCTAGCAGCAACATGATGCAGTTGTCCCTCATGTGCAAAGACTTGTAGCACACTGTGTGCTCAGTGCTGGCTGTCAGATTCCCTACGGCTTTAATGCTCTCCACACCTCTGTTAAAGGCAATTGCACAATCCCTGTATTTCCAGATACTTTTTCAGCAATCCAGAAACCTCACTAATTAATTCTTTAGATCTTTCTGCTCTAAAGGTGACACTTTGTTTGCTCTCTACTAGCTTCTCATTTGTCTGACTTTATTCTGCTGGTTTCTTACATTTGGCAGCAGCCAGAACAAATGAACATTTTAGAGACAGAAGCTTTCACTACTGGGAAAACATCGTCTCTGTATCTCCTTATTGTCATTTTCCTTACCTTGGATCCATTAATATCTGTGGCCAGAAATCACAGAGATGAGTTTATCTACCAGATCTTCTGCTCTCTGTGTTCTTTCACGTGCAAAGCAAGGACAGAATTTATTTTTAACTTGGCTACCTTTCCTCCTCCCCTGAACTCCTCCCTGCCTTACAGTCAGCAGCATCTGCTGTTAGAAGCCTTCAACATTATCCATCTGGGGTGGTTGCTCAAAGTTCCCTCTGGCTCTGTGCATTGGGGCTATGTAAGTCTCACTTTTGTTACTTTTTCTGTCGGTGTTTGAAAAGAAAGTAAAAATACCTTTGTTATTTCCCAGCTGCTCATGGCTCTGTGTCATGGCATTACTCTTTGGAGCAATAACATGAACTCCTTTGCTTCATGCTCATCCCAATCTTGTGGATGTGCAATACCTTAGACGTGCCTTTTGAAACTTTCCCTCCTTTGAAGACATTTAAGGATAACAAAATCTTTCCTTTGATTCTTTCCTCTTAGCCAGTAAGTGATAACAGTGATATCAGATCAGTGTCTGTTTTCTGATGTTTCCTGATTTTGAAATTTAAGAGAATTTATGTTTAAGGGAATTTATTCAAAAAAATTGTCCTCTGTGTATGGACATTGTTTGCAATTACTTTTGTGGGGTTTTTTTTCTGAACTTACAGTAAACCCAATTTCAAGGGTCAACTTCTATTTAAAAAGCCTCCTACTGTTGTTTATATTTTAACCACTGTGCTAACCAATGTACCCTGACTCTGAAATAAGATCTGATAAACTTCCACCTATGGGTGATCCTCACAGTGATCAAATAAATGAGAACAAACACCACAAGATTAGAACTGGAGAGAGATTTAGATACTGTGTGCATCAGTGAGGGGAAAGAGGAAAGAAGGAAAGGCACAAAAGGATAAATCAACAGTTTACAAGGATCCTGTCAAACATAATGCCTTGACAAGTCACATCCTTGTCACAAGACAACAGTGAGGAGTGCCAGTGGCAGATGAAAGACGCCTCAGTTTTGTCATTTTCTTGTGGAAAACTTACAGAATTACTGGTTTTGTACCAGGAACAATTGCTAACAATATTCTCAAGCCCAGTTTTCCAAGATCAGATCCATTTAGACAGAGATTAATAAGATTTCTTCAAATCTGCATTGTCATCTTTGAATGAAATGGCAATATGAGTGTTCTTTACTTTCTTCAGAACATTCACACCAATGTAGGTGCATTTTGAACAGATTTGAGACAATGATATTGAGAGAAGAACCAGAGCCAAGCCTTAAACTGGCAACAGCTCTAAGGAAGGAGTATAGATTTTGAAGGAGTATATATAGACCTTTAACATGAGAAAAACTTGAAAAAGAGTCTGCTGACCTGATGCCTGCAAGTTTTCCCAAACTATCCTGGACGTGTGTTAACAAACCTTTGGCTACCACAATTAGCTGCTTTGGTTGTGAAAACCAGTAGGAAAAGCTGATCTGATTAAAATGTCTAACACATAGTGTTTATTGATGAGTTTTACAAACTCAGCTAAGACTCACAGCCTTTCAGACCTCCCCATGCAGCAGAAACAGCTGCACTCACCCACTTATGCAGGTTTTTTTGTTAGACTTTCACCACCAGATGTGCACCATAACACAGTGACCCAGTGACTACCTCAGTGGAAATGGGAGACACAGAAAACTGGGGAAGGTGCCAGAGATGCTGGAGAGGGCAGGGCTGAGCAGAAAACCAATTTTGCATTGGAGTAAGGATAATATCTGATGGGAAAGAGGCACAGGGATTGGTGAGCAGATGCTGTTTGTAGCCAGGGAGTCAAGGGATATAGAGCAGGAGAGATGAAAACTAGGATCTAGAGCTAGAATTGAAAATGAGGTTAAGATTGTTAAAAATGTGGAGCTAGACTAGGCTTGAATAGCTCTCAAAAGCCTGCTTGCTAGTAAAGCTTACTTGGTGTTCTGCTCCTTTGTTTTACCATTCTTTCCCAATGAGTAACTGCTCCTAAAACCTGATAAGCCTGATCCCACATGTAATTGCATTATATCCCACCCATTCTCCCTGTCACCCTTCAAATGTTTCCCTGAGCTGACTCCAGCTCCCATCAGCTCCTCTCCTTGGCCCATCTCCTTTGTTTCCCTGCACTAACATCAGTGGTATCCCAAGTCTCTGCAGATATCCTGTGCTTTGCTCTTGTTCACAAGTTGCATTAAAACAGATCAAAGCACAGAAAACAACCAAATAGAATGGTATTATACTACCTGACAGGAGAAAAACAGCATAGGACAAGCAGGGTCAGCTTTAAATGTTTCACATAATCAGTAAAATATAAGCTAATGTGGTTCTCATGCTTGAATGCCTCTCTCACATATTTACTCCTGCACTCCTAGCTTTATCCCAAACCCTCAGTAGAGTGTAACTTCTACTTAAAGCAGGCAGGATGATGTAGAAGTGGACAGCCTCATTAGTTTTTAGAAGCAACTCATGATTCTGTAAACTTTTGGCCTCCAGTTGCAGAAGATTGATCCAGCAGTGTGCATTCAGTCTGTTCTCCCCATCCAATATTCATCCTATTCATTCATTCATCAAATGTGCCAGTGACTGCCTCTGGTGAGTCACTGGCACATTTGATTCAGTAAGTTGTTTGGAAGCACCACCAGAGAGTTAACATGCTAGAGAAGCCATGAAATGGTGCTGCAGTGCAACTTTTCCAAGGTAAAGGCTGCTTGGGAAATACAGAGTGAGCTGATGTTGAAATCAGGATAACACACAGATGAGCAAAGTCTGACACCCTCACTGGGTGAGTTTGTGCATGCAGTGTCAGGTTAAATGTCTGGTAAGGAAGAACACTAAATTGCTATCTATGATTCTTAAACCTAATGTTTAAGGTTCAGAGTATCCTCTTAAATCTAAAGTTTAAATGAAATTAAAATTAAGTCCTACTCCCAAATAGAAGGAAAAAAAATGAAAAATGTAATTCAGGGAGACAGCAGAAAAGGAATTCTTTCTTAAAGAAGTAAAATTAAACAATTTTACAGAGTTAATGTCTGCATCTTATAATCATGCTTACCATGAGATTCAATAGAAGTTGCTCCTTATGAATCAATACAGGCATGCATGGCTGAGTTTACTATTGGGACTCTAGTGTCAAGAGAAATTCAGATCCTGCCTGGACACATGATTTCCCATGCTTTCCAGCAACATTATTCCTGCCTTTTCTCTAGTAGAGAAAGACCTAACCATTTGAGAACAAAACATATCCTGCAAAACAAGAAAGTGCCTTTGCATTTAATAGCATCCAGTAGGAATGATTGAATCTGATTTGGTAATCCATCCAATTCAAGGTTGTTTGAACAGCCACACCACGGCAAGGGGGCAGCAGCATGGGAGAATGATTAACTTAATCCTCCTGCCTTGTTTGTTTGATGCTGCCTCACTCCAGTGCAAGTCAATAAAACTTTGAGCACCGACACACACAACTTCCAGCACCCTCCAAGCTGGCCCAAAATGGGGATTAGCAAAGCTGCCTTTCTCCTTCTGTTCTTTCTCAGCTCAGGTAAGAGTCCTTTGCCTTCTGCTTGCCTGGGTGAGGCTGGGGCCAGACCCTTGCAAGCTCCATGTGAGGAAGGTAGGTCCCCAAATCCCTGCATCACAACTCCCCTGGGTGATGATGGATTTGGGGCTTGCTGGGCAGCAAGAGCTGCTGCTGAGCAGAGTGAGAGCTGCCACTGCTCCAGGGCTGTGTCCATTAGAGACACCAGAAGAGGAGCAGCCTCGCTGTCTGCATGGGCACTGCTGGCTCCCAGCAAACGTTTCTCCTGGCCAGAGACAGGGGCACCCTTGGGGAGCAGCCTGTCAAAGGCTTGCACAAAGGCATGGCTCCCTCTGCTTTCAGCAGCCTTTTGTCTTAGGTTTGGGGATTTTTTCTCTGTTATTTCCAGCCACTGTGATCCTTATTCTGATTGCTCTGAAGTTTGTTAATGCTTGTGCAAAACAGAATCGTACAGGAAAGGAAAGCTTGTTCTGCACACTGCAATTTTGGTCTTTTTCATAACCACATTCTTAACAGTGAATTTTTCATTCCTTGTGATAGGGAGACCAAATCTGATCAATGTTAGTTTCTGCAATATTTTTGGTACAGAAAGATATTTTTGTGGAAGATGATAAAAAATTTTGGAACACTCAACAACTGAATTGAGCTCTTTAAGTATATTTATATGTGTTTCATACATATGAATATTCTCTGTCCTGAAAACTTTAAACTCCAGTGAACTGTGAGATTCAGACCACACAGCTTCTTGCAGGCTTCTATATAACTACATAATATGTTGTGATTGTAGTAAAAAATACAGTTGTGAGTGTGCTAATGCATATATAAAGATAACAGTAAAATAGACAAACATTTTACATATGCAGTTTTAAACATAAGAAAAAGTAACAGTTAGGAAAATATATTGGTAGATTTTAGCTGGAAATATTAGAGATGTGCCCCAGCATTAAAAAAAAAAAATCTGTTATTTAGTTTTTATCTTGGTTTAAATTCCAGTTTCTGAGCTTTGTTTTTGCAAAAAAACAGCCTCTGTAAAATCAAATACCTTCCACAATTAGGTAGGAATTTTATATGAGGGAGAAAATATACAATTTGGGCTTTTATCTGAAATATTTTACTTTTGTTTGCAAATCCTTTACCAAATGGTAGTAAATATTTGCATTTCTGAATAAGATAGTAATACATCTTTCTGAGACTGTAAAACATCATAGATGTAGGGAAAATGATAGCATGAAAATTTACTGCTTTTTTATTGATTCCAAATTTTCCTTTTTATTTTCCCTACAAGTAATTCCCTGCCATGTAAATATAACAGAAAAGGGGAAAAATACCTTCATGACCCAAATCAATTAGGACCCTGTCAATATTTTTAAAATCAAATGTATTAATAGTGACGATATTGTTGCAAAATGTCAAAACAGAACAGAATTAAGTTTGCATGGAAGCTGTACCATAATAGGAATTCCTTGCTTGTTTTTCTTTTCCTTGTGGAGAGCATTGCAGCCTCCCTATGATATTGTCTTAACCTAGTTTAATGTTTTATCTCAAAACTCATTTATTCTCAATGTTTTTGTTTTGAAATAACTAGTGGAAATGCCATTGGACTCTTTTTCACTTATTCTTTGGTTTTCCAGCAGCTATCCTTTGTTTCCATGCATACTGTTAAAGTAATTGCCAACCCTTAGGGATGAGCTCTTCCCAGGGGGGTTTAAAAAAATCAGAAAAACCCCTGCAGTAACTTCTATGCTCTTGCAATCCTATGAGAGGAGGCATAATTTGGCTTTTATCCCTATTTTACCAGCTTCAGCTTGTAGATGCAAAATGATCTTTAAGAAAATACCCAATTGCAGGCTGAGCTATCTCTCAGGTGAAGGAATTGCATAGCAGGACACTTCTGAGCCCACTTCACACTGAAGAGTGTTACTCAGGCAAGGGAGGAGCTGTTGCCTTTCTCAGCTGGAAGGACACCACTGAACAACCCAGTGGAGCCCCCTCTCACAGGCCATGGGGCTGAGTGGGACAAGGAGGCTTTTTGCCCCTCCTGCTGGCATTGGGCCCTAGCTGAGACAGACAGGGGGCAGAGAAAATGAAGAAGTTCCTCTCTGCAGCATGGCTGTTATTCCTGAGATTGCAGCCATGGTCTGGTTCATCCCGTCTGCCTTTTATTCAGCAATTGCGTAAGGCCAGGCACAGAAGCACAGAGCAGGACTGCGACGTCCTGCAGTGACCAGGGGCCAGGGTGTCTGTCTGGGGTTGAAACCCTACAGAACAGGTAACTCCCAGGGCCAGATGTTCCTCAGAAGAGTCATATGCTCCACTGATAAAGAAACTGTAAAAATCATAGGGCTCATGCAACTCCATGACCCTGCAGCTGGAAGTCATGAAAATCACTGTGCTATGCACTGAGATTGCAGAGCTGTAACAGGAAAATACTAAATGCCAAAGTCCTTTACAAGAAGAAATGTTCTTGAACACTTTTTGAGTTTACCATTAAAGATAGCTGTACTTTTTAGTGTCCTATATATTTGACATGCAGCTGTAGCCCAGAGGTTGTTAGGTGAATTTATTTACCAGTTTAGTGTCTTGTTTTAATTCATTGCAATTGAGGGCAACAACTGCCAGCTTGATTATTAAGTAAATTCAGTAAAGGGTTATTACGAAAATGACAAACTGAACATCTCACAACCCCAGTGACTGAGAGTGGTTTGTTTCTTTTAAGAGTAGGAGCCTTTGAAAGGAGGTGGCTGATAAATCTGAAGTCATTCCATGTGGATAGATGGACAGCAAAGGACAAATGTTGTTTCTAATCTTTTTTGAGCCCCATTTCTCTGCTTTGTCCAAATTATGCTTGGCCAATATTTTCTTTCTGAAAAAACCTCACTTTTTTTTTGCTCCTTGGGTCATCTTCTGTGCTGCCATTCCTTTATACCTTAGGTTTGTGTTATCACTGTTCAAGCCATTTCTCTGTCCTGCCTTACACTGGGTTTTCAGTGATGCCGCCTTTTGCCATACCAGGAAGGCATTTTAGATTTACCCGTATTTTGTCACCATTAACCCAGCTATTCCAGTAATTAAATGGTGATGTCACATGGTTAGGTGACAAAGAATTTAACGTGAGAGTTTGAAATGAATAAAATCATCATTCCCATTTTCATTCCTTTCTCTCTTTTTCCTTTTAGTGCAAGGAAGCGTTCTAGACCGCTATGTGAGAACAGAGGGAGCTTGGTTGCTCAACCCAATGAAGCAAGTTTATAGAGCAAATAGTGATGAAGAATGTGCAGAGAAATGTGAAACTGAAGAAAAGTTTGCTTGCAGGTAATTTGCACTGGTTCCCACATATATCTTTCATTGCAAGTGATGGAATAGTATGCCTTTTTTATCTGCAGTCTGAACTTTCGAGGGTTTTCTTATGACTTTGTGGGGGTTTGAGGTTTGCTGGAAAAACAAAAAATGTACACAAACAGAATGCCTGGGACATATAGATGAAGACAGAAAAAGTAGAGAAATTAATGAAGTTATGTTATGAACTTTTATTGAAAAACATTACAGTATCTTGATGCACAGCTTGACATGCTGCAAACAAACTTGGCATGGTTTTATCAAGACTCTTGCACTCCTTCTGCAACAAGGAGTCATAATTAATGTCTTGGAAATTTAGGATAGCATTGCTTATTTTCATTGCATTGCCTATCTTGCAGATAAATCCATTTTCCAGAATTTTACCAGAATTTGGACTTAGATAACTGCTATTTACTTTGAGAAGGAGATGGCCACCTAAACCTTAATGATTCTAAACTCTTTCAGCCAAGTCCTCTTGCTGCACTTGCATTAACCAGGCTCAAGGGGCTGGAAAGCATGAAAGGTGTTGATGAACCTGTATTATTGGTCTTTGCTCAGGTTTCTGCCCCACAGGAGCCCATTGCTCTGGGCCTGAGGCTGCTGGATCTCCGTGCCAAAGCCTTGCAGCCCATTGAGCTCAGGCAGTGTAGCAGGAAACTGGGGCAGTGAGCAGAGATGTCCATTGCTGTGGTGGGAGGCAGTCTGCAGAGGCAGAGGGGTTGTCTCTTCCAGTGTAGCACCACTGCAGCACACCTTTCTGAACCCAGCAGAGTGATTGCCTGCAGTGCTGTTTCAAGCACTTGGTTCTACTCAATGCTTTTATTCAAGGCAGGGATACAATGGTGCTGACTTCTTAAATGTCTTTTGTAACTTTGGGTTTTAACTCCAAAGAGAAAATGAGACTTGTTCTAAAAATGTGTAACCCTGAAGGAGGACAGGGGTCTGCTGCCTGTATGAAATACCACCAACTGCCCTTGATCCAGCTTCACTCTGAAACCCACAAAGAGGGCAGAGCTGCAGCAGCATGTGGTTCAGGAGAGTAGGGAGGAAGGCAGAGAGGGCAAGTCTGTATATTCAGATTATAGATTTACAGTTGGCAGGGAATTCATGTTCCCTTTTGAGGCATATTCAGACACAGTATCATTCTTCTGCCCCGGGGTCTAAGCCTGCCATCACCTGGCACTGGAATGACATCAGGTTAATGCCTCCTTAATTAATTATGTGAGATCTATTACAATCAAGCAAGATCAGGTGCTGTCTGGCAGGAAGGATTTGATGGAAGAAAGATAAATGTTAGGTAGAGCTTAAGACCAGGGCAGCACTGCAGCATCCTGACGTTAATGCTTCAGACCAACGTGTTCAGGTCAATACTTCAGACTTATTATCCCATCTTAGGGGTGGATTGGGCCATGCTCCTTAGTTACTTTCCTACTTACAAATTTAACATTACTGACAGCTTAATTGGCTTAACTGGGCATAACAGCTTTCTTGTTACCCATTAAATGCCATGCTGCTATTGCTCTTCTCTTTTTGGTCCCAAAAAACAAGCTGTAGGAATTATTTAGCCTGTCAGAAGGTTTCCTTCTATTTCCTTCTCTGCTATTCTAGAGGCTACACCATCTGCTTCAGTTTTGCAGTTTACAAAAGGCTATGACTTATGGAGTGCTTACTCTCAGAAGAGTTACCACAAGATAATTTAAGGTCCTGGACTGTGTTTTATCTGCTCCTTGGTAACTGCTGCATACTGTAGAGTATCTAACTCCTTGAATGACTGCTAATATTTTTAAAATTAGGTCAAGGTGCCTTGTGTATATATCCTCTTCAACATGGTCTCTTGAACCTCTGGCAAGTTGTAAATCCCTTGTTATAATTTCTTCTTGTAGATCCCTTTCAGCCTAGGTTTGATATGAACACTTAGAAGTGACAATCCCCACTGAAAATGTGAGCTGGAATACTCAGTGATTTGAAATATTAGTCTTAAATATTGATATTGTCTTAATATATATAAATTTGAATGTCAGTCTTGAATATTGCTAACTGTAGTGTTTGATGAAATGACAACTGAATACTCAAAAATGTTTTCAGGAAAAAAAGCATATATTCAGTATTGTTTCTTACATTGCTCTCTCCTCTTAAATTTGACAGGGCCTTCTTATTTACCAGTAAAGACCAGCAGTGTTTAACATTGACTGAGAACACCAAAACAGCAATGATATTCAGAAGAGCAAATGCAGTTCTCTATGAAAAAAGAAGTATGTCTATATCTTTTTTTATGTTATTGGACTGTGGTTCAGTTAAAAATTATCTGTTTTTATAGTATTTGTATATTGTTGTATGATGTTCACACTCTTCAGTTAATTAATTTGGTGACATTTTTATCCCATTCTTCTTTTTATGATGTCATTAATTGATGTGGTGAATTTTTTGCTCCCTTTTTTACATGTTTTATGAATATTTTTATCATAGATGAGGATTATCTGACAGAAATGGTCTCTAATTCTTTCTGAAGTTAAGTATGTCTCTGAGGAATGGCAGCTATCTAATTTTTTATCCTGTTCCAAAAATTCTCACCTTATGCCAGATGCAAGGAAACAATTGGGTTTTAAGACTATTTTTGAATTACATTATCAAGCATGGAGCTCTTGCTGTATACAGAGAAGAAGGAATGTGGTTTATTTTTAATGTAACATAAATTTTATTATGCTGTTCACTGACTTTAATAATACGTAATACTTGACTTTAGTAATAGAAAATGAACCAGGTTCTTAGCTGCTGGAAATCATGGAGTGGTTTTGATGGGCCAGTTTCTAAGCAAAAGGAGGGAATCTCAATAACTTGATAATAAATACCCATGAGCTCCAGAGAAATGCATCTTTACTTCTCTCTTGACCTTGGTGGCTTATCCCTCCCTGTGGGCTGAGACAATGCTGTGTCTATAGCAGCTGCAAGGAGATTTTAGATAGCAGTTCAACAGCTTTAGCTGGATTGCAGCCGAACATCCAAATGAGGTTTTGTTCAGGCACTGTGGATAAATGCCTGATAAGGAAGATAAGGAGGTAATTTTTCACAGAAAGGTGTGTAAGTACTGGGCCACATTGCCCAGAGAGGCTGTGGAGCCTTCACCCTTGCAGATATTGGCTGGCCAAAGCTCTGAGCAGTCTCACTCACCATAGAACCTGAATGTGCCATTTCTGGGGCTATGGACCAAAGACAACTGAGCGTCCTTTTCAACCTAGTATTTCCTGAAGCCTTTGGCCAGCTGCATTT
>VZSJ01005297.1:2744-15765 GCA_013398405.1 Pheucticus melanocephalus | reverse complement strand
CTGGGCTCAGGTTTTCAAGACCAAATTAATAAATAAATGCCATGGATGCTTCTGGGTCATCTGCTCTACCTCTGTATAGATCTCTAATGCACACACATTACCAAGTTCTCTCCATGAACAGTTTTACTAATGCTTCAGGGCTGTTGCTTGCCCACATTCACTACAGGGACATTCTTTAGGTGTCAGATGTGGCTGCTTTCACAACTTCCCAGCAGTCTGAGGTGTCAGTGGGGCGATTTGTGCTCAGCAGCACACAGTGCAGAGCTGTGTGCCCTGCAGAAACGTGAAGAATGCCTGCAGAGCACAGGGGCTGTGAGGGCAGGAGCGTGGGCTGCTCAGGCACACTGCCACTGCTGCCATTGCCCAGTGCCCACCAGCCTCTGATCCCCTGCTGCTCAGGCAGAGCTACAACAAGAGATGGCTGTTTCTCACCCTTTTATTGTACTAATTGGTACAAATTTAAGGATTACTGACGCTTATTTCAGCGTGTTTTGCTTCAGGGACAAACTGTCCTCTTGTCTGTACAGAAGAAGCTTTGATGTGTAACACCTTTCACATTGAAAATACATATTTATACCTCATCTGAATGGAAGTATCAGGAAAAATGACAGGTTATTTTGGAAGGATGTCCCAGCTGTAGCAGGTGAGTCTGCCCTTCCAGGAATGATGGTAATAATTTCAGTTCAGGATTAAGATCTAAATCTTCCCCAGAACTCTAGGAAGTGACTGTTCAATTGAGGGGAGCTCTGGACAGACATTTTTTAAAGAAATAGAAAATAGAAGACAGTCTACATCATGACTCACCTGCCTTAAGGAAAAATTGAAGAAAAGTCATTGTAAATGGGAAAAGGGAGTCAGGGGATACAGTCACATGGCCTCAACTGGTCAGAGGAGTGACTGAGCATAAAAGGATCCTGCAATGCACTCGTGAGTGGTTGTTGTGTGGGGATTGGGAGGGTCTTGATAGCAGCTGTCAAAATAAGGGAGACCAAGGGTTTTGTATTTTGAAGACAGAAAAATCTATATATATATAGCATGACCTACAGAAAAAAAAATGGACAAATTATGTTTTATGGACTTAAGAAAACTGCACATCTGAAAACCTTGACTGTGCCAAGTCACAGTTTCTAAGGGCTGTGCAAGGTGGCTGGGTGTGATGTGGTGATTTTACTCCTGCCTGAGCTCTAGTGGGCGTGACAAGCTGTATTGTGGTAGCTGTTTGGGACAGGGCAGTCCCCTCTGGGTCTGCCCTCTCTGATATTTTGTAGCTCCAGGCAGTAAAAATCTGGGTGTACCTCTATGAAGTCCTGTACTATTAAATGGGTGACTTCATGGGTGTGGGTAGGCAGTGACAGCCACGAGGCATGACTAAAGGTGCTGCAGATGCTTAGGTCAGACCTGCCCATCCAGCAGTGCCTCATGAGGATAATAACAGTGACATCTGCGAGCTGCTCTCCATGCAGGCAAAGGTCAGTGTTTGGTAAGCTCCAGCTCTTGATGTGATATTTAAAAACACAGACTTTAGTGGTGTGCTGCTGCCAACTTCAGCTCTGCTTCTTTTCTGTTCCTTAAAAGCTCATGGCCCTCAAATCCACCAAATGGTGTGTGTGAGGGATTATGGCCTGTGGCAGAGCACAAGCCTTTGTGTGCTTTTCATTTCTGTGATATAGTTCAGTATCTGAACTAGCATCTGTTACCCAGTTTCTGCTTTCTGTGCTTATCAGTCGTGGCTCCAGAACATGTCCTGGCACACAAGTACTGCTGTTGGCACTTGGTTCTGATGACAGAAAACAATATTGCTAAGGAGTGGGAGGCCCTCCACAGCCTAAATTCAGGTTTTAATTCTTTGATTTGTTCCTATGATCATGCCACCCCTCTGGTAGCATTTGCAATGAGATTGAAAGGATTGATCACTTGTTTTTTGAGTTAAATTCAGGTCTTTTCAGATGAGGCTCTCCTTTTGCATTAGAGTAGCTAGCTCTGGAAGAATTTTCTGTGCTTGAAGGTAATGAATTGTCTAGAAAGAGGTGTTTGCAAACAGGAATAGGGATTTTCCTTCTCACTGTGAAACAAAGGAATACTTTGTGTTTATCCAAGTCCTTCCACTGAAGTGCAGCATGTGTGTGTGATGCTGCCATGGCAGCCTGCTTATTGTGATTGTCTGCCTCAAAAATAGAACAGGAATCTCTGTTTTTCCCGTTAGAGGTTCTCTCCTATCTTCAGCAGTGTGTTTGTTAATGGTTGGAGGCCAAGTCATGAAGTAGCACAACTCCAACTTCCAATTACTTATTAACCTAAAATTACTTAGTTATTAATCATACAAGGAGCAGAAGTGTAACAAAGTCTGTAAAGACTCCAGGATCATCACATTCCCTGCCTGCTCTAAAGAAATTATTGTTACCCTTTCACTCAAGAGGTGAAACAGTATTACCAAGCTGTGACTTGTTCATAGATTTCCAGGGCATGCAAACTATGCTGATTATGAAAGACGAAAAAATAATGGTCTCTGTGCATTGATGATTGAATTTCTATGAAAGGGATCAAGGCTTTCTGTTTCTTGGAGGTGACAGTAA
Organism: Pheucticus melanocephalus; assembly: GCA_013398405.1. Classification (NCBI taxonomy): domain Eukaryota; kingdom Metazoa; phylum Chordata; class Aves; order Passeriformes; family Cardinalidae; genus Pheucticus; species Pheucticus melanocephalus. The sequence continues at coordinate 13,192 of VZSJ01005297.1, read as the reverse complement.
AAGTAGTTCCTGCTCTGTGGCGTGAGGACCTGTTTCCCCTCCCCATACCTGCTCCCAGCCTGCACTGACCAGTCCTTCCCAAGTACTCACGAGGTAATTTTGTGTGACTCAGACGAGGTCAGAACTTGCCCAGTGGCAGGAAGAGTTCAAGGGTGAGAGAAAACTAGAAACAAAGCAGAGCCACGTTGCCCGGGCCAAGGTAAGGACCAACACACCTGGTGTTACTGGAAATGGGAACTGCAGGTTTTTATTACAATTAGAGGTTTCTTTGCTTTATAGTATTAGTTTCTTACTGAGACATCTTTGCATGAATCTAAGTACTTTAATCATTGGGTTTTCAAAACTTGGTTATAAACTTTAAAAAAATGGAAAAAGAAAAGAGCTATCCCTAGAAACCTGAGGTTTTGTTTGCTTTTTAAGTTGAAAAGTTTGGGGTGAGGATGAAGCCTGATTTATCCTTGGGGGAAGGGGAGGGTTAACATCACATTCTGCTGTTGTAAGCCAATTGTCTGGTCTTCAGTCATAAAAATACCCAGGTACCTCCTGGTGCCCAACAGCTTCACAGTGTGAGTGTCCAGCAGAGTGGCAGACTTGTCAAAAACAGGTATTTGACACTATCTTGGGTTAGAGACTTGAAGGAGTCAGGCTGCTATTGCTCTCAGCTCCAGCTCTCTGATCCCAGCGCACCAGGCAGCAAGCTCAAGTACCTGAAGCTGGGAGAGGAAAAACCAAACCTCTGGTTTTACAGCAGCTGGGAAGCTGTGTGGGTTTGTGCTAAACTATCCCACTTGAGATGGAGCAGCTCCAGATACTGAGCTTGGCACAAAGCTGCAAGCCCCAGCACAGAGCTTCTACGCTCTTGTGAGCTGAGTTAAAAAACCTTGTGTGCTTCCTCCCTCCTGTTTTCAGTGATTCTCAATGTTGTAAATAGCAATTAAATCCTTGTGTCAATATTTTCAAGGTGCAAAGCCAGAAACTGCAACACAAACTTTAATCCCAAACACCAGGCTTGCTGTGGTGTGTGTTTGGCAGTGTGTCCATCTCTGGACAGAAGTATGCCACAGGACAGGATGTGATCAGGAATCAAACATTTCAGTATTTGAGTCTGGTCTGCCTCTCCCTAACATCAAATTATGCAAAGCAAAAGGAACTTGATATGAATCAGTGCAATAAGATGGGTGTGAAGGCAAATTCAGGTTTGGCGTTTTTCATGCTCCTCTCTGTGGCCCAATAACTTCTGCTTTTGGGGTTGATCTGGTGAATGAATTATTTGCTAGAAACAGATGGGCAAATAGTAGGAATGGTGAAGGTGTGTCTTGGTTCAATTCCTTTTTCTAGCTTAAGCATCTGCTTATGCAATTTACTGCTGAGCAATTAATGTAAGAGGCCATGCTTTCCTTCTTACAGACACAGCTCTTGCCCAGTAATGTTCATAAGGGTATTATACAGTTCAGCAAAAAGAACTGTGTGGGGTTAAGGGATTAAGCTGTGCTGTCACAATTTGTCATAATGTTCTAAATCTGTGTATCTACACTGGGGCATGATCTGATGGGTTGCACCAGTTATTCCCCCAAACACTGAGGATGGGCATGTATGTATCTGAGGGAAAGCCTGCTTTATCCGATGGATTAGGAAACAGAAGAAGCCTAACAAGTGCTTTGGGCACAGGATGCTTCACGGCGTGTCATCAGACGATTCCAAGGGGCCGGCAGGTTGCCTCCCTTGGTCAAGTTAGTGATTAAAGCGTTAACCGGAGCCTCCTGGAGGTGGAACCGTGACTAAGGGCGGGCTCCTGTCAGCGCTTGGAGAAAGGAAAGTGGTAGGTAAATATTCCCGACGTGCACCGAGGTGCGGGGAGTGTCCTGGGCTTCCAGCATTCCCAGTTTGTTAAGCAAAACAATAATTACCAGCCCGGTGGGTCCCGACCAGCAGCAGCGGAGGCGGCTGTCCGCCCTGGCCATGCTGCCATGCCCTGTTCGGGGCTCAGGGAAAGGCGTGTGAGACTCCTGCTGCGCTTCTCCTGCTCGGATCGCCCGGCCAGGTGAGTGCCAAGGGCGGCTGGGGCAGTTCTGCTGCGCTCTCGGGGGAAGAGAGGTGTGCTTGCAGCCACCCGAACTCCGGGCACACTCCTCTGGGGCGTGGGGGTGCCGGGGGAAGGAGAAATGCCCAAAGGACAGGAGTTCCCAAAGTCTGTGTGAGAGCCAGCCGAGGTTGGGCGGGCGGTCACAGGTGGTGCCGCTCCTCCTGTGCCCGTGGCCAGGAGTCCGCCGCGCCCTTCATTCGCTCCGGGAGTGACCGGGGAGGGACACCGGTGACCTTGTGCGCTCTTTTCGGCGGCTGGAAACGGCCCGTGCCGCTCGGCTGCGGGCACAAAGTAACTTCTTCTAAAATGAGGGAACACAGTGTTTGAAGGGATGTGTGCGAGCCCCGCTCTGGCAATGCCCGAGGGGAGGGAGCGTGTGCGCGTCCTGCGGTGTGCCTGGGAGTTAAGGGGCCGTATTCACATAATCCAGTTTACTGCTGGTTTTGTCAAATCCCATTCCGAGCCTGCCTGAGCAGAGGGCTTATACTGTGATTTGTACCCAAGGAGTGCCCTTAATGCTCTGTATTGAGCAGCTAATTATTAAAATAAGGAGTGAAGAAATCTGAAAGCCCGAGAAAAAAAAACAAAGCCCCCTTTTTTTAGTGGGGAAAACACAGTTGTTCAGAATAAGTACTTTTTTTTAAATTACCACCTTTTTCTTTGGTGGTAGGGACATCTAACGTAAACAAAAAGAACAAAAAAAAGAGAATGTGAAGTCCCATAACTAGAGTATGTGACTAGTAAAGTTATTCTGCTGATACTGAGTTTATCTATCGGAACAAATCTTAAATTCATCTTTATATAAACCAACCAGGATCAAAAAATTTGCTAAATACCAGCCACTTGTGAGTTTAGAACATGACTCAGCTGGACATGGTGTTGTGCCTATGTACAAACATCCTATGTGCATGTAGTAGGTAGCTGAGTTAACAGGCAGCTGAGCCTTGTGGTTTCTGTAAAAGAAATGGAAGAGGTTTGCCCTATCCTGACTTCCTGTGGGTTTAGAAGAGCTTTGGGGAGCACTGGGTTAAAATACCTAGGGGGTCTTTGCTGAGCTTTGGGGTTTCAGTTTCTGTAGCAGGGGCAGAGGCTCTGTGCAGCGCACTGCACTCTGCGGGCCTGTGCTCATATATGGGTGCACCAGAAAGCACATCCAGGCTCTTCCACAATCTGAGCTGCTGCCTTGCTGCTCCTGCTTGGCTGAGTTCTGGATCCTTTCTGTCCCTCTCCTTCCTGTTCTCCTCTGCCACTGCCTTTTTTTATCCTTGTCTAAAAATCTGTGTTGCCATTTGCTCTTAACTTCTGCTTTGTCATTCCTGCACTCTACTGTCCCTGGTCTGTCCCCTTAAGTAAATGACTTAAATATCACTGTACTGAATAAAAGGGAACAGGTCCTCTTATCTGCCTCTGCACTGACACTTGGACTTTTTCTTTGAGGGGAAAAAAACCCATTTCAGGTAAGATATGAATCTTACAGACAAGTACAGCTATTACCTTTGTGAGATTTGTCTTGTGCCCTGATGCTCCTGCAGCTCTGAAATGTGCACTTGTCTGTTTTTCCTTTGCTTTTCGTAGACTCCTCCAATAGTTGCAGTCTTCCTCTAGAGATGGTCAGTTTGCAGCTCCCCCAGTTTTCATGTCCTCCTGACTTTCCCTTTGCTTTCCTTTCTTTCCTTCACTACGTATTTCAGGCTTCAGTCAGTCTTCCTCCAAGCATTTAGGCTTCTACTTGGCTGAGTCTCAGGCCAGCAGTTTACTCCAACCAAGATCCCACTTGCCAGGTGTAACCTCTCTGAGGGAATTCTGCCCTTCTAGTCCAGTTTAACATAATGGTAGAGACACCTGTGTGATACCAAGTAAACCAGGAGATGGCTTTGAATAAATAGCGCAAGCAGACATGGCTGTAGTGGCTGGAAAATCAGCATGGTTTTGTTAGTTCAAATCAAAGGGAGCAGTGGAAAAGGCATTTCTCTTCTGTTTTCTTCCTCAAAAGGACTACAGGGAAGTGGCATGGAAAGCAGCAGGATAGCAGGAGGTGATGGGAAATGTCCCAGCTTTGTGGATTTAAGGAGCGCCAGTGCAAACATCCTGGCATCTGTTGTGTCAGGTACTGCTGCTGGGGAAGGCACTGCGCCATGGCAGCCCACAGGTTCAGGTCTTGGCTAAAAATAAGCCAGAATGTGCCCATGGGAAGGGTCCGAGGAGAAGAGGTTCACCTCTGCAGTGAGCTAGTGCTGCGGAAGTGTTTGGTACAAAGCTGATAAGCACAGCAGATCACATAATTGAGGAGAACAGTGAGGGTTGTGCTTCTCCCCCAGCCACAGGAGAGAAGGCTCTGTCCTGGATAGTGCAGCTGTGAGGGAAAGAGAAAGACATTGGTGAAGAATTGTCCCCATCACCACCCACTCTTCCAGTTGGCTTTATTTTCAGCATTTTAATGGCACCTGGCTGATTTAAAATCTGTTTGAGGTGTTGAAGGCAAATAATTTACTAGGAGCCATCCAGTGCATAGCAAAACACAGTGTTCATCTCTTTTGCGTGTGTGTGTGTAAAGGTCACTTCTCTCCATGTGCAGAGATCAGCTTTTTCCTTCAGATGAATCATTTTAAGGCCAAACAGTGCAGAAAAGAGTGCAGCCACAAGCAGTGAAGGGGTGCTGGAGCTCTCCAGCGTCACTGCTTTACAGTTAATAGAGGTGACTTGGCTATCCACTGCCCTTAACATGTTGTTTCTTGACAGGTGCTAGGAAGCTGAGGCGTATGTTCAGTTATTCACGTGCCAAAGTACATAAACTCCTCTGCATCTTGTAAAAAGGGCTTGAAATTACACTGACACAGACAGCTGCTTCACTTAGAGGTCTTAAGTAAGTTCCATAAAATCAGATTTCAAGGTGTGGCCAGTGGTTACTGAAATCACTTCAGAGGGAAAACCCAAGCAGTGGTATACAGCAGTGTATTCCTGACACAGAAACTCATGCCTGTAGAGAAGTCCCTGGGCTTGTTTAGCTTGCAGGTATGTTTTTGTCTTGATGGATGTCACCCAAAGGACAAAGGGACTGCTCCTCCTTTCAGTGAGCTCCTGACAGAACACTGCTAGAAACACCAGCTGCTCAAGTAAAGCTCATTTTGATAGTGCGCTCTGGTTTTAGGGGTTATGAAATAACTTCCTATATATTTTGTAGAGTAAAGGTCATGGATTTTATATGCAAACTTCTCACTTGTCCACATATGTTGTTTTTTAGAAACTATTTATCTATGATTTTGGAAAATAGGTGGCATCTAAAAAAGCAGCTCAGCAGTGAAGCAGCTCAGTAGTGCAGTACACAGAGGTGAGGTGTTTACTCTTTGCGCAGCCATGATCTGTTCAAGATTGAATGTTCCCTAAATCAGTTTTTGGAAGGCTGCTTGTCATGGGGACTATAGACAATCAACCACTTTTCAGACATCTTCGACCAGGCCCTGTCCAATGCAGTCTGAAATCAGATTCAAGTCAATCCCCTGGCATAAGGGACAATGGACATCTAGTGCTGTGAGCCAAATTCCTCTGTCATCATACCCAAATAAGAGAAATGGAAGTGGAATAATCAACTTCCTTTGCAGTCTTTGGAGATGTTACTGCTTTTCATGGGAGTCTCTGAGGTTTTTTTTCCCAGCCATGTGTGATGCCACTTGTTCAGTTAACTCCTCAGGCTTCCTTTTATTCTAGTACCTGAGGGTGAAGGAAAGAGCCTAGACTCCATAATTAAGTTTATTGAGAAATGCATTGTTGAAGTCTCGTGGCTCTGGCTCATTACCTGCATAACAGGCTTGAATCCCAGTGTGGAAACCTGTAAATTGTATTGCTACCTCCCTGAAATTACTGTCTTGTTCTCTCTTTGCTATTCCACTTGCTTCCTTGGGGTGCTGCAGGACACTGCTGACCATCACCACTCCTTCCCTTGCCTAGTTTTAGGAATCTGGATGGGGTGCTTGGCAGAGTCACAATGGTCGTGCTCTGGCCATAGTGGACATATGGACCCTGGCCAGTAGCTGGGCTGCTGTCTCAGGCTGCTAACAACTCCAGCACAATCCTGGAATTGAACAAGACCTAAAACTGCTTGAGAATGTCCTGGTAGATGTAGCGCTTGTGATTTAAGGTACTGTTATATACTTGATGGGAATGGCTTATGGCTTTTTTTATCAGGAGTGAGAAATACTTGGGTATTAAGGCTAAGTATGAAGGAGTCAAAATATGGTGTAGTGAGCCCTCAGCTTGACTGTCCCAGACTGTGTCACTTAGCCAACTAGAGCTTTGTTGTGCTTGATTACTGTTCCATCTTTTGTAGTAGCAGTAGTGGATGAATTTACTTTTTTTTCATCTTTTGCTTAGATTCATCTCTTCTGAGTAAATGAAGAAAGTGACTATGAAGGCACAGCATCTGCCTTCTGTTTTCATCAATGAAGAGAAGTTCGTAACCAGGTAAATTAGTAAAACCCTAAATGTTTAATGACTTTGCTGTTTTCTTTCAAGTTATTCCACATGCATTCTTTGACAGGGAATCCCTGTATTCTCTACAGAGGATCCTGTAGACAGCTGAGTCTGTAGCCACAGCAATCCCTACCACTTAGTTTAAGCTGTCTACAGAACACCGTTGGCCTTCATATCAAAAAATTAAAAGAACAGAGCATTAAGCCTTATGGTCTGTGGGTTTTGTTCCTTAAGGAGAACAGCCCTTCTAAAGGATTCTGAAATAAAATTAGGGAAGAAGACCTTTCTGTCTTGGAGATCTGTTGGAATTGACCCTAAGTTCCAGAGTTGAGCTCAGCTTGTCTGCAGGCTGGGGTTTGGCAGCCCTGGATGGCAGAGAATCTGTGCAAGAAAGACTTTTGGGCTGCTAGCTCTCTGCTGTGGTCAGAGGAAGTGTCTCTTTCACCTACTTGTAGAAAAAGCTTGGAATTGCAGTGTAACTGTCATTTGTGGGATGCTTTTCCACAGTTCGGTCTCCCTGGGAGGAGTTTTTCCTACTGCTGCCCCAAACTCTGAGCTACCTGGCCTTTAGCTCCATCCCCTTTCTTTGGGAATTATTTTTCCCCTGGTGACAAGAGCGCAGGAGCTGGAAGGAGCCTCTCTTCTCTCTCCTCTCTTCATTTCCATGGCTCTTAGTCCTCCCATGGGAAAGAAACTACCTGTGGACTCAGCCAGGGATGGGTCTGCAATGGAGTTTATAGTGCTGCAGGAGAGATTTGTTCCTGACTCCTGATGCTTTCCTGTGTGGCCTGGGCAATGCTGGTTTCTCCCTTTCCAAGGAAGGCTGTCTGGGCTTTGCCCAGGGCACACAGGCAGCAGATGCATCACTCCCTTTCTCTTCAAGAGTTGTTCCCTTTATGCTGCTGTTAATTTGGGATGCAGTGCTTTTGTGTCAGAAGCCTTTGGAAATGTGCCAGGTGAACCAGAGTCTCTGGGGCTTTATTCCTCTATGTACTTGCCTGTTCCTGTGGTGAAATGTGCATCCCAGTTGAGACCTTTCTGCATGACAGCCATGGTTTAAACTTTCTTCACCTTGCATCAAGGGAAATAAGTGTTTCAAGAACCACTGACATTCCATATGCACTCAGGCTTGCTTCCAATGCAATTTCCAGGCTGTCATCCCTCATCTCTGCATTGAATCTGCTGTTACACTGCTTCCCTTCCAGTTCTATCCTGCAATCTTGCTGATGGGGCAAGCTTGCTGTTTGGGAATTGCACAATGGCTGGATCAAAAGGCTGACCAAAGGCTGTGCGATGATTTGGCTGGCTGAACTGCTGCCTCTCCAGCAAAACTGCCATAAATATTCAGGGATTGTGTGTAGGGCTTGGGCAGGAGAGAACACAGGTGAGCTGTCCTGGGTTGGTGTTTCCAGAGAGCAGCCTGGACTCTTGTTGTGGTTCACCACTGGGGCACCTGACCTTGCAGCTCCTTTGTATCCTGCTTTTGCTGCTGGATAAAGTGGTGAATCTGCAGTGCATGTTATGGTTTTGGGCTGAGTTGTTCTGCCAGTTAGTTGGCTTTGGTTTCTGTTAATGGCTGTGTTTGGCTGTTGTCACAACAGCTGCTGATTTTCCAGACACCAAACTCAGCAGAGATGGCATCTGTCTCTAGGTTAGGGCAGCAGGAAGATGTGTTACAGTAAGACTACTCCTGGAACTAGGCTGGTGCACATATTCCCTTCTGAGGCAAAAAGAAGGAAAATGTTTTTTTTTTCTCTTATGTTTCTACTGCACAAGGACAAACAAGTCAGAGTGAGCTGCTGGTAATCTCTCCTTCAGGGCTTTTCTAATTGCTTGTGTGGTTTGTCACTGTTGGCTGCACTAATGCAAGGCTGAAACCTGAAAGATTTACTTATGCAAACTCCTGAGGAAGGTAATGGCAAGTTTTTCTAGACAAGACAAGAAACTCTGTGGAAATCTTGGGGGCTTGCTCTGAGAAAGGGAACCTGTTTCAGGGATGACCCTTACCAGACCACTTAATGCTGTTAGTCTATGATTTTTTTTGCCTTTGCAGTCAACATGGACTAAGAGTAATAGGTGAGCCTCAGAGTGTGCCCCAGTCCTTAAGTATTTCTAATCCATCTTCAGGGAGCTCACCTTCCCAACTTCCTACTTGGAAAAAACCTGTGAGATAACAGCTGTCAATAAAGTGATTGCTAAATGCTGTGAAGTGCAGAGACTTGAGTTTGAAGCACCTCTGGAGCAGGATCAGCAGGTCTGTCACAACATCTGTCAGACAGAACTGCAGATCTCTCTCCTACTTGCCTGGTAATCCTGAGCTGCATCTGGAGCTTGCCTGTGTACGAGGCCAAGGCGTGCTCCATCTTGCTTGTCTGTAGCCAGTTCTGTGATCAGAGCTAGGCTTGCTTCTGATTCACATCCAAACCTCCTTGCATTCCCTTTTGGTGGGATGGCCTGAATGTGGTCCCTCACAGAGACACAAAGAACCTGGAATGGGCTATCTCAACCCAGTGCAAAGAAGGGCTTTTGCCACCAGTATTCTGAGGATTTAAGAACAAACTAAGTTAATGTTGAGAATCCTTGTTTAGAATCCACTTGATAAAGCTAGTTAAAAATATTTTTTGTGTGTGGGATTGCAATTATGTAAAGTAAATAATTTACATCCACAGAATTAGCAGAGAATGCAATGAACCTTGAGTTTAGTGCTGCAGCCTCTGTCCTCGTGTTACCTGCTACATAAAAGCCCAGTTGATCTTTTCCCTTCTCACCATGGGAAAAGGCTCTCTGAAGCCACAGGACACTGTCCTGTTTATTAAGTGGAGAGGGGGGGATAGGTGTGCCAGGGAAAGCTTTCCATGATCATCTCTGCACGGCCCTCTGCCCCAAGCACAGCCTGCATGTGTTACCTGCCCCCCTGGCTGTCCCTAGTTCCTCTCTGGTGTGTGCACACCTGGGCCCAGGGGAAAGCCACATTCCTGGGGCCTGTCCCCATGCTGGGCTGTCAGTTCTCTGGGGCACTTCTTTATTTTAAACTGGTGGAGGAATTGTAATAGTGTTTCTGATGGTACATGGCTTCTAAACAGCTCCAGCAGCTCTCTGAGGAACGTGTGCTGCAGAGTTTGCTGGTGCTGTGTGTTCCATCTGTGGGCCTGCTGTTCCAACAGCTCCCACAAACAGGCAGTATTTGGAAATAACAGGCAGTATTTGGAAACAAGCTAGGTGTCCTCACACATCACTGCGAGGCAGGACATGAAACCATTGTAATCCTTTGTCCACAAGGAAGGATTTGTACACTTCCATGCAGTTGTTCCCCATGGTTAACCACCTCTGCTGCTGGGAATTGCTTGCCTGAATTACAGTCTGAGTCGTCTTTAAATGGTGTGGGGAAGAGTGTTTCATTCTCATGGCCTCTAAATGCATTTCAATAATTCTGTCATTGCTCAGCCCTCCCTAGCCTGAGCTGCAGCTGGCTTTGTCTCCATGGCTCCTTGTTCTTGGCAGAGGTTCTCCTCATCTCCTTCCTTTCTCCTCTCAGCAAAGATGTGGTGCAAAGCTGTTTTGTTTCAGGCAGAGGGAAATAGAAATGTTAGACATCCTGTAGGTATTTGGAGATAGGAAAAGTATCTGCAGCAGTATGAGGACTGAATGGAAGCCAGCATGCAGGGAAAACCAAGTGCAGCCTGGTTAAAGCAACCTGCAGCACTGGCGCATGGGGATATTGTTCTGTTTGCTTCCTCCTCATCACTGCTACAGAGGTGCAAAGTACGAGCTAGGCTGGGGAAGCATTGTTAAGGTCATGTGAGGCTGACTAATTAATTTCCTCTGGGTCTTTAAAGGAGCAACTTATGAGCAACCCAGTAACCTGGCAAAACTTTTCTCTGAGAAAATGATGTATGGA
>VZSJ01005296.1:6064-18982 GCA_013398405.1 Pheucticus melanocephalus | reverse complement strand
GCTCATGGGGAGCTCTGGGGATGCTGCTGCTTTGAAGATCCCAGAATCCCAGGATTATTTAGATGGGAAAAGGCTCCAAGATTGAGTCCAACCAGTGTCTGACCCCACCTTGTCACAAACCCTGAGTGCCACATTTTGGGTGTTTTTTGGACACTTCCAGGGCTGGGGACTGCAAACCTCCCTGTTCAGCCCATTCCCAATGCCTGACCAGCCTTTCCATGATGAAATTCCTCCTGAATTAGGGAATTTTTTGTTTCTCCTCCATCAGAAGTGTTCCCCCACACCTTGGCACTGCTGTTGATGCTTCCACAGGACCCTCCTGCCACCAGGAACAGCCAAGACAGAGATGCTGAGACAAAATTGGGTCTAAATGTGAGTTGGAGGTGGATTTAGACCTGAGGAGCTGACAAAGTCTAACTCAAATTAGCACCAAGTTCTCTGCAGCCCAGCACATCAGTCCTGGGAGGAGATACAGAGGAAATCTCCTCCTGTTTGATGCGTTCACAGCAGATCTGCCTGCAAGAGGAAGCTCTGAAACTTCCCCATCCCCAAAACCAGCAAAAACCACCATAAAATGCACCCAACATGTACAAAAGTGTGCTTTTATTTCTACCCCTTCCACTAAAACAAAAGCTTTTGATCCAACCTTACAAGCTCAGAGTAGAATAACCTACAAAACTCAGAAAATAAGAGCATTTCCCAGAGATGCAAGAGCTGGGCAGGGGAGGAGAACACCCTGATGGGAGTGAAATGAAATCTGGGATTATCAACCCCAGGGATAATTGGTTTTTTAAGTGTAAACAAGGCCCAAGATGAAAAGAGAGGTGGCATTTGAACCCCAGGAGCAGCTGAAGGGCCCCAATGTCTGGGCTGGGAGCATTGATGTGTCTGTCCTGCTTTGTCCTGGGCTGCCTTGGAGCTCTCAGCAGCCCTAAGAGCACCTCTGGCACCCTGCCCAGCCTCTCTGGCTCATCCCAAATTGCTTTCCCTCCATTTCTGATGGCTTGATTTCACTCGTGGGCTTCAGAAAAACAAACAAAAAAAATCACAAAGGAAGGGAGGAAATCAAAAGCAGCATCTTTCAGCACCCTCCAGGGTGCTGTGTCCCATCCCAGCACAGGCTTTGGCACAATTTTTTGTCAGCCCCTCCTGGCCACAGGTGCTGAGATCAGAGAAATCCACTTTTTTTTAGGTTTTACAGCACCAACTACACCACTGAGACACAGTTATGGCACTCAGCTGCACAAAATTAACTCCTCTTGTCTTCTAAAGGAGCCAAAAAGGACCTTAAAAAGCAATATATTCATGCCCTGAGCTTTTCCACACATGGGAAAAGTCAGTTCAGCCACTCCAGGCACTGCTGCAAACCAAGAGGGTCAAAACCCCACTTAACTTGTGGGACAAGGCTGCAAAATTTCACACGGATGAACCAAAAAAAAAAAATTGGCAGCAAAAACAGTCACTCGTTCCTAGGCTGTCCTCAGGTTTTGCCAAAACCTACTCCATTTTTTACCCATGTCCACATCACAATTTAATGATGCCAGCTCCAGCTCTGGAGCCAGGGGCTGTACAAGACTTTTATCAGCACACAACAGCCCCAGGCTGGCAAATCAGGGGACAAAATGGGAAATGCAGCAGGGAAATCGAGCAGCAAGGTCTGAACAAAGCTCGTTTTGCTCATCACTGGAATAACACAGAGCAGAAAAACAGGGCTGGGCCTCTCCCTGCTGCAGAAACCAAATTTCTCATTGAGCTTCTTCCCTGAGATGCCTCCAAGCAGCCCCACAAAGGGGTTAAATCCAGCTCAGGAATGGAAACATTTCCCTGCCCCAGGCTTTGGGCAGCATTTCCCCCCACCAAGATCCCCCAGCTGTGGGATATGGGATTCCCCCATTCCCTGCTGGGATCCAGGTGTGACAGACCATGGGCACCACATGGGCATCACCAGCGTGGTTTGGGAATTATTCCTGCCTTTCAGGCTGAAAATGGGGTTTTTTTCTGCAAAAGAGGCCTTCCCAAGCTTCTCCCTCTCTCTATTCCTACACTCAACCACCAGGACTTGGTTTCTAATTTATATTTAAAGGAAAGCAAATGAAAAGGAGGTTTTTCCCTCTAAAACTGAGACACATTCACATGGCTTCACTGCCCCCAGTGCTGCTGCACCACAGGAACTGCAGCAGAGAGAGTTCATCTCCCACCATGGGCTGGATTTTTGTCCTTCTTTCTCCCCCTGCAAAATAAAAAAAATCCCTTTGCAGTCTCATCCCCCCAGCTTGAAACCTCCCAGCCCTGCAAGAGCCCATCCTGCCATTTGTAAACTCCTGTTTACAACAAACCCAGCACAAAACTCAGCTTGTCCAACGTGGGCCCAGGGCTTGGCCCCTTTTCAACCCTGCCCAGTCCCTCACAGAGACCCTCACAGCCTCTCAGCTAATTGAATTTTAATGAGAGGAAGTCATTTTTCCACTGGAAGAATGTTTTGCTAGAGAAATATTTTGAAACTCCTCTAACCTTTCCTGCCAGGCTTTTTTAAAGTGTTTTTTTGGGTTTTATTTTTGCAGCAGAACACGAGTGAGGAAGTTCCCATCGAGGCTCTGAGCTGATCCCCTCACAAACCCAGCATTTCAATAATTACAACTTCCAAAACAAAAAAGTGTTTGGGGCTGGTTTGATTTCAGTCCTGACAAGGAGGATATGAGTTCCCACTGCTTTACAGCTCCTGTGTGAGACAGAGCCAGCCCCAGCCCTGTCTCCAATCCCACTCCCACCTCACTGGCTTCTTTTAATTTCCAGCAAAAGCAACAAACACATCAGAGCAGAAAACCTCTGTCCTGGTGTAGGGCAAATTTGGGAGAAAACAATACAATTATACAAGATTGATAACATCACCCTAGGACAACCTCCTGAGCTGGGGTTTGCAGACTGGGTGGGACAGCAGCAGCTTCAGCTCCTGCATGTGCTCCAGAAACCCTCAGCTTTCCAGGAACACAGAAATTGAACCCTTTGTTCTGAGCCTGCACAGTTTCTGCTTAGCCTTGCAGAAAGGAGAAAGGAGGGGCCAAAGGAAATGGAGTTGCTGAGATATGAAGGAAATTAGGTTCTAGTCCACTGCCTTCAGAAAAGCTTCTTCCACCCCAGTTAAAGCTGCTGGTGGCTTCAGTGGTGCGTGAGGAGACGACCAAAAAAAAAGGAAAAAAAGGATAAATACCAGAACTAGAAGGGGTTTATATCCATCTTGTGTAATTTCAGTGCACGTAAGACAAAGAAAAAGAAGTATTTTCTAATGACCCAGTTCTCATTAATGCCAGCAAGATCTTGTAGCTGCAGCTCACAGCCAGAACAGGCAAGAGGCTCCTTGGTACCCCAGAACTGAGGAGGTCCTGATGCCTTGTGAAGGGTGACTTAGAACAGAGGCTGGACAGAGCTGAAGGATAAAGCAGGGATTTACTAAAAGGCCTCAAGGGATCCACCTTGGGCAGCACCAGAGCCCAGCCAGGGCTGCACCTAAGATGAACCAAAATGGCCCCAAAATGCACAACTGTTCGTGGGGTCTGTCACTGGGATCAGTTCTGCTCCATTTGCATCCTGCAGTTCATTGTCCCATTCCAGCTTTAGCCCCTGCAGTCCCACCCTGCTTGTTTTTCTCTCTCCAGCCCACGGTGTTTGTGCTCTGGGGCTGAGATTTGGATCATTTGTCCTTGGTGCCCAGCGGGAGCAGGAATTGTTTTGTCTCCCTGCTCTGTGCACAGAGCTCACCATCCCCTGATATGAAGCTCAGAACTACACACTAAAGTAGCACAGAATCTGAAAAATACAAAAATTAAACCTGAAGCACCAGTTCCACAGCCCCTTGGGGTTTAAAGTCTTTTCAGCAAGGGAACCTGGCCACAGAAAGGGCTAAAAGAGGAGCAGGGAGCACCCATGAACACCTGGGTTCAGTTCCCTCCCTGGCAGAGGAATCAGGTGAGCCCTAAAAACCACCTGGGAACCCCCCATTTTCAGGGGCAGCTCTGGAAATCCTGTTACTTCACAAAATGAAAGTGCAAGTTTTTCATCCAGCCTGGATGTGACACCAAAGTCCTTCCAGTGGCTCTACTGGACCTGAGCTGGAGAAGAACTCTCCACTTTTATGTGTAACAAGTCAAAACCCAGCACCCAGAGCTGAAATGTTTGGCAGAACGTCCAACACTTGTGAAAGACACCCCAGTGCCCATTAAACCCAGCTTTTACTTTCCATTCTAATTGTTCAACTTCCCAGGGAACGTCTCTTAATTTAAGACAATTTCAAGATCCAGGTCTCGCTCTGTAACTGGGATTTTGGCAGATCTATCCAGCCCAGGCATTCCTGCTCTGTTTACAGCAGAGCAGCTCCCAGATGTTGGTAATATTAAACAGACTGGAACCTTCCCTCTGAGTGACAGCAAAATGCAGGCAAGAACTGGCTTTGCTATGGCTCTGATTAGGCAGGGATAGGAGATATTCCCATCCCTTTGCTGGGCTGGGGAGGCCCAGGAGATCCAGCTCTTCCTCTAAATAAATTCCATAAAAATAAAGAGCTGGAGATCAACAAGGCTTGATTACACCCCATTGCACTTGGTGCTGGTTTTAGGAAGCAATTCCAGCTCACAAGAAAGATCAGGAACGGGATTCTCATCCCCAGGAAAGCCTCACAAGTGCAGCAGAGCACAAAAGTTGATTTTGCCAGGGAAATGCAGACATTAAAATGCTGCTGAATTATGGGAAAAAGCTTCTCCCATCTGCACCTTGTCTATAAATAATGCTCTGCTTCTCTGCTTCCATCACAGGGAACATCCCACCCCTCAGGAATTTGCTTTGCCTTTGGAAGCAGAGTGTGGGAGGTGACAACCAAGCCAAGCAAGCTGTCAAGGAGAGTCCCCTCGTGTCATGGAGCAAAAGAGCCAAGAATCCATGGCCAATGAATGGAAAAAGAGCAAATTCCTACAGCCCCCCAGGGTGAGCTGGGGCTTGGGAGGGAGCTGCTTCCCTCAGCCTTCATTCACTGCCCCTGCAGCTCTAAATCCCAGCACGGGGATGAATGAAAAACTGGGAAGGGCTCACAAGGTTAAATGTGCCAAGAGCTCCAAAAACCCAGTGCAGAGATGGCCCAGGACCCCAGAAAGGGCTTGAAACCAGAGAACCAGAGGAGCTCACTCCACCAAGGCCACCTGGCCCTCAATTTTCACCAGTACTACAAAAAGACAAAATAAAAACTTTAAAATCACAAACAACAGCGTTCTACTATGGGGGAAAAAAATAATAAAAAATTCAAAAACGAGCTGGAAGTGTCTCAGTATCCCTGTGGAACAGCTCCAGAGCTGCTCCTTGCCATGGCTCACCTCAAAGACCTCCTCATCCAATATCCTGGTGCCGAACACGATGATGCCGTTGACGTCGATGATGGGGTGCTCGCTCCGGTCCAGGAACTTGGTGATTTTCTTTTTACAGTCCAGAACCAGGGTGACATTTTTCTTCTGCACACTCAGAGCCACTCGGTGCCACCTGTGAGGACACAGCCCACAGACGTGTCAGGCACAGCCCTGGGCTTTGCAGGACAAGGCAATGATTGTACAAAAAGAAATGAACTTTCAGGAATTGATGCTCTCATGGAAATCCTCCCTGGGCAGAGCCTAAAGGGTTGGTTGGCAGGAGAAATGCTGATTGACAGCTTTCATCCCTCCAAATCAAGCAGGAGAGGGCCAGCTCTGGCTTCAGCAAGAAGCAGGGATAAAACCACACTGTTGTCTCCCTTTTCCACCCTCTTTTTAAGCCCTGCACAAGCCTCAGCGTGGATTTTGCAAGACAAACTGATTTTTTTTTTTTTTAAGGCCCTTTGCAGGAAAATCAATGTTCCGATCCCCACAAGTAGCAGACAGCAGCGCTGACTGCTCATTTACAATTCTTACAGATGTCAAATTAATCCACCAAAGGCCAAAATGACAGAGTAGGGCACCTGTCAGCCGCCAGGGGTGTGCAAACACATTTCTATAGGCACAATTCCCATTTTACACAATGTTCAACATGCTGGCATGGATACAAACAATGAACTGATTTTTTTCCTTGGTGCACAAAATGTCACTTACTTGCCATCTGCTAGGTTAATGCCTCTAAAGAGAGGATAGTCTTCTGGGCCTGGCTTTCCTGTATGGTCTTCATACAGGAATACAGGAGATCTACCCAACTCCACACCAATTTGCTGGATCCCTTGCTCATTGTAAATTGAGATCAAGAAGGACTGACCTCCTTTCTTCGCTTTTACAGTGGTTAGAATGGAGAAGTCCTCTGGGAAGGGGGAAGCTGGAGTGGAAAAGCAAAGAGGTTAGTGAGGTTTCCTCGGAAATAATCCCTACATCAACAGTGCTGTTGTCTGAGGAGCCGTGGCCGGTTTGTCTCCAGATGTGTGCACATCAGCAGCCCTAAATGTTTATATAGGGCCAGCTGAAGATGGGGATTTTCCCCAAATACTCTGGGGTGAAAGCCCTGTGCTGGGGAAACAAAAGTCCTGCAAAAGTCATTGGCTTAAATTTGTATTTTTGCACCCAACCCTTCCAAAAGAAGCTCCCCTAAAGATTTTTAGGACACACGGCAAAAACTTTCATGGGGTGCTCCAGATGAATTGAAGCTATCAAAGGGACAGAGGAAATCAAGCATCAACACAATCTTGAAGGGTTTTTCTTTAAGGGAGCAGAGAATTGCATCAGGATTTGTTCATTCCAGATGAGAATAGAAGATTTTGTGGTTTTGGCTTTCAGGGTTGCTGCAGACACACACAAAAAAAATAAAAAATCTGGAAAAGGAAATAAATCTGGCAATCAATGGAAAATGCAAATTTGTCTGCTTATTAAACAGCACCTCCTTTCCTGACCTTTCCTCCTGTCAGGAAAGAGCTGTGTCTGATCACAGGTGATTTCTGTCTTTATTTCTGCAAGGTTTGGAGGAGCCATTAAAGCCATTAAACTCTGTCAGTACAGGGTCAATCTGCAAGGCCAGGCAAACACATTTAAAGATTCAATCTGAGCATCACCCTCTTGCAGAAACCCAAATTCCTCCCCTCTCTTTGGGTTTCTCTGCTGTTCAGACTGAAAAAAAAAAAAATGAGCCCAAACTGAAAATCTTGGATGCACATCCCAAACGGGGCAGCTTGAAAACCACCAGGAGCATTCATAAAGAAGATTTCTTGATCAAATTATACACACAAACCCTCTGATGCTGCATTTCAGAGCGTGGGGCTTGCAGGGAACCTCCCTTTGGAGCAAACCAAGGATTGCTTTGTACCCCAGCAGGGCAGGGCAGAGTGGGGCAGCCCCACCGTGGGGTTTGTGACACGTGTGGCACTGCTGGCACCCAGGGAACACAGGGATCCTGTTTGAGCTGCAGATGTGCAGCCAAATAAACCACAAAAACCACCAAGCTCAGTGCCCAGAAGCTTCAAATAGATTTCCTTCACTAGTTTAGGTTTTTTCCTAGGGGGGTTTCACCCAGGGAGGGGATGAGGAACGTGGCAGTGGGGAGTTCTTGGCACCAAGCAAAGCTGGAGCTCAAACACAGAACCCTGAGCTCATCTCCTTCCTCTCCTGACTGGGAGGTGCTTTAATTTTTAGGAACAAAGTGTTTATGTATTTATTTAAGTATTTAGGAACAAAGTTTTTAATGTATTTATCTGTCTACAGCAGGGAAGGGGATGAGGCAGGAGCTGCATCAAAACCAGAGTGGCTGCAGAGCAAAGGGAGAATTTCAGGGGGATAACTCAGGGTACCTATGGAGAAACACTTTGTACCAAGTTAATCCCCCTCACCTTGGGAAAATAACATTTGGGAAGCAGCAGAGAGGCCTCCCAGTCAGGAATTAAATGCCATTAGATTCTGATTTATCCCCAGGACTCAGCCCCAGATATTTGGCCAAAGCAGCTCTGGTTTTGGTGCCTCCCTGAGCTTTATCTCCCTCCCCTGTGCAAAACCCTCCTGGAGGACTGAGTCAGGACCATACGCCTTCCTGGCTCCAATTACAGCCTACAGATTTGGGCCTTTTATGTAAAATAGTTCATGTCCAAAATTTCATTATGAACCCACAATACAGTACCTTTCAACTTGGACAAGCTGCCAACTCATTAAAAAGCTGCTTTTAATTTTTTTTTTCATGATTATCAAAATGTCTCCATGGTGATGCGAGTTTCTCAACCCAAATAATCATAATGGATGAATTATAGCTGACATTACTCTGTTACTGCTCTGCTGTCCTGGCAAAATAACAATGCCTGCACTGTCAGAGGCAGAAATGACCCGGGCTGCTGAACGAGGGATGAAAACACATCCCCACACACACCAATACTGATAAATACACGGCCATAAATACACCAGGCAGGGAGAAACTGACCCAAATCCCTCCAAAACAATGGAGACACCCCTCCAACAAAGGCTTTGGGATGGAGTCCTCCTCTTGGATTGGCTCCTCAAACGAGCTCATGCTGGGAGATGCTGCGCATCCATCGCTGGGGCTGGCTGGCATCCTCCTCCCACCCCGTGGCCAAAGCCTCCCAAAACCACCCTGTGGGACCCCCCACAGCACGGGGGGGAGCCCCAAGTCCTGCTGAAGCTGCAGGGTGGGCATGGCTGAATCCATGGGGTGCTCCAATGGATGAACCAGAGTCAGGCTGAGCAGCTTCTTGCTTGAGCACGGTGATTAAAGGCTCTTGTAGAACCTCATGGTCTTCAAAACAGGGCAAGTTTGGACCTTCTTGCTAATCCAGGTGTGCCCAAACACAGCCTAAAGCAGAAACCTGCTCCTGAGACCTTCTTGTTAATCCAGGTGTGCCCAAACACAGCCTAAGCCAGAGTCCTGCTCCTGAGACCTTCATCCTAATTCAGGGGTATCTAAACACAGCCTAAAGCAAAGTCCTGCTCCTAAGACCTTGCTAATCCAGGTGTGCCCAAACACAGCCTAAGCCAGAGTCCTGCTCCTGAGACCTTCATCCTAATCCAGGGGTATCTAAACACAGCCTAAAGCAAAGTTCTACTCCTAAGACCTTGCTAATCCAGGTGTGTCCAAACACAGCCTAAACCAGGGTCCTGCTCCTGAGAATTTCCTAATCCAGGTGTGCCCAAACACGGCCTAAACCAGAGTGGGGCTCCTGAGACCTTCTTGCTAATCCAGGTGTGCCCAAACACAGCCTAAACCAGAGTCCTGCTCCTGATCTGGGAAGAGCAGGAAAGTTTGAGCTGCAGAACAGCAGAAATCAGAAAAGCAGTGAGCTGATCCCATTCCTGACACAAACACAAAGAGAAAAGTGGCATTTCCTGAGCCTTTACACCTTTCCTCTTCAAAGCAAAGCTGGTTTCCAATGGTGTCACCAATTTCTGGCCTTTTCCTTCAGCTGAGGAGACTCTCAGCTGAGCAATGACTTGTTTTCCTCAGGGGTGACTGTTCAGGCTCTAACAGAGATTTCTGAGAAGGCAAATGACAACTGCAAATTTGATGGAAGCACACAAATGACATTTTGCTGGCTGCCACTGGAACCCTTGCCTTTCTTGCTTCTTTTTCTCTTGTTTTTCTTTCTGGAAAAGCACAGATTTTGTTGGGAAGCAGGACAAAAAGCATCTCAGCAGATTTTTTTTCACTCTCTTGAGCATGAAAAAACAAGTTTTGTGTGTGTGTATATATATATATACACACACACATACATCTTGCTTTGCTGGCTGTGGCAGCAGAATGCAAAGCCCATGAAATTACATCTTAGAAAAGCACCAACTTCTAATTAGCAGAAAATATTCTGCACAGAGCACGTTTGCCAAGGATGCTGTGGAGCAGGGAGGGAAAGCTCTGCTCCAACCCACCCTCCTGGTGACACAAAAGCCCTAAAACCACATTGCCCTGGGACACTGCCCTGCAATTTCCTTGTTATCTTTATCCCCTCTCTCATCTGGGCTGGGAGCTGAAGTCACATCTCGTTAAAGAGATGATGAAACATCCATGGATCTGCTGGAAATCACTGGGAGTGCTTCACTTGGCTCTTCCCCATTTCCTGAGCAAGCAGCAGAGAGGCCTCAAGGACTCTGGAAGTTTTCAAAGTGGGACTGAGCTGCTTCAAACACCCCACGGGTGCCCAGGAGATGAAATGATGGAAAAGCTGCTCCATAACTCCATCCTGATCTTCCCACCCAAGGAAGATGCAAACCAAGAACTCAGTGAGGGTGAGGATGCAAAAGCAATAAGGTATAATAGAGACAACCAAGAGAATCTTCAACACTGAGCTCTTCCCTGAGACCAGGATTCGATTTTCTCCAGAAACCAGGACTCAGCTCTCCCCTGGGACCAGCATTCAGCTCTCTCAAGGGACCAGGATTCAGTTTTCTTCAGGATTCAGTTTTCTCCAGGACTCATCTCTCTGTGCTTGTGTCCCCTATGTCAGACCTGCTGTGATCCAATCCCTTGTTAAACAATCATCTAGGACGTTCCAGCCTTGTTTTTACCCCTCCAGCTCACCACCATTTGGTTTCTGTCACATCAAAGTGACCAGGCAAGGCTCCACAGTGGCTACAGAAAGTGCTGGCAAGCTCTCAAACCCACTCCAGCTGGATATTCCAAACTGGAACATCTCCTTTGAACACTCTGGAGCTTGTAGACACCAAGCCTAAAATTTTAAGTCATTTCAGGAACATGACAGGAAGGGCCAGGAAGGCACAGCCTGTCCAGCTGGGCACACTGTGACTTTATCTGTGATCAGAAAGAACTTCCCTGCCCTGGGCAGCAATAAAGACAAATTTAGGATTTGCTTTGCCCTTCTGCAGACATTTAAGCCCAGCTTTAGGCCAGACTGAGCAGCTCCTTTGCTAAGGGTTGCCCATGCCATGATGTCCAGCCTGCTCTCATCTGTCCCCACATCAGGCTCAGTTTTTAGGTGAGACCCAGCCTGTGCTCCTGCTCTCCATGGATTAAATACAATTATTGCCACAGCAGGATAATGATGAAGGCTGGAAATAACCTCAACAATGAGGGGAACACAGGACAGAGGGTTGGGAGCAGCCTCAAGGGCTTCATTTGTGCCTCTGCCAGGCTGGGGCTGAGGGATGCCCTGGTTAGTGAAGAACATTGATGGTGGCACAGCCCATTGGCTCTGAGGGAGCCAACCCATCCATCCCCTCCCAAGCCCTGAGGGAGGCTGTGTGTGCCTGCTCTGCTTAAATCCCCTCCTGCCTCCCACGCCAGCAAAAGCAGCTTCCTTCCTTCCTAAATTCCTTCCTTCCTAAATTCCTTCCTTCCTAAATTCCTTCCTTCCTAAATTCCTTCCCTGCCCAACCTGCCTCAGCAAAGGCACTTTTCTCATCCAAGCCCTGCCATATCCAACCCCAGCATTCCCCCTGTCACAGACATATTTTGGGAAAAATCCTTTTGCTAGCATCTTTTCTCCTGAGAAGCTGAGAGGCCTCAGGAATGAAATGTGAACAATGATTATCTGCTGCTGTGGAATGCAACAGGTGCATCTGGGATTGGTCTCATGTGGTTGTTTTTAATTAATTGCCAATCACAGCCCAGCTCTCTCAGACTCTCCGAGTGTCACAAGATTTTATTTTCATTCCATTCCTTTCCTTTCAAGGAAATCCTTGATGGAATCCTTTATTTCATCCTTCTGATGAAATCCTTTCTTCTATTCTTTCAGTATAGTTTTAATATATCATTTTCTTTTGGTATAATATATATCATAAAATAATAAATCAGCCTTCTGAAACACGGAGTCAGATCCTCATCTCTTCCCTCATCCTGGGACCCCTGTGAACACCACCACATTCCCCCAGATGAATCAGGGACACCTCAATGGTTTGGGAAGGAAGAATTCTGGTGCTGGCTGCATCTCAGGCAGGGGAGGGGTTTGGGTCCATAATTTCCTATTACAAACACACAGTGACAATGCCTTGGCCTGAACAATTCAGCAGTAAAATGGGCAGTGCTCCCCAAGGGCTTTGTGCCTTGCTCTGATGAGCCTCCCACCCCTCCAAACAACATTTCTCAGCACATCTGTTCCTGTGGGCCAGCCTCAGTTATTTTTATCTGGTGATTATTTGTGTCAGGGCAGAGAGCAGAGCCCCAGAGCCAGAGCCCACTGAGCTTGGCACAGAACAAAACCCAGCCTGGGCTCCTCTGCCCTGTCCCCAGCTTGGTGTCACCTGTGAGAGAGAGAAAGGGGCAATTTTCCAACTGGAGGGAGCAGAGGTGGCACTGGCCACGTCCTCTGCAGTGACAGCCACCACCTCGTGCAAACACTGGGATAAAAGGAGATTAATTGATGGAAATCTGGAAATCTGCAGCCCCCTGAACCAGCAGAAGCACTGCAAGCACCCTGGGGAAATGAAGGAACCAGACATTTCCATGGGACAAGTGAAAAGCTGGACTCACCAGGATACAGCTGCTTTGTTGGGGCACTGAGCTGAGCATCTTTTGTTACTCTGTAAGCAACATCTGCTTCTTTTGAAGATCTTCTGCTTGTGCAAAACCCCGTGGTTTTTGTGATACCATCAGGTAAATTATGAAAGTCTAACACCTTCAAGAGGTCTGCAGGTTCAGCTGCAAAGAGAAAAGGAGAAAGAAGAATTAGGAGAAAACAGGGGTGGCACTGCTGGGCTCCAAAGCAGGCAATTGTCACAACCTTAAACTCAGCTGAAATGTGCTTTTAACTCTGCTTCCCCTACTGTTCTTGAAGGCAAATTTTTAGAGGAAAAGATGCCTTAAACCCTGCTGATCCTTCAGGATATGTGCAATAACAAACAAGGGTTTTATTTCAGCCCATTACACCTGTCAGTCACAGAGCTCAGCACAACCAGCCCTGGGAAATCCTTTCTCCCCTCAATAATTATCCAAAGTTTCATTTCCCCATCCTAATTTTTGGTTTCCCCTCCTAAATCCATCTTC
>VZSJ01005294.1:0-31942 GCA_013398405.1 Pheucticus melanocephalus | reverse complement strand
CCTGGGGCCGGGGGATGCTGAGCCAACAGAGCATCTCTCCCAAAAACAGGGCTGGGGGATGCTGAGCCGGCAGAACATCTCTCCCAAAAAGCCGGGGCGATTGGCGGCAAATGGAGGCTATTTTCCATGGGAAAAAGAAGTCATTTCCCCAGGGTCTGGGTATCAGATTAAAGGTGGCGTTTGGGGCTCTAAGGACTTGCAGGGTCCTGGTTGCTGGCAGCTTTAGTTTTGGAGAAATTCAGCAAAAATGGGGCTGGGGGATGTTAAGACTGCAGAACATCTCTCCCGAAAACGGGACCGGAGGATGCTGAACTGGTAGAGCATCTCTCCCAAAAACGAGGTCTGGGGATGCTGAGGCTGCAGAGCATCTCTCCCAAAAACGAGGTTTGGGGATGCTGAGGCTGCAGAGCATCTCTCCCAGAAGCAGTACCGGGATGGAGCCGCCCCGTCCCGCGGCTGGCACCATCCCGGGCGGTTTCCATCACTCCGCACAGCTGCTGAGCGCGCCTCTTCCTCCCCAACAGCTGCTGGGATCTGACCCTGTCCATCAGCAGTGCCAGGAAAGCCAGCGAGCTGCCGGCAGCCGCCTCGCTGACACCGGTGTTTTCAAACATGCAGGCAGCGATGTGATCGGCGCCGTCCCCAGAGGCCGCGCTCGGGGCCTCGCTGCGCGGAGCTGCTGCCGGTGCTGCCAGGAAACGCTGCTGATGCTGCTGCTGCTGCTGCTGCTGAGCGGGGTTTAACTCTTGCGGAGCAGCACAGCCAGGCTCGGGCAGGCGCTCCGTGCTGCTCTGCTGCCTCCTCGATCCCGCTATCCCGGCGGGAAGAAGGGCTGAAAGAGAAAGGAACTTTGGAGATGGAGAGGTTTCTGGTGGTGCCACCACCGGGCAGTGTGGGTGCCACCGTCAGAATAAGGTTTCTGTTGGTGCCACCCTCTGTCACCAAACCAATGGGAAGGGAGTAAAAAAAAAATGGGGTTTGTTGATTTGTGACTAAAGATAATTAATATCGATTAAAGGAATACGAATGTCACCAAGCATTAGCGGGACAGCCAAGATATCACTTTAGCAGCAAACAAAGGATGCCTGAGCTGGATGGGAGCCGCGAGCAGACGGTGCAGGGGGGACACGGGGAAGCTGTGCCCAGCCCAGCCGTGGCTGAGTGAACAAGTGGAATTTGAGACCAATTCGTCCGTCTGATGGTGCCGCACAGCCCTGCCCGCTGCTGGATGGTGAGAAATGCCCCCAGGTGCTGGGCAGGGCCACACGAAGGGGACGAGCAGCGCTCTAGCTTGGGATGGCCCACATCCCTCTGTCACAGACATCTTTTATGGAAAATCCTTTCCTTAGGATTTTTCCTCCTGAGAAGCTGAGAGGCTTCAGGAACAAAATGTAAACAATGGTTATCTGCTGCTGTGGAATGCAACAGGTGCATCTGGGATTGGCCCATGTTTGTTGTTTCTAATTAATGGCCAATCACAGTCAGCTAGCTCAGACGGAGAGTCCAAGCCACAAACCTTTGTTATCATTCTTTCCTATTCTATTCTTAGCCAGCCTTCTGATTAAATCCTTTCTTCTATTCTTTTAGTATAGTTTTAATATAATATCTATCACAAAATAATAAATCAGCCTTTGAAACATGGAGTCAGATCCTCGTCTCTTCCCTCATCCTAAGATCCCTGTGAACACAGTCACATCTCACATCCTGCATCCCCTATCCCTCCTGCATCCTCTCCCTCAGGAGCTGAAGGTGCTGCTGGGTGCCTTTCTCACCTCCCTGCCCTCTGGAAGCCGCCGGGCTGCTCTCCAGCACCCTCGTTAATTCGAACAACTATTTACTTAAGCTCCCACCCCCTCCCCAGCCCGCATTATGCATGCGGCCAGCGGGGCTGTGGCTGCGGCATCGATCGGCGCCACTTCAATACCCTCATTGAGATTCCGGGCACCGGCTCAGGGACTCTATCTCGGTGTCTGGTCAATAGCTTATATTTTTAATTTGTCGATAATCAGTCAGGACCTTGGTCTGAGTGCTGCCGAGGCTCCCTGCTCAATGGAGAAGGTGAAATCACTCAAGCAGGGTCATGTTTATGGCCTGAGCTGAACCATGGGAAATGGAGATATCAGTCAGGCTTATGAAAAATAACATGCTATATTATTTTTCATAAACCTGACAAAATCATATTAATTTAAAGACAAAGATAAGGCACCCAGCTGGCAGAGCTCACTTTCTCTTCCCTTCTGAGCACGCTGAGCCCTGGGAGGTGCAAACCAGCCCAAAATGTGCAGGGCTTGCACCACCACCACCACCATGCAGGGCACAGAAACCAGTGACAACCCCTGAGTGTGGCACCTCTCACTTGTGCCAATGCTTCTCCCCATCATCATCACCATCATCATCATCATCATCATCATCATCATCATCATCATCATCATCATCCCCTCGATGACTTCAAGCCCCAGCTGAAGGAATCAGGCATCAGGAGCAGAGGGGGAAGCAGCTCAAGAAGGGGGCCCTGGCTCATTTGGAGGTGATGCCCAAGGATTGCTGCTCCATGGTTTTCACAGCAAAACCATGATTTTTAATAGGAGAAGGGGATAACGTGTGTTTGCAGGTGAGTGCTGAGCCTCAGGGCCTTTTCCAACTAATACTCCAAGTATTTAATTGGCTCTAAGGCTTCTTCTGAGAATTTGATAAGACAAAAGGTGTTTGTGTGAAACTCTTGGCTTTTGGAGTCTGTGTCTCTGAGCAGTACTGAAGGCACATTTTTAATGGTGTTGGCTCTGCCTTAAATGTACCTGTGAGTTTTTGGAGCAAAGGGCAGGAAAGAAAAAAGAAGCTTGAAGTTGCAGTTTCAGCCTTTAAAGAGAAAAATGTGCTCTGCAGGGTTTCCACCTGAGGTGTGTGAGCCTCAGGGGCAGCGTGTACCTGAGGTGTCAGCACGTGGCTGTGAGGAGCAGGGAGTTTGTAATTTATAATTTGTAAGCAAAACCTGGGAGCTCCAGCTTTGTGGGCTGTGGTATCTCATACCAGTGGGGAACTCTGCTGGGGTTTTGGGCTCTGGTGGACTTGCCCAACTCTCTGGGACCAGTGGCCTTGTGCTGGCCAGGTCCCCCTGCCCTCCCCTCCTGTGCCTGGGCACAGAACAGGGCTCATTGCAGCATCTTTTGAGGAGCTTGTTAAAATACAGATATGGAGATGCAGATTTTTTTATGGCCAATTTGTCTCCAGTCCCTCAGCTCTCATGCACTCAGTTCTACTTGAAAAGGCCAAAAAAAAAAAAAAAAGGTAGAATAAACTGCTAGAAACCCCCAAGGCAAGATGAGCTGACAAGTCAGGAAATGCATATGCACACCTGGAGAGGCAGTGGCTAAAAAAAAAAAGCAGGAAAACCTGGAGCATTGATCAGGGAGAGTTGAATTGGCTTGGGAATGCTGGGGAGGGAGCTGGGAGTAAGGGAGGGAAGTGGCAGGTGTGAACATGGGGGTGTTGCATTGCAGGGGTGTTAGAATTGTAGGATTCCAGAGTGGTTTGGGTTGGAAAGGAATTATTAGAAGGGACAGGGACATTAATGGCATGGGCAGGGACATCTTCCACTATCCCAGGTTGTTCCAAGCCCCGTCCAACACACCTCCAGGGGTGGGGCAGCCCCAGCTTCTCCAGGCAAACTCTTCCAGTGCCTCAGCAGTGCTGGGGGCTCCAGTGCTCTGTGGTTTCTGGGGGTGCTAGGGTGAAACTGCTCTGAGAGCCCCAACGAGGGGAGAGAGAATGATGCACCTGACTCCATGGATATCAGAAGGCTAATTAATTACCTCATTATCCTGTATTGTTCTATATACCTAAAACTGAACCTGCCAAGCACTCAACCCTGCAAAAAACTGCTCTGAATCTCGTGACTGTCACCCAACAGTCCCAACACACACAAACACACACCTGGCCCTGATAGGCCAAGGTGTCACAGACATCTTTTATGGAAAAATCCTCTCTTTAGGATTTTTCCTCCTGAGAAGCTGAGAGGCCTCAGGAACAAAATGTGAACAATGATTATCTGCTGCTGTGGAATGCAACAGGTGCATCTGTGATTGGTCTCATGTTGGTTGTTTCTAATTAATGGCCAATCACAGTCCAGCTGGCTCGGACAGAGAGTCCACACCACAAGCCTTTGTTATCATTCTTTCTTTTTCTATTCTTAGCCAGCCTTCTGATGAAATCCTTTCTTCTATTCTTTTAGTATAGTTTTAATATAATATATATAATAAAATAATAAATCAAGGCTTCTGAAACATGGAGTCAGATCCTCATCTCTTCCCTCACCCTGAGACCCCTGTGAACACAGTCACACCAAGGACACAAAACACCATGACTTTGGGTGAACAACCTCCATATTGCATTCTACTTTTGCACAAACACAGGGCCCAGCAAATGATAAGAATTGTGTTTTCTTTCTCTGATTGTGATTTTCTCTGATGAGAAAATTCTCATTTCACAGAATGTGACACCCAGAAATATTCTTGGGAAGAATTTGGCCTCGCTTTTCTCTGTGAAGAGAAATGTGGGGCTACAGCAGGACATCACCAAGCACTTGGGGCTGAGCTGAGAGCCCCCTCTGCTCCCCACAGCTGGGGCTGGCCCGGGTGGGGAGGGGGTGGCTGCATTCCTGCTCCTCCTACCCACCAAGGAGTCCTGCTGCTGTGTCTCCCACTTGTCTCCTTCGATTTCCCTGACAGGCAATCCAGGGGAGCCGGAGGTGTGCCATTATCTGGGGCTGCATTATGGAAGTGTCGCGCGGGTGATGAATGGCAGCGCTCAGCGGCAGCGCGGAGAGAGTGACATTAGCAAAGATCTGCTTTTTACGGCTTCTTCAACAGGGAGGGCTCTTCGGAGGGCTGTATTTCAAATCACATCACCAAACGCTCTTCCTGGACTCCCAAACTTCGCGAGGAAGTGCTGGAGGAGTGTCCTGCTAGGGGGACAAAGGGGATGTGGCTCCTTTGGGTTCCTGCCTTCCTGTGACAGGGAGCAGTGCCCCCCTTGCCTGGCACTGCCTGTCCTGATGGGAAGGGCTCTGTGCTGGCCTTTGAGGGGTCCTGCTGGTTAGGAAATTGCTGCAGGGTGGGTTTGTTCTGCTGGAGGGGCTGGAGAGGAGGAGGAGAGTGCAGGAAAGCTGTAGGGGGAGGGTGGGAACTTTTTATTTCTCATCCTGGGGTGGTGAGACATCACTGGAGGG
The DNA here is from genome assembly GCA_013398405.1 of Pheucticus melanocephalus. Lineage (NCBI taxonomy): Eukaryota > Metazoa > Chordata > Aves > Passeriformes > Cardinalidae > Pheucticus > Pheucticus melanocephalus. The sequence goes on along the minus strand of VZSJ01005294.1, from coordinate 26,718 downwards.
CTGCAGGGCAGGGAAGCTGGGTGACATTCCCTGCAAGCACAGTGTGGTGCTGGCTCCAGCAGCTGGCACTGTCCCTGTGTGTCCCATGCTGGGCACTTCACACCCTGCCATGCCTGTCTTTGCCCCTGTTCCTGCCCTTCCCCAACCCCGTGGCCACTCTGTGCCCATCTCAGAGCTTCCCACGCACCTCCTCATGCTCTGCCATGGGAGCAACTAATAAGGAACACGGGCACATCATTTAAAATGATATTTAACACCGCTGGAAAAGCCCTGCAGACCTATTGACCACGCAATATCCCGTGTCAGTGCCTTTTACAGGGAGTGAACATCAATAACCCCACACAGGCTGCTACTGCACAGCTCACCAGTGAAACCCAGCTCAGCAGCAGAGTCCTGCTCGTGTTCCTCCTGCCATGGTGGGCCCAGAGCCTGGGGGAATCCACAGCACCTTCCCCAGCACCTCCTGCTGCTGCCTGGCAGCAGATGGCTTTTGGCCCCACATCAATTAAGGGCAGAATTGTGGAATAGTTTGGTTGGAAAGGATCTTGAAGTTCATCCCATTCCACCCCTGCCATGGGCAGGGACACTTTCCACTATCCCAGGTTGCTCCAAGCTCCATCCAACCTGGCCTGGGACACTTCCAAAGGCAGCCACAGCTTCTCTGGGCATCCTGTGCCTCACAGGGAAGAATTTCATCTGAATATCCAGTCTAAACCTACTCCCTGTCAGTGCGAAGCCATTCCCCCTTTTTCTGTCACTCCAGGCCCTTGTAAACAGTGTCTGTCCACCTTCCTTGTAGGCTTCCTCCAGGCGCTGGGAGGCTGCAATCAGGTCACTCCAAAGACTTCTCTAGGCTGAACAATCCCAATTGTCCCAGCCTCAGAGGGCACTCAGGCTCAGAAAGGCTTCAGAAAGGTGGATGCTCTGTCCTAGATACCACAGAACCACCCTGTTTCATAAGACAGAACACCAGCATCAGCCAGCTCAGAAAGTGAAGGCTTTCTTTTCTTTTTTTTTTTCTCCCTGTTGCCTTCAGGATATTAATAAAAACAGATTAATAAAATCAAAGGCAGCTCAATTAGACAGGGCATCAAGGAAAAAAAAATGTTTGCTGTACAGTCTTTCAATTTCCATGGCAGTTCTCACGCTGAGAAAATCTGTCTGCAGTTTCTGATGAAAAGATAGAGAGCTGATGTGTGAAACACAGGGGAGGGATGTACAAGCACGGCTGCCTTTGTGCTCCTCGTGTATGACACTCCTGTGGGGTGAAATCCCCAGCACACATCCCCTGTGTCCCTCTGGGGGTGGCTGCAGGATGGTGTTTGATGAAATAAAGGTGGGGGAAAGGGGTTTGGAGGGGTGGGGATCACCTGCTGGCAGCCCTGAGGGTGGGCAGGAGCTCAGCTCCTTGGGGAAGGGTCCTGGAGGGGCTGGGTGGGTGCCAGGGCTCACTCTGCTCTCAGGGCACTCTGTCAGGAGCTCTCTCCTGTTTCCTGCTTCTCCCAGCACTGCATCATAAGGAAAACAACATCCCAGTGTTGCTGGGTTACCTCCATTAACCTGGACCCTGTTTGGAGCAGCTCAGACAGGCTGGCAGGGCTGGGGGGGACTGGGCTGGCTGCAATCAGAACACACCTCTGGGACTGGAGGGGGTCTGGCAGCAGGAATGGCCCCAGAGTGCTCTGGGATGGACCCCATCTTCCAGGGGAGGGTAAATCCCAGGGGAAGGTCCCACTCCAGGGGAAGGTCCCATCCCAGAGACTTCTCCAGACTCTTGTCTAGCTGGAATCTGGTACCTGTGGCTGTGTGGGCTGGGCTGTTTGCCTGAGGAGGCTGCAGGGACTCCCCTCACCCAGAGCCTCCGTGCAGCAAGAGTGAAGGCAGCTCCAGACACGTTCCTGTGAGCAGGAAGACACCTCCTGATGGTTTTCTGTTGGGAGAATTCCATTTCTGTGAGCAGGAAGACACCTCCTGATGGTTTTCTGTTGGGAGAATTCCTTCTGGGAGGAGCTGCCTGCTGGGTCTGTGTGTCACTGCTCCAGTCAGTGCCTGTTGAGTGTGGAGAGGAGCAGGGACAGAACCTGCTCCCTTCTCCCAGGCTGAGATATTCTCAACCAACACATCACTTGGGCTGTGGTGGTGTTTAAATTCTAAAAGGTTGTTAAACACTGGAGAATCTGCAACCAGATAGAAGGTTGGTGCTGAGCCTTCAGTCATCCCTGGCAGCAGGGCTGGGCTGGGGGCTCTGGTGGGGCCACAGACACCACAAGGTGCCCTGATGGATCTGTCCCACCTCTGAAACCTTTCATTTTCAGGGCTGAAGGCAACAGAAAGAGGCCTGGGCTGTTTGGAACTTCATGGTGCAGTTTCTTTGTTAGTTTGTTTTAGAGGCAGCAATAAATCTGGATCTAGTTCTGCAAGTGTGAACAGGATCTGGTCCCAGGCAGCTGATCTGGAGCATTGCTGCTGAGCCTGGCATCCTCCTGAGGGAGGAAAAGGTGCCTGGAGCTGAGCCCTGGGCAGCAGGGGCAGGGGGGGACAAGGGGAAGGTGTCTGTCACCCCATCAGGGTCCCCTGGAGCTGTGTCCCCCACTCCATCCCTCCCAGGGGAGCTCTTGGGGCTGCACGTGGATCCCTCCTGTCAAAGCACTTTGTGGAATGATGGTAATTATTACAGCACTAAAACAAAGCATCAAAAGCTGATTGCTTGGGAGAGATCACTAACTATCTTTGTCTAATTACTTGGCTCCAATTAACATTTTACCACAGACTCTCTGCAAGCACTTTTCTCAGAAGACAAAAAAAAATAAAAGCAAAAAACAAAACCAACCAACAGAGTCAACAGCAACATAAAATAAAAATACAGTAGCCTTGGAAATAGTCCTTGACATCACACTGGAAAATAGGGGGGAAAAGCATTTTTCCCAGCCAGGAGCCTGGTGAGGGGAAGGCTGGCACAGGGGCATGAGGGAGGAGCCCAGATGCCCTGAGCGCTTGCACTGGGCTGAGGAGCAGTGGCAGTGGGCTCTGGGGTGGGCAGATCCCACCAGCATTCCCAAACTGTGCTGGGGCTGAGCCCACTCACTCCTCACTTCTCACTCCGTGGCCCTGGGGCACATCCCGGGGCTGGGGCACAGTGCCAGCTTCAGGGCTGGCTCCAGCAGCTGCATCGCAGGGCAGAGGGAGCACGGCCCCAAAACCTTCCCAAATCCTGTTTTCCCCTTGCCCGAGGCCCAGGAAGGGCCGGGCCAGGCGTCCCCAGCAGCCCAGGCTCAGCAGTGCGTGTTGCTGTGCTTCCTGGCGCTCCCATATTTACATACATCCTATAATTACCATCTGCACAGCCAGAGGCATTTGCTGGGAATGGGTTGATTCCATCTGTTGGTGCAATTTTCTCGGAGGAATTTGCATTGATCACTTTTTTATGCAAAGTTTTTGTATAGATCATTTTTTGCCTAATTTTTTTCTTTTTTTTTTTAATACAGCTAAATAATTTTAGGGAGGGCAGGGGTCTCTGGTGGCAGAGTGGGCACTGGCAGAGACCCCAGCTCTTGGAACAAGTTGCTGCTGTTTTCCCCCCCTGCTCAGCATGGACTAGGGAGTTCAGGCTGCTCCAAGGTGGCATTTCTCAAATATTTATCGTTTTCTGTTATACTTGGGGTGGTAACTCATCCTTAATGTGTTGACCTTCAATTAGGAGCAAAGAGGTGTGGTAATTAGTCAGTCAAATGATTTCTCCAGATCAGGGCTCAGGCTCAGACCTGGTGGGAGCAGATGGGACTTTTTGCATATTTTTGACAGCTGTAATGAGCAGGGCAGTGAGTATGGATCAACTGGCTGGGAAATTCCCACAGCCTCCGGAGTTTCCTGAGGTTCTAAAACTGCTCCAGGAGTTTATTCTGTCTCATCCTTGTGGGCAGGAGGTGAGCTGGGGGCAGGACAGCCCTGGGGTGCAGCACCCTCGTGGTTGGGGTGCTGGGAGAGCTGTGGGATGCAGGACACCCTTCCCCAGGGAATGTCACCCGCTGGGCCCAGCCTCTGCTTTGGGATTGCTGCATCACAGAATCCCAGGATCATTTAGGTTGGAAGAGACCTCCAAGACTGAGCCCAATCTGTGCCCAATCCCCACCTTGTCACCAGCCCAGAGCACTGAGTGCCACATCCAGGAATTCCTTGGACATCTCTGGGGATGAGCAGAGATGTCCAAGGGCATCCTGATCAAGCCTTGAGCACCCTTTCCATGAGGAAATTCCTCCTGCTGTCCAACCTGAGCCTCCCCTGGCACAGTTTGATGCAGTTCCCTCTCCTCCTGTCCCTGTCCCTGGGAGCAGAGCCTGACACCCCAGGCTGTCCCCTCCTGTCAGGAGCTGTGCAGAGCCCCCTGAACCTCCTTTTCTCCAGGTGAGCCCCCCCAGCTGCTCCTCAAAGGAATCACAACCCCAGCTGTTGGCCTTGGTAGCTTTGGGTCCCCCCCAGTGTCCAGGGCTGGGAATTGTGGATGAAAAAAGGGGCCAAAGGGGCAGTGAGCCCCTGGGGGCTCCCAGCACAGCCCAGTGCCTCTGCCTGCAGAGGGGAAACACTCCACAAAGCTCTAAACAAACAAACCCAGCTGCTCCCCTGCCCTGCAGGTCTTGATTAAAGAAGTTGCTGTAAGGAGCTGGTTGGACTTGCTAATTGGGGGGGGCTAATGGGGATCAGCCAGGTTCTGCCTCCTGAGCCAGGGAAATAAATAATGAAATCCACGAAATCCATTGTGCTGTAAACAGTTCTTGGGAAAGAGCAGAGAAAATGAAGTGAACTCTTCCAATGCATCATGGAATATTACTGTATTTCATTTACTGTGGCACCAATTAGATGAGAGCCTGTTCTATTAACGTGCACCCTTGCAGATCCATGCTAAATTAACTGCTGGATCTTCACTACAGCAGTAAAGCGATTGATTTCTCCCCTTAATCAGTTTATTTCATTAGTTCTACATTTATTTTTACATGCATTCTGCAGAGCCGCAGTGAAATGACCTATCAAGGTATGTGACATCACGGACTGATTTGAATATTAACCAAATAGCTATTACAGCAGTGCTGGTGCTTAAAGATCATATGTAAATCAAATGTCAGGGGATAAAATTGCAGCGAGGGCTGTCAGAAAACAATTTAGCAGTGGTTAAAGGGACAGCTCATGGCTGGGGAATGGTGAACTCTGTAAATGGATAATCTGCTTCCTGCTTCCACAGGAGAGGGGAAGTTTTCCCCATACTGTAATTTTTTGTTGTGTTAAATTAGCTGCAGTTCAGAATCTTTTCCTTTTTGTGTTCAGCATCTGGCTCCTAAGCACAATCATAACTTAAAGGTTGAGCTGGGCACAGAACAATTTCCATTTCTGACCCAGGAAGCTGAAATATGTTAAATATAAATTGCTGCTCATGGTGAGAGGCAAAAACGGCTCCTGTGGTCCTGTGATTATGAAGAACACGCTCCCAAGGGGAGAAGGCTGGAGTTTGGGGACATCTCCTCTCCTCTTTGGGAGGCAGGAGGGGGAGCTGCTCCTTTTCTGCTGCCCTGGGGTGGTCCCTGGGCAGCTCTGGGGGCAGCAGGGTGGCTCCTGTGTGCTGCCATTGGGGCAGGGGGGACGTGTCCCATGTCTGGCTGAGCCCCCTCACCATGGACACTCCTCAGGGGCTGCTCCTGGCACACCCTCCTGTGTGCCAGGGGTGCCCAGGCTGGTCCCTTTCCCTCCTGGCAGTCCTTGGGGCACAGCAGAGCCTCCCCCAGGGGCACAGGGGGTGTTGGCTGTGGGCAGAGCAAGGGAAGGGGCTGCAGAGCTGCCCATCAGTAATGAGGGGTCCCAGCAGGACTGGGGGCTCTTGGGCCACCAGCACCCATCAGCATCCCCAAACACTCACTGGGGCAGCTGCAGCCCCAGCTGGGAGGTCTCCAGCCATGGGTTGGGGCCACTTGTGGGTTTGGAAGTGCAGAAATGGAGCAGTTTGGGCAAAGTGGAAGCTCCAGAGCTGTGTGGCACCATCAGCACCCAGCTCTGTGTTTGTCTGTGGAGCAGCAGTGGAGAAATGAGGCATCAATGACCAACAATCAAAGGCAGCCAAGGGAAAAGCAGGGGCAGGTTCCCCTGCCCAGCAAACGAAGAGCAGCAGGTTGTGATGTGAGCTGTGCCATAAAAGCCATCCAGTGCTCCCTTCCCAGGGTTTAAATCCAGCTCCTGGGTCCCTTGAGCACAATCTCACAAAATCCGTCTGCACTGAGTAAACATTGAAATTATATAATTAGCCCCTCAGAGAAAAGAATTCTAAATTCATGGGAGCTTAAAGTTAAGAGGGAAATATTACAGCTCTTCTGCCCTTCCCTCTCATCTCTAAACATCAAGTGGTGCAGCGGGAGAGGAGATTCCAGGAGGGAGGGAGGGCTTGGGAGGGCTGGAGGGTCTCATGGAGCCCCCTGTGCTGGGGGTCTGGTCCTTCCAAGGGCTGCAGGGGCTGAGGTGCAGCCCAGGGTGGGTGGGCTCCAGCAGCTCCTGGGGAATGGGGGGACAAGGGACGCGTTTGGCCTGGGTCTGCTGTGCCTAATCAAACGCCAGTGCTGGCAATAACCCGGGATTATAAATGGGAATTGTACTCCATCAAAATTGATTCCAGGCTAAATTGAATATTGAGTTAAATTCCAGAGCCTGGTGAAGGCTTTGCCTTCCCAGTCCAGCGCTGAAGCAAATCCATCGTGAGTCTCCTGGATATACCGTGCTGCTGTCTGACCTTGGGTTACTGCAGTAACCTTAAGTGCACAGTAATACACTTTCAGTCACTGTTCAATGCTCAGGGGAATGGTTTAAGGCCCTTGGCTGGAGTGAATATTTTTATGCAGGCTATAATTTCTTTTAAGACCTTCGCCAGCAGCCAGGCAGCCTTCAGAGCGTCCTTCCCCCGTGGAGGGGACCCCCAGCCTGGGCAGCTGGGCTGGGACAGCACTCGGGGTGTGGGGGGGATGCTGAGTGCAGGGAGAGGCTCAGGGCAAGTGAGGAGCTGTGATCAGACCCCCATGGTGGGTGGGGAACCCTCCAGGAGCTTCCCATGGCCTCCTCCAGCCAGGTCAGGGTGGACATTGGGCTGTGTGTGGAGTGGGGCCAGGGCTGGGAACAGGCAGGAGAGGAGGGAGAAGCAGCAATGCCTGAGAGGGGGACACATGGATTTTCTTCTGTGCCTGGCTCCAGGGAGCCAGCAGCAGCCCCTTTTCTCCTTGGAAAACTTCCCTGTGCTGGCTTGGGAATGTGCCACCATGGAAGCCCCATTCCCATGGAGCCCCTCAGCCTTGCTGCTGATGGGGCTGTGGGCTGGGAAACACTGCTGTATCCATCCTGTGGTGCTGTCAGGGCTGGATCCATCCCCGTGGTGAGGAGGAGGAGGAGGTTTTGGCATCTCTTTGGCTGCTGCCCCAGCCTGGGCAGTGCAAGGCCCCATCCCTGCTCCCTGCCCAGCTCTGCACCTGGGGCCTCATTGCAGCTGAGATTATGCTAAATTCAGCTAAGCTGGACAAATGCTCACTGGAGACCCAGAGAAGAAACCCCCAGAACTGATTTTCATCAGTGGATCAGGCAAAATTTGATTCACAGTTCAATTCTCCAAAGGGGAAAATTTGCACAGAATCCCCGCTTAGATTTTATTTTAAGCAAATCCTATAAAAATCCATCTGAAGGAGACGGTGACTCCATCTTTCAGATCCTGCACACTGTAGCTGGGAACACGAGTTCTGCTTTTATATAATAAAAAATGTAGAGTTTCCTCATGTTGCCATATGTTTTTGCATTTATCCGTGCACTTGCTATAACCCTCTCTGCGGTGTGTGCCTACAGAGCTCTCTGTGTCAGCATTGAAATGCAACAAGCCGGTATCATTCATGCAAAAAATGAGCCTAAAATCTCCCTGAAGAGGGGAATATAATAGAATACAATTGTATCATTTAAAAAACTTTGCATCATATTACACAGTCAAAAAGATAATGTATGCTACGAGGGAGGAAGCCGATGAAATATTGGGTTAACTCTTTAGTTGCTCTCGCTGCAGCAAGTGGTGTCAGCTCAGCATCTTTTTCCTGGCTCAGCAATCCTTCCTGGCCTAGCACCCTCATCCTCCTCCTGTTGTGCCCCTGCTGATGGATAGAATGTGTTCCTGCCTCTCTTGTGCAGCCCTTTGCTTCCACTTTTCCCTTGCAGGACCATCCATCCCCTTCCCCATCCATCCATTCCCTGCCTCCTGTTTTGGCTGGAAAACCCTGGGGGGATGAAGTGTGGCACCACAGAGCTGTGTGTTTAGTGGGGGGGGTTACACCTTCCCTAAAACACCTTGGACCAGGTGTTCTAGGGAAGGTGGCACCACCCACCTGATCCTACAGAGTGCCCACGGCAGCTCTGTGCCCGTGGGAACCCCTTCACTCCCTCCAACCCAGCCCTGCTCCTCCCTGGCTGGTGTAAAAAGGAATATTCTCTTCTCTTGGAATACTATCTGTTCCCAAATCATGTATAAAACATTTGCAGAAACCACTTACTCCTCATGTATTTTTTATGAGTCCGATCCGAAGTTAAAATATATAAACATAAAAATATCAAGAAGTACTTTAGGAAAAAAAAAAAAGTTATTTCATAAAATATCAGGAGACCAATTTAGAACCTCACCAGAGCTGCTGCCCTCCCTTGCAGCCCTTCCTGAGTGCTCCACCAGCTTCTCCCATGAGCAGGGACCCTTCCCAAAGCTTATCCAGCCTTTCACACTTGAGAAACACACCCCGAAATTTTATTAAATCTGGGGGATAATCTTTTTTGCAATGTGCCAGGACAAAGATGGGAAGTTTTCTTTCCAGCAGACCAGATTAAGGCAGTTTTGTGCTGGCAGGAGAGGCAAAGAGCAAAACCCAACAGATCCTTCAGCCTGGGCTGGAGCACCTGGGGGAGCAGGGCTGAGCCAGGCCCTCCCTGCCTCCCAACCCTGCTAACGAGGAGGAATTTACAGGCAATCCCAGAGCCCATGATTTATTTTTTCCTTGTCAAGGACGTGCATCCTTGAAGCCTCCTCTCGCCGTGGATCATATCAGCCACAGCCAGCGTGGTGCTGGATGCTGCTCCGTGGGGTTGGATGTCTGCATCCCAAAGTTCCCAGCCCAAAAAGGTGCTGGGTGCTGCTCCATGGGGTTGGATATCTGCATCCCAAAGTTCCCAGCCCCAGAAAGGTGCAGGGTGCTGCTCTGTGGGCCTGGATGTTTGCACCCCAAAGGTGTTCCTAACCCCAGAATGGTGCTGGATGTCTGCTCTGCATCCCAAAGATCCCAGCCCAAAAATGTGCTGCTCCATGGGGTTGGATATCTGCATTCCAAAGGTGTTCCCAGCCTGGAGTGGTGCTGGATGTCTGCACCGCAAAGTTCCCAGCCCAGAATGATGCTAGATGCTGCTCCATGGGGTTGGATATTTGCATCCCAAAGGTGTTCCCAGCCCCAAAATGATGCAGGGTGCTGCTCTGTGGGGCTGGATATTTGCACCCCAAATGTGTTCCCAGCCCAAAATGGTGCTGGATGCTGCTCTGTGGGGTTGGATATTTGCATCCCAAGGGTGTTCCCAGCCCCAGAAAGGTGCTGGAGGCAGGACTGTGTGCCCAGTGGGACTTGGTGCTTGTTCCCAGTCAGTGAGGGTGGCAGAGAGCTCCATCCCCCTTGGCTCCACACCCTCATTCCCACCACACCCCTCCAGCCCATCCTGCTGGTGCCATCCTGCCCTGGTCCTGTCACAAAACCCAGCCCAGTGTCCCCCACCCTGCTGCCCACCCCCCTCCAGTTCCTCCAGAGCCACCTCAAAACCTCCAAACCCCTCCACAAACTCTGCTGGTCAGGGCTGCTTGTTGCTGTCAATTCCTGGAAGAATTCCTGGAAAAGTTGCAAATGTTTTTGCCATTTTTCTCTCTGATGAGCTGAGTTGGAGTTAATTGGGGGAGTTGCCACCTGTATCGGTCACTCTGTTGCATATGCTGAGCACTTTGTGTTTGCTTCCCTCAATATCAGCTCTTTGGTTTCTGTTTTGCCTTTTCTTGGGTTTAATTGGGAATAAAAGAGCCCCCCAAAGCCCAGAGTTTGCCTGAAGTCCTGGCTGTGGGTCTGAGGGAGCTCCTGGGGCCTGCACAGCCCAGACCTGAGCTGAACCTCTCCAGGGGATGTGCTCTGGAATATTGTCCAGCAAAAATCCCAGACAGGCCCATGCAAACGGCCTCTCCCTCCCTGTGCCCTCCCTCTTGGAGTGGCTGAACCCCTCCCCAGAAAAGCAGAATGTTGTTTCATGTCAGGGCAGTTTTCCTGGAAACCCCCGAGACAAAACCTTGCTGCTACTTTTTTGTTAATTTTGCCTCCAAGTATTATCAGTTAAATATTGTTTCTTTAAAAATGTATTTAATTTAAACTAAAATGCTGGAAATTTCCTTTCGAGGGCACTTTTTTTTTTTCACTCACATGAATATTAATGCCTTTCTCTGAGAGATCTACTTGAAAAAAAACAAGAATAAATTAAATACCTACAGATTTTTCTAATTCCTCTTTTTGGTGACATGCCGTCATTACATCAAATTACCGAGATGTGGTCCCTTTTTTTTTTCTTTTTTTTTTTTTTTGTGTGTGTGTGTGAAAATTATGGAATATAAAGTATATGTAAATGCAGCAAAAGGCTGTGAAGAAAGAACAGGGACAGGGGAGGCATTAGGTATTCAGCCAGCGTCGTCGTGAGCCAATTAATCAAGCAGTGGCGAGGAAAGATGCAGAAACGATGAGTTCGCCCTTCATGTTGATGAGGCCGGTCCAGGGCAAATGCTGCTGCACCTGAGCTCGTAGTTAGGCATGCAGAAAGGAATCATGGGAATATCTTCACGCCTTTGTCTTTCTCGTGAAGGATGGAAAATGTCAAGCTGTTGTTTGGCTGCATGTGGGAGACTCGCTGAGAATTCACAGTCTGGCGAAGCGGCTTTAACTCTTTGTGGCCGGGCTCTGCCGGCACATCTGCACCCGGCGCTGTGGGGCTGGCGTGGGGAGGGGGCTTTCTGCTCAGCAGTTCTGTCCTCTGCACCTCCCCTCAGCTCTGCCCCAGCCAGGGGGTGCAGGGGAAGCCCCCAGCCCACCCTTTGCTCTCCCAGTGCTGCTCCACCCATCCATCTCTGCCCATCCCCATCTTCCTGCTGGATGGGCGGCTCAGGACAGCACCAAAGGCCCTGATGGTCTCTCCCCTGGTGTGTTCCCCCTTCCCTTGCCCTGGGCAGTATTTCCAAGCTGGTCAAAGCAGAAGGGATGCCAGGTTGGTGCTGCTGGTGTCTGCAGGTGGTGCCAGCCCGAGGTCCTGAGTGCTCCATGTCCTTTCCCTGTTTTGCTTCTCCTGGGATGGCTCCTGGGGTGCTGGCTGAGGTGGGGGCTGCACAGAGCTGTGGTTGGGAGCACTGGGAAAAGAACCCCATTCCCATGATCTGCTGTGCATGTCCCTGCAATGTGGGATCACACGTCAGCATGGGGCTGCTCATACATGGAGCCATTCCCAGCATCTCCCTGCCCTGGACCAGAGCTTTGCACCTTGTATCACAGGGATTCAGATGGGAAGATGAGAATTCCTCAGACCTTTATCCACCCTTCTCACCCAGGCGGAGCACTGTGAGTGTCTGATCCTTCTCCTCACTCCCTCCCTTCTGGACTCTCTCCTGGTGGCCCCTGTTCCCAGTCCTGGAACAGCCTCAGCTGCTCCTTGGCATTGCTGAGTTGCTGATAGAAATTGCATCCTGCCCATCACACATGATGCTTTTCCCTTTCCCCTGCAAACCATTTGCTTTTCCTTTAGCATCATGATATTGTTGGCCTAATTTCAACTTCTGATCTGGAATAAGTCTGAGATTCTTTCCTCCTGTCACACCAGTAATTCCCCAATTATGCTGAGCTCCAGGGGCCATACTCTGCACCTGGATCCAGCAGATAAATTCTCATTTCTCCCAACTAACTCCAGGATTTTCCAAGACCTTTGCCATTCAGATTCTGCTCTCTAATGCATTCAAAGATTGCAAATTTAATAATTACATTTTTCCCATCACACAGACCAGATAGTGAACGGCACTGGGTACAGAACAGAGCCATCCAGCAGTTCTCATTTCATCCAACCATCCCTGACTAGTCTCTGACTGCACTTTTTCAACTGGTTTTACCCTCACCAAATAGTATTTTCATCTCGACTCTGATTCCTCAGCTTGCTTGTGAGAATGTCATATAAGACGGTGTCAAAAATCTTATTAAAGTCAAGATATGACATTTACTGCTTCTTTTCTATCCAGAAGGCCTATTACCCTGTCGTAGATGAAAATTAGATCGGTTTGCCACGATTTGTTCTTGACAAACCCATGTTGGCTGCTACTCACCCTGTTATCTTCTTGGTGCTTATAAATAGTTTGTTTGATCATTTGTTCCAATATTTTTCTGGGAACTGAAGTTGAACTGACTCAAACTGATGATAATTTCCCAGCCTTTTCCTCCCCTCTGCAGAGCAGGCAGAGCAGAGCAGCGCTCGGTGCCTCCCGTGCCCACCAGGGACCACCAGGAGCCAGGCTGGGATTCCCTCCTCCACTTTTCCACGCCCTGGCATTCCCTGTTCCAGCTGCCTGATCGGGGCTTGCCCTTTTTTAGGTATGGAAAAGCAGGTTTACAGCCCCCAGCTTCCCTGCACCACCCTTCTATCTCATTCCCTTCCTCCTCCTCAGCACCAGCTCCTTCCCTGGCACAGAGCAGGGAGATTCTCTGTCCTGTGCCTGTGCCTGGCTTGGGGACAGGGACCCTGGGACAGGCACCCCTTGGTCCTGCCTGCCCTCCTGGGGTGAGTGATCAGCACAGGGGTGTGGATCAGCTCTGCCTTTGGGGAATTCTCCTTGGGATCCTCCACAGCTCCATACTGGCTTCAACTTGAGCAGGAAAGGATGGGTACCTGAGCTGGGAGAGCACAGGGTCTGCTGTGGGAGGCTTCTGGTGAAATGGAGAAGCCTTTCCTTGTTTTTAATTAAATATAAAGACTATCTTACAGTTATAATTAGTACTGGGTGGCCAAGGATTAAAGGGGCAGCATCAAAGGCTTGCCTGGGAGGTATAAGGGCCAGGTTTGCTCCATCATAAATCACCAGGAATTTCTGTTTTCTGTAAACTCCTCATTGTATGAGGTGCTTCCAGTGCTGCTGGGCTCCAGCCTTACAAAATCCCTCTTCCTCTTCTAAAGCAAGGGGAGCAGAAGGACAATATTTAATAGGCATGGGTCTGTTGGCGTCAAAAGTTTCTCTGAGCGAGTTGGGGGCATCCAGAGAAAGCTCACTGGTGGTGACATCCCACTCTGGACAGCGTGTTCTCCTGCACAGGGTGTTCTTAATCTGCACAGGGTGTTCTCCTCGCCAGCCAGGCAGGGATGCAGGCAGGGATGCAGGCAGGGATGCAGGCAGCAACCAGCAAAAGCAGCAGCAGGAGTTCGTGGTGCCTTGGGGTGGGTGATCCAGCCCGGCAGGAGGCAGCTGGGTGTCTCCCCCAATCCCAGGCTGTGATTCCCCTCTGTTTTTAATTTTATTTCCCACCTCATTTGCTTTGCTCTGCTCAGACCCTGCAGAGCCCATCAGCGCTGCAGAGGGAGCTGACAAATCCATCGCCCGTGATGGATCGAGCAGCCTCCTCCCAGCCCAGCCACCCCAGCAGCTCCTGCCTGTGCCCCCTGCCCACCCAGGCAGACCCTGGCCCCTGGCAGCACCCACAGCTGTGCCAGCACTGGAAGGGGCTGGGCTGCCATCCCTGGGGACAGCCAGACAAACACACAATGAGCTGTGACACAAATGGTGTTTATAAAATATTGCTCCTCTGGGACCCTCTTGCCGACAGTCACTGGGACGCTACTGGTAGCAGAGAAATGGAGCTGCTCTGATGCTCCTCATGCAGTGCTGGGCCTGCTCCTGGCACAGCTGGGCTCCTTTTGAGGAGGCTGAGGGAAAGGGAGCTCTGTTCCCTCCCGTTCCTGGCTGGCACAGGCAGCCCGAGGAGCCCAGCGTGGCTCTGCCAGACCCTTCAGTGCATACAGAGCAGCCCTGAGCCCCGGCTGCGATGGTGGGATGGAAATGTGAGCCCTGCTCAGGGATCCTGGGGATTCTGAAGTCGGCATGAGATGCAATAACATCATTGTTGGACTTGATCTTAAAGGTCTTTTCCAGCCTTTATCATTTTGTGATTCCTGCTGCCTGCGCTTCCCGACCCCGCGGGGAGTTCTCACAAAGGACGGGAACGCTGTCACCAAACTGTGCCTGGGAGAGCCACGTCCTGCCCCGCTGCAGACCCAGCCAGTGACCAGGCTTGCTGTGAACACCCACCTCTGGCATCAAACCCCAGGAAAGGGAAGGGACAGCCCCAGCTGTCCAGGGGAACGCCAGGGGAACGGGAGCCCCGTCGCCAGGAGCAGCCTGTGCTCCGATTGCAGCATAATTCATTTCACAATGTATAAGAAAAGTTGAGTTATTGGGACATGTGACATTTATTTAGTTACATATCTCCTGTGGGAGGTTTCCGGGGCCATTAATGTAGTGTATTTGCATGGCTAGTTTACATGCCTTTGCTTGTTATTGCTGTCTATATTCCATGCACCTCACACTCAATTTCAATTCAAAGTTTGGCAGTTGAGGTGTCACGACTAAAAAATGGAATGGCCTCCCTCAGAAATGAAATAATTTTGTTGTTCAGTTCCGAGCGATTTTGTAATTTCATGCTTGTGTATGATAATTTTATGCTGTCCTGCTCCACGTAACTCAGCTCTGCCAAGCCCTGACAGGTGATAAATACAATCTTTTCCACCCGGCATGCGACAGGCCGGGATGAGGAGAAGGGGGGAGAAGGAAAAAAAAAAAAAAAAAAGAAAAGAAAAAAGAAAAAAGGTGGCGATTTCCCACCGGAGGTCGCGGTGCTGGCGGAGCTGCCGCAGCCCCGGCCCTTCATCATTTCACGCCTGGATTCCGGCACTCGGCCCCTCGGCTGCCGCAGGGGGGGACCCGGGGGTCAAGGAAAGTGTCCTGGCGATGGAATGCTGCTGGAGAGCAGCCAGGAGCTGTGTGTGTACCATGGGGAAAGCGATGACTTTGGCGTGTCCCCCCGCGCCAGGGCTCCGGGACGTGGCTGTGATTTAGAGGCCAGCCTCTCCCTAATGGAGTTCAATAGAACCGTAACCTTTTGGAGAAATTATTTTTACAAATCTGTTAAACATTTGAAAGACAGCAATTTCCAATAAAAGAATATGAGTCCTTAACATTTATCACCGGGCTACAGATTTTATAACTGTTACTTCATATTGTTCTTGTAAAAAATGTTTCTCCTCCTGAGAGCAGATGAGTCAAAAGACTATTAAGGAAATGCCAGAGGTACAAGGGGGATCTAATGGGTGCCAATAAAATGAAAGCAGAAGCAAACCATTTAAATTAAATTCAAGTGGTGATGAGAATCATCATTCCAGCGACAAACCTGGAAAGCTAAACACCACTCGGGAGCTCTGCAGCCTCTCTGAGCCACAGCAAACGCCCTGCCCAGCACCAGTGGGATGCAAATTGTGGGATCAGCAGGAGGGCCAAGCCTGGATCCATCCCAGTGCCAGGCAGGAATGGGCAGTGCTGTCCAGCCTTGCTCCATCCTGGGGTCAGATGGACCAGCAGCAGTGCCAGACCCTGCTCTGCTCCCTGTGGGGATGCAGGCAGGGATGCAGCTGGTGGATGCTCAGAATCCCTGGTCAGCAAGCTGGAAAACCCATCCCAAACTAGAGACTTTTGGGGAAGCTGCTGAACCTCAGGAGAGGAGCAGCATGAAGGGTTGAATCTCTCAGAGAGCTGTTTAAGCAAATCCCTGCTGGAGGGGCTGGGACACCCTTGTGGGAAGAAACCCTTCAGTAGTGGGAAGGACAGTGACATCTCTCCTGGGGTCTTGGAATTTAGGCCATTTAAGGAAAATCTTGGAAAAATGTTTGGAGTTTTTTGTCTTTGTTTTCTCTTTCACTGTGGGCTGGGGTCTATGGGGAAAGTGCTGCATGCCCCAAGGGATGGGGAGGCTCTCCAAGCACCAGCTGGGAGCACCAGGCTGGATTTTGGGAATGACCCAGCTGGCCAGGTCAAAGCAAGGGGCACAGCCAGAACCTCTCAGCAGCCTTGGTTGAAGTGGAGGGGGAATAGCTCCCTCTCCAAACAAGCTTGGGAGAGCAGAAGATATTAACTTGGTGAATTATTTCATCCCAAAGCTAATTGGGAAATATGTTTTTAAATTTTGGGTGTTTTATTTTATGGTTCTTAAAAAGATATTTTGGGTTCCGCAGGGTTTTGAAAATTATGTTTGCTTTAGCAATGCAGGTGTATTGGCAAAGAGTACACAGAAAGGAGGATTTGGTGAGAATCATGGAATCATTTAATTTTGAGAAGACCTCTAAGGTCATGGAGTCCAGCTGTTAGTGACAACAGAATTATTTCTGTTGTCTTTTCCTGTTCACATCCCTTTCCCTGTGGGATAACCAGAGTGGTGACTGGTTTTGCTTTGGCTGAGAGCTCTTTGACCAGCCCAGAACCAGCACCTGGCTCTGGACACAGGATCCCTTCTTTGGGAGCCTTTTGGAGTTCCTGTGGGATCTGGGGCAGGGAAAGAGACTGAGTGGGAGCCTGGGTGACCCTGTACAGGGTACCATTGTCCCCTCCACCCCACCAGGTGCCAGCTGGTGCCCAGGAGGGTGGCAGGGCACTGTCCCCCCGTGTCCCTCAGTGTCTGCACTAATGACTCTCAGGAGGGACAAGCACCTGTCACACCCCACGCTCCCCCCTCCAGGCCATGCTGGCTGCAAATACATTTTTCTGAGGACACACATGAAAGAGATTCTGAACCAACATGACTACAGCTCTGTTCAGGCGGGTTCCCCTGAACCAGGAGGTCACCTCACATCGCTGTGCTCACAGGACCACAAACAATGTATTCAGCACCAGCCACGCATCAGTGTCTGCCCTGCACGGGAGCCAGCTGGGGGGATTTACAGATTTCTTATTGCTCTGAGGGTATTAAGAATAGCTGGGAAGTGCCCAGGATAGAAAGGCTGTGAAAATCTCCCTCGTGTCCCTGACAGGAGGCTGCGAGTGGTGCAGCAGTTACAGATCTGTAATGTGCAATTAAGGCTTTCTCAAGGGTTTCTAAATATATTTGTGCAAGCTCAGCTGTTCTTGGTGAGCCTCATGGTGAACCCCATGCTTGGTCTTGTCTGTGTACCTCTAAACTGGGGGTTTATTTCTGTGATGGGGATGCTCCAAATCTCCTCTGGTTTGGAGGCTGTGTGATCTCAGCACATAGCTGGACATCAGCCAGGACAGAGGGCAGCTCCCAGGCAGGATCTGGGCTCTGGGCTGGGAAGGATTGTGGAGCAGCCAGCAGGGACACACTCCAGGTCATTGTTAGCACAGGGCACCCCACACTGCCCTGTGCCACACCAGGCAGGTTCCACACCAGGGGGGAAGTTTTTCAGCAGAATCCCCTTTGCAGGGACACAGGAATCCTTCCTACAGGCACAGCCAGCAGCAGAGTGTTTGTGTGTGCTGGAATATTTAGGAGGAAGGAGCTGCCTGCCAAGGATATGCCTGAGCTGGAGAGATCGTGTGTCCAGACCGGACCTGATCGGAATTGATGAGCCTCTGGGAGCCTCCTGATGCATTTCCCTGGCTCCTAAATAAGGGAACCTCAGAGCAAAGTGCTGCTCCAAGCCATAACTAAGGTTCTCCAGACACTCTGCTTCCAGCTCTACCGAGCACTGTCATCAAAAATCATCCTGGGCGCTCCTGCTCCTCCTCCTCCTCAGCCAGGCTTGGGGAAGCCATGGGAAATGGAATTCCAAACATCCAGGGAAGCATGGTTAGGGCCAGCCCAGGGTGCTCCATCACACACCTGTCCTCCACTTGTACCTGACAGCACTGAAAAGATTTTTTCCCCAAAATTTTCGCCCACCTGCTGCCCTGGGGAGTGTTGCAGTGACCATCATGGGTCTCTCAGTTGTACTGGGATTAATCCAGTGGGAGCTCAGGATCCACAACCCCCAAACCCATTTAGCCAGCTGGGAATGAGCCTTTTCTGCCACAGCATGAGAATTTCAGGCATTTCTTCTGGGGCTGGGGCTGTTGGTTTGGAGGCTGCTCTGGAGTAGGAGGGCATTTGTCACTTGGGGAGGGGTTTGTCAGTCCCCTGTGTGTGTGTGTGACACTCCCACTGCTCCCAGCCCCCTGCTGCTGTCCCAGCCCATGGCACACCCCTGTGCCCAGCTGAGTGAGGACAGCAGGTCCCTGAGGTTGCATTTTGGAGCATTTCAGCCACAGCAGCAAACCCAGATGTGTGGGGGCTCAGCCCCTTCCCTGGGCTTCCCAAATTAACTCCATATGTAACGCTGCTCCAAACGGAACAATAAATTAGGGTTGATTTTTTTTTTTTGTGTTGCATATTTTTACACATCGCATATTTAATGCCTCTCTGAAAATATAAATAAAACATTCGTAACCATTAGAAATCCTTAGAATCTGGGAAGCGCCGAAGAATTTATTTGTTTGCTGGAGGATCATACATATTGTATTAAAACTATATAAAGGGTTTAATAAAATGGCAAAAATAAAGCAAGAGCGAAGGCTCTCAATCTGCTCTGAGAGGAGGGAAGTGATCTTTCTTTGATGCCTATTAAATGTTCCAGCAGATGAAACCCTATATTCTGCCAGGAAATGAGTTTGCCACGAGCCGATTGGGCGCTGTCGTGTGTGCTCGACTCTACCACTGTCATTCCTCTTCCTCGAGCAGCAATACATTACCCCGCCTCCATTTTTCATTCCTCACTGCCCGAAATGCAAATTTTCTCTCTGTTGTTTATATTAGGTTTTCAAATATATGGAAATCCAGATATCTGGAGGAAAATGTCAGGGCCAGGAATGCTCGTGATCTGTCTTTTCCCCAGCCTGACACTTTTCTCCATCGCTTGTGTGAGAGCCCGTGAGGAGCATCCAGGGGTGCTGAGGGGGTGCAGGGGTGGCTGAGTGCTGGGGGTCACTCTTTGCAGGGCTTTGTCACCTCTGTAAAGCTGCACAATGTGGCCTGGGGAGCAAAAGGGATCCGTTGTGCAGGGATGAGCAAAGGGGAGGAGGTGATGGAGCTGGGGAGAGGGGTGGGATCTGCCTGTGCTCCAAGGAGTTGGGCAGGATGGACATTCAGGCAGTGGTCACTGGAGAGGGCTCTCAAGCAGCCTGTCCTCACACCCTGAGCCTGCTGGGGTTGGGAGAGGGGCTGGGTGCCCTGGGGATCAGCAA
Organism: Pheucticus melanocephalus; assembly: GCA_013398405.1. Lineage (NCBI taxonomy): Eukaryota > Metazoa > Chordata > Aves > Passeriformes > Cardinalidae > Pheucticus > Pheucticus melanocephalus. The sequence continues at coordinate 7,352 of VZSJ01005294.1, read as the reverse complement.
TGAGCTCCCACATCACTGCTGCTCCTGCTGCTGCCACTGCAAAGGGAGGTGCCAGCAGGGACCAGGGGGGAACAGATCCTGCAGCTTCAGGAGGAGTTTATGGCCAGATCAGGCTGAGCTGCTGCAGCTTCCCCCAGGTTTCTCAAGACAGAGGTGTACAAATAATCTGAATAAGGGCAGACGTGGCCTTGCAGAGCAGAGAACACAAGGGTGTTTGTGAACTGCTCATCCCACCCCCACTGACCTCATGTACCCCTGCTACACTTTTGCTGTGGTTGTCCAGCCCTTAGGGCTTGTGCCTGTGCTGGTTTATACTGGGCAGACCCAGATCTGCCTGGCCCTCAGCCCAGTTTCAGGCCACAGCCTCTCAAAGCCCCCCCAGTTCCAATCTCCCCGTGCTCAGCGTGGCTGGTCCCATGGCTCAGCCCATGCTGGTGGCACTGCTGTGTCCGAGGGTCAGATGAGAGCAATCCCTGTCACCAGGCACCGTGCCAGGCTCTGCCAGCCAGGAGGAAGCAGTGGAGGTGTGAGGGGAAGGGACAAACTTCCACGTGGGCACGGACTGTGACTGACACGCTGATCAGGAATGCGAGTTGCATCCATTGCTCCTCTATGAGTAAGAGCTATTTTAGGCTCTGGCAGCTTGAGAGGATGATCTGAAGGCAAAAATTGCTGTCTCCCAGTGCTGGGGAGAGCCTGATGTGCCTCATATGGTGTCACCACAATCCTCCCAGCAGCTCTGAGGAGGCTGCACATGCAGGAAACCGTCACTGGAGTCAGCACAGCGTTTGTTCCTGGCTTGTTCCTCCATGCAGGGACATGAGGAGCTGAGGGAACAAAGTGTAACAACAAATCCCCCATTAATAGGGGCTTATCTTCCCATTTCTGAGTGAATGTGTGAGACCTGCCCACGCCAAAGGCTCCTGCACATGGTTGTCATTGCTCCTGGCAGGGCGCTCATCCCGCAGCCCCACGCGGAGAAACCAGCCCCAGACAGTCCTGATTCCTGATTTTGGAATTCAGCAGCCAAGGGGAGGCTCTGGGACTTGTTGGACATCTCTGAGCACAGTCTCTGCCTTCTCCATCAGCCAAGCTGCAGCACTCGAACATGTTTGCAAAGGGAATCGTGAAAGGTTGCAAACACAATCCCACTGAAAGCTGTGTCAGAATAATGACACACACAGAAATCTCATCTGCTCACCCAGCCCTGCACCAGCACAGAGCAGCAACGAGGTCACACAGTCTTAACACACACAAAGGCCACAGTCCTTTTACCTGGATGTTTTAACACCCAGCAGGAAACAATATTTCTGAAATCACAGGAGAAATGCCACGATTAAGAAACAAACAAGCAAGAAAAACAACCCATGGTTACTTGCCCCATCCCAAACACACACAGAGGAGAAGCTGCTGCAGATCCTGCACCCAGGGCCCATGGGAGGGATGGCACTGCCTGTCCCTACCTGTCCCTACCATGGGCTGGGGACACTGGGGCTTTGCAGAGGGGATTTTGCACAGGATCTGGCTCTGCTTGGACCCCCTCTGCCACACCAGGGTGCCTGGAGGTGTTTGGTGACACCCATGGAGATGTTCACCCTGTGCCCCCAGGGCACAGCACTTGTGAAACCAGCCCCCACCCCTGGGGTTGTATGATTCAAGAAACCAAATTACCATGCCCAGGTTTTTCTTCCTTGCGTGTCCATCAGCCCAGCAAAGGGAAATCAGATCCAAGGGAATTTTTGGGGAGCAGGGCTTGCATCCTCCATCAGCTCAGCTGGAGACGCTGGCATTTCCCCCAGAGCAGAGTTAATATTCTCTGTGCCTGCAGCAGCAGCAGCTCCAGCCCTCTCCTCCTCAGCTCCCCCTTCCCAGGCTGAATGTTTTGGCAGACTTCTTGTTCCAAACCAGTGGACCTTGTAACGCCTTGGAATGCATAATCCAAACCTCCCTGCCTAGGAAAGGCAGGAGTTGGGACAAAGCAGCGTGCACCTTCTATCCTTTAGTTACCAGTTACAGCTGTGGGGAAGGAAAAAGGGATTTTCTCTCTGTTCTCGTTCTCCTCCTGCTCTGTCCTGCCCCACTGAGTCCCTCAGACCCACACAGGCCTGGAGGAGCTGCATTCCCTGCCAGCTCTGCACCAGGAGCATCAAAGAACACCTTCCCCTGGTGTTCCATGGCTTGTGATCCCTGCTGAAAGGCAGCTCCAGCTCTTTTGAAGACCTCAGAGCTGCTCCGAGGCCACATGAGAGCGATGAAGGGAACAATCAGGCATCTGAGACAGACATTTCTGCTCTTGTCTGCCAGGACAGGTGAGCCCAGGTGAGTGCTTTGCCTGTCCTGCTGCCTCTGAGCCTCTCAGAACACAGAAACAGCTACTGCAGGTCATCCTTCCCTCTGAGCAATAAAAGAATCACAATTTAAAAACTAAAACTGTTGAGAGAAGGAATCCCTTTGGCCGTGGTGAGATCCTGAGCTCAGAGAGCAGATCCCTCACAGCTGAGCAGCAGAAGTTGTCACTCACTGTCACCCAGGGCAGAAAGCACTGCCCACACACTCGACCCCAGCAGGGGCAGGTTTAGGCTGATAGCAATTTGCAATGGGTTTATTTCACCAGAATGAATTAATACAGGAAAATAATTTGCAGATTACAACAATTCCTTCAGCAATGTATGACTCAGAGCCCGGCACACAGCCAGCACTGAGACTCAAATTATTTGCAGCTCCGCTCTCTGGCGAGGTCTGGTTTGAAGCAAATCCTAATGAGATGCACGGCCTCACTCTGGGCCACGTGAACACGAGAGCCTGAACCTCATCCTGATGGACCACTGCCCCTGACAGCCCAAATTTCCAATGCCATTGGGGCTCACCTCCTGCAGGTGAAGTGTCCTGGTCACCAGAGCCTGGGCTGGCCCTGCAGGCTCTGAACAGCCCCCAGGACCTGGGCAAGGACGTCAGGTTTGCCCCTCAGTTCATTGCAGCTGCAGGTGATGCATCAGAGTGAAGGCTCTCCACTGATGATCTGTGCAAACAGGCCATCCATCATTAGTGAAGGTCAAGTTGCAGATGAATTCCATTATTTTACAATCATGTGCTTTTCCCCTTTGCCCTTGGTTGGGTCCCCAGCAGAAGGTGAAGCTCTTGGAGGGTGTTTCCAGGTTTCCAGCTGCCTGGAGCTTGGAGCTCTCACTGGAACAAGTGGTGGTGGAGCACAAGGTGTCACAGGTGGCTCTCCATCCCTGCAGAGGCTGATGAAAATAAATCCCAAAGGAATGTGCCAGCTCTGCAGGTGGAACCTGAACTCCTTGGTTCTGCAAAGACCCCCTGAAGCAGAGAGCAAGGAAAATCTCCTTTAGTTCACAAGAGCCTGTGGTGGATGAAGATTCCAGGTCTGCTTGTCAGCTCTCCCACAGGTGCTCAATGGCTTTGGTGACCAATCCAAGCCCCAGGTTCAGCCTCAGCTCGGAGTACCTGAGTAACACAGCTTCCCTTGCTCCAGGAGGCAGGAGACCAAGCTATTTCAAGACCCCTCTAACTCACAGATGTATTTTAAGCTGCTGTTTCCTTTTAGCCACCAGCAAGGCCTGAAAATGGGGCCCAAACTGGCTCATGAATGGGCTAAAGCTGGAAGAACCATGGAGTGAGGGAAGGACACAGCCAGGCACAAACCCAGCGAGGGCTGAGCTGTGGCAGGGAGGAGCAGGAAAGGTCAGGGTGTGTGTTTAGGTGGCTCTTTGTGTTTCACCTACTTCAGCTTTGTCTTACAGGAACGAGAGTTTAGCCAGGCTGGTCTGGGAGCCCGGCTTTAGGAAGGGAAGAGTCCTGGAGACTCAGCACACCTTGGGCCTGTGCAGGGTGGGAATAAACCTCCTCCTCCTCCTCCTCCTCCCCTGGGCACAGGATGTGTTCCTTTTTTCTGTCACAGGACAAACCAGAACAGAGGAGCTCCTGCCTGGCTGTGCCTCGCTCCTGGCACGCCGGGGTGATGGGAGGTGTCATGTGTGCATCATTTAAATTAACGTTGCTAAAACAACAATGCTATTTTTAATATTTAAAGAGCCCCTTTGAAGAGTAGGAGAATCTGTCACCTTTCCTGGTGGATTTGAATCCTGTGTTCTGAGGGTTTTTCTTCTCTGATTAAAGCAGTTGCCTGCATGAGGAACAGCTACACATGATGTGCTGGGAGGGGGTGTGGGGCTCAGGCAGGTCCTGGGGAGCAGCTCCTGCTCGTAGGATGGATTTTCTGGATTTTCTTTGTGGAGCTCCCACCCCAGTGTGCTCCCTGTGCCAGAAGCAGAGGGCAGCTGGCCAGGCAGAGCTTTCCTGGGTTCCTGGCTGACCCTGCTGGGATGCTGGCAGTGGGTTTGGAGCATCCCAGGCCTGTGGAACCATCACTCTTTGGTTTTGGTTTGATGAGGAGAAACTTCCTTCCCCTCTCTGTCCCCAGTCCACTCTCCAGTCTCTCTAGGCATTCACACCTGTTGGGACCTGAGTCTAACCCTGAACAAAATCCTCCTTATCCCCTGGAAATGGATTTATTTTTTGTGCAAAACCCACGTGGTTCATCCAAGAGAGATCCAGCTGGTGCTGGGGGTGGGCAAGTCCCTTCACCTGCCCTGCAGGTGTCACCCCTGCTGCTGTGGGAGCACAAGGCTTGGCCTGCCCACCCTGCTGGGTGAAGAGCTGCACCCCCTGCAGTTGTTTCTGCTGAGTTTTGCTCTGCTTTCTTTTGGGCCAGGCCTTCTGTTTGTCAACAGGGTTCTGATTTCTGATCTCCTCCATGTGGTCTTATGCTCTAGACAGCCATAAATATTCTGCAAACGCAGCAGGGTCTCCCTTTCTCCCCAAATGGGGTCAGTGGGACATGGAGCAGCACCTGAGCCAGCTTTCCCTGCAGCCCCTGCACAGGGGACAAGGAGAAGGCTCTGCTGACGCTGGGTCAGAGCAGCTCCTGTGGCTGAACTCACGTCCGTGTGTCCAGCTGCTTTTCACCTCCCTGGATTCCCAGGGCCCTGCGGAGATTTGCTGGGAGCCAGGAGTGGGAGCTGCTCCTGAGCTGCTGGGGTGACCAGGGATCCACCCTCAGCCCCCAAAATGAGCTCCTAGAGCCCTTCCTCTGCTGGAAACGCACCTTCCCAAGTGGAATGCTGGGAAGGGCAGGAGAAAGGCCCATTTTCAGCGTGGCCAGGGCAGGGAGAAGAAAATAATATTATTGGAGGGGAAAAGACTGTTAGGGTTCTGCAGCTCCAAAAAGTACAAGAGTCAGAAATAAGACTAATGAGACCTTTACCGGCGCGGTTGGGTTGCATCGATGACCCTTCGGAGAATACAATTGCCAAAAGCTTTCAGTGTAATTACCACGCTAATGGCAGGCGGTGACATCACTGCAGCCCGAGCGCGCCGCTTGTTTTGGATGCGTTTCAGGAGCCGCGCTCCTCCAGGCTGAGGCCCATCAGCCTCATTGCCTGTGCTCTGCTGACCATCCCTCTCAGCTGCCTCCTTGGCTGCTGGCTCCCCTCCAGCCCGGCCCCAGTGTCCAGAATTCCTCTGCTTTTTAAGGTGCTTTTGGGACCGCGAGCTGAGGATGGAAATTTGTCAGCACCGCTGGGCTGGGATCGGTGGGGTGGGAAGCGGGGGAGAGCCGCACATCCCTTTTTATTCCTCAGGCATCCTTAAAAGGCTTTTTCTAAACACTGATTTACACTCTCCTGGCATGGCCCGGAGCACTCCTGCACCTCGCAGCCTTTGGACAATCCCCGCTCATCTCACAGCCGGTGGGGACAGGCTGATCCCGAGCTTCCCCGGCGCCTCTGGGCTTACAGGAACATATTAATTAACCTCATTATCCGGGATCATTTCAGCACTCACACAGACAGGGTTTTACCGCTCCGAGGAGGGCTCTGGCTCCCAGAGGCAGCTGCAGCCGAATATTTGTCTCTACAAGGTGGGCGATGCCAGGGCTGGAGGGACTGGAGGCGCCCAGCGCTGGGGGCTCATCCCAGCCCCTCCACGGACCCCGCCAGCCCTGGGTGCTCCTGGACAAGGGATTTAAGGAGAAACAGCTCCAGGAACCGGCTCCCCCTCAGTGCTGCTCTGCCGGGTGCTTTTCTCCCGGGATGGGGCCGGGCGGTGCCTGCGGGGAGTGCCCCGCACCAGCTTGACAGCGGCTTGTTAAGCCTGACAGAGCATCACCTTTAAGGAGTGGGGAAAAGCATCCCTTTTAATTAAACAAAAAAATAAAAAAAGAAAGGCAAGTCATGATTTCTGCCTTTCCTGTTCAGCTCCTCTGGAAACAGCGTTTAAAAACATTAAATTGATGGTCCTGTCAGCTGTGCCCATGGGCTACTGCTCCCTGCCCAGCCCTCCCACCGGGCTCTGCCTTTGAAGGCGAAGGCACCGCTGTGTGACTGTCCTCGGGGACATTCATTTTCTCTCCTACAGTCTCGCTGGTTGTCACCAGCAAATATCCAGCCGGGCTCCCGTGGTCCTGCTGTTCCGAGCAGCATCCTGGCGCAGGTACCGGGTACCGAGGGTGCCAGGGGGCTCCTGCAGCACACCTGGGGATGCCGAGGGGGTTTTTCATGGGGTTCCTGACAGGTTGTGGAGTTTCCTTATTGCTGGGCTCATTCTGCCCCCAGAGCAGGTGAGTGGGGCTGGGCAGGGCTGTCTCAGGTGATGGAGCAGCCACAAAGCACTGGTTTGCAGCAGGAAGGAGCCGTGGGAGCAGTGATTAAATGAGCTGCCTCTTCCCTTCTGTGCGAGCCCAGCTGCCAAGGGCTGCCCCGTGCCCGGTTCATTCTGATCCTGCCCACTTCCACAGTGCCTCCAACACTGCCAGCAGTGGGAGGGAAGGGGGGGAGTCAGCTCTGCGCGGGGAGCAGGGGCAAAAAAGGGTGTGAAAACACCTTTTCATTCTTTTCTCAATTCTTCCCAGATTTGGAACAGGAAAATTTCCACTGTTTGTTACGGTTTTTTTATTAGAAAAACGTAAAAAAACTATTTTAAAACATAATAACATAAAAAATATAACATAAATATTAAAAATATATTATGGATAAAAATATATAAAATATATTTTATATAATATAAATAATAAATAATAATATATAATATACACTAATAAATAATAAATAACAATATAAATATTTTCTATTAATATAAAAATATAAAATATATTTTATATAATATAAATAATAATATATAATATATAATATATAATATATAATATATAATATATAATATATAATATATAATATATACTAATAAATAATAATTAACAATAGAAATATTTTCTATTAATATAAAAATAAATATATAAATTGTAATTTTATTAAAAATTTTAAAATAAAAAAATT
>VZSJ01005293.1:0-18533 GCA_013398405.1 Pheucticus melanocephalus | reverse complement strand
CAGGGATGGGATCCTGCAGGAGGAAGGCAGGGATTTTACACTTCAGGAGGAAGGCAGGGATCCCTGGGGAGCCTCCCCTTGGCCTCTCCCCTGGGACAGGCTTTCCATGCCAGCCATGGTGGCGTGACAGTAGCTGCAGCAGATGGTGCCGTTGTCATCGTTTTATTTTCTATCCATGTGCTGAAACAGCTCAAAAATAACTTCAGAAATGATGGCCCAATCCATGGAGAATGTTTTCCTGGCCCTGAGAAAATCTCCTGCAGCATTAATGGCCACGAGGCTCTCCTGGTTCTGTCTCATCTGCTTTGGCTGGGATTGCTCACTAGTCTGGAGCTGTGGCATGAAGAATCTTTCATATTTAATATCTTCATTACAGTGGCAGCATTGAATATTCACAGAACTTCTGTCAGGGTGCAGCAAACGTTGTCAGCACTGTGAAATCAAAGACAGAGGAGCAGCTGAGATCAAAGTAAGCAGTAAACACATACCTTGTGTCTCACAATGTCTTTTTCAAGCCTGAGGCAAAGCTTGGTGGGGCTCAGGTGCAGCTGGGTGGTGGCTGGTGCGGGCACAGCGCTGGCCTGGCCGTTTTTGCAGTCGAATGCTGACCATTTGACCCATGAGGAGGAAGAGCAGAGCCGAGGAGTCTCTGTTCACAGCCTGCTCAGACACCCCGAGGGATGGATCACCCTGCGAGCTCTGCCTGGGTGGGGATTCTCTCCCTCCTGGCCCTCTGAGGCTGTTCCCTGTATATCTGGCTGACTGAGTGACTTTTGGGGTATTTCTCAGCTCTTTGACTGGCTGGATTTCATTGCAGGGAGCTCGGGATGGGTGTAGCAGTGCTCAGTGCCCTCCCAGATGGGCTGTGCTGGGGGAGATGGGCGTGCTCTGAATCCACCAGCCTGTCCCCGCCTTGGGAGCTGGTTTGGTACCCACTGGAGCATGAAATAAGTTCTGTCAGCTTGTTTCTGGCCTCATGTTAATGAAGAAAATTGTGGTAGCCATGAGACCCTGCTGGCCACGGGACCTGCCCTGTGCTTGTGAGATGGCAATTGTCCCCAGAGCAGGTGAGCCCTGCCAGGCTCCTGTCCCCAGACTGCTCTGCCAGCAGCTCTGTCCTCTGCTGCCCATGCTGGGCACACCCCTGACAGCTCCAGTGAGCCACCCAGGGGGCTGTGGCAGTGTCACTCAGTGGGGATGGACGCTTCTCTGCTTTTCCTCCTTCAGGCAGTGCAATCTCTCCAAAAGCCATTTCTGCCTCCTCATGGTGTCCTTTGCCAGCCAAGGTAAAGCAGGCACTCCATGGGGCAGAGCAGCTGCTGTGCCATCCATTGTCCCAATTCATTAAGACTCCAGGGATGTTTTTTGGGGACCTTCTTTTCCCTCTTTTCCCTCTCCCCATCCCTTCTGGTGGCAGTGGGCAGGCTGGGGGAGCAGTCTGTCACTCTGTCCCGGGCTCGGTGCTGCAGCAGCCACATCTGGGCACGAGCCCAGCCTTGGGAAGGCAGTGCTGGGGGAATATCAGCCTTCCAGCACTTTCTGTGGAGTGAATAATGGCTGCTACAAGCCCGAGAGCTGTCGAGCCTGCCTTGAACCTGCGGCAGCAGAGGGGGAGGCTCTGATTTGCAGCAGGTTGGGCTCAGCCTGGGATGGGAAGAGTCAAAGGGAATTAGCTGGTAAATAAGATCTGCCTTCCCTTTGATCCGCTCTACGTGTTCAACTGCTTAAAGGCTTCCCAAGCAAGCAGGATTTTGGGGAGGAAGAATTTAGCAGAATTTATCCCCCCATCGACCGTCTCGGGGCTCGGTGGAGCTGCAGGATGCTGTAGCAGGGGGTGGGAAGAAATCCTCAGGCAGAGCCTGGCAAATCCCTGCCAAAGAGGCTTCTCTCCCCTCTCTGCAAAGAGCCTGCTGAGCACACAGGGCTGCTTTAAAACTGCTGCTGCCTCCTTTTGTGCTGCCACGTAAGCCCTGCTGATCAGAGCTCTAATCTACCTAAACTTAGGGGACTTAGGGGCAGCCTGATTTTTGCATCATGTCATGGAATGAGCTGGGTGATCTGGAGGGCCAGCACCTCCCTGGGCTGTGCCCACCCTGAAATGCCCTCTGAGGGCTCATGGGGAAGGCTGGGTCTGCACTGGTGCTGGGAAAGGTTAGAAGTGAGAAGGAAATTAAGAAGGGGTGGGAGATGAAGGAATGAAGATCCATTTAGTGCCAGGAGATGCTGCAGGTGGAAATGGAGATGCTCAGGCTTTGAGGTGAAGGTGGAGCAGGTCACAGTTGTTTTATTGGGGCAGAGAGGAGACGTGCAGACAAACCCATTCCCCTGTCCTACAGCTCAAGCCGTGGGCTGGGGTTTTGTGATGGATAATCTGGTCTCTAATTGCTACCCTGCCCTGAGGCAGCTGCTGAACTGGGCCTAAGCTGATTTGGGATGGCAAATTCTGTTAGTTTAATTCTCAGCAGCCCTGAGGAACCTACCAGCATGCCAGTGAGTGTTTCTTGGCTTTTCTGTGGCCATGAGCCTGCCCTGGAGACCCCCGTGGTGACCCCTGACAGAGCTCTTGGCTGTGAGCAGCTTTGATTTGTAAGGGCTCTGTTGGGGGAATGGAGTGACAGGAGAGGAAAATGGGTGTCCATGCTGCTGTGGTGAGACTCCTGTGCCCCAAAAGCTGTTCTGCTGTGAGCCCAAACCCATCTTGCATCTCTTTGAAAAGTGTCCAGCCCCTGGAGAAAGGGACAAAAGTTTCACACTTCCAAGGAGTTATTTAAACTGTAATAAATATAGAAAAAATGTAAAAAGAAAAAACAAAACGTGCAATTTGGAGACAATTTATTTTGCAGCTCTGTCCTATTGCTCCAAGAGGCATTATTTGTCTTTGAACCTGAAAGAAGTTTTCAGTCCTCTTGGCTAGATATCCTGAAATTCCATGTAATTTCTCAGCTCACTGCATATTAGTGCCTGCAATTAATGAGATCATCGTCCATATTCCTTCCTCTGTCAGCTTCTGGGAAGAACAGTACTTGGAGAAGAGCACAAAGGAGATGAAAAGGAAGTTGCTTATGAATTATGAACAGCCTTTCAGGCTGATGTTGTTTCACGGTGCTGTCACTCTGTTTTAATTATGTAATTCAGGCGGGATGATGCTTTTCTGTAGCCCTGTTTGTGTTTGATCACCTTTCAGAGGTAACACTTAGCTCGTGTTTGTTGAGTTTTCGTTTTCGACAACAAAAGCTTTGTGCCCTTTCTGATTAAATAACGGGGAAGGAAGATGCTGAGACAATAGCCAGGAGGCCTGGGAGTTACCTGGGTGATCACTTGGGTGTTTTGTGGGTGTTTTGTGAGTATTTTGTGGGTATTTTGTGGATGTTTTGTGGGTTTTTTGTGGGCATTTTGTGGGTGTTTTGTGGTTGGCATGGGGGTTGGAGCTGCTTGGGAGTTACCTGTGTGATCACTTGGGTATTTTGTGGGTATTTTGTGGGTGTTTTGTGGGTGTTTTGTGGGTATTTTGTGAGTGTGTTGTGGATATTTTGTGAGTGTTTTGTGAGTATTTTTTGGGTGTTTTGTGGGTGTTTTGTGGGTGTTTTGTGGATATTTTGTGGGCATTTTGTGGGTGTTTTGTGGGTAGTTTTTGGGTGTTTTGTGGATATTTTGTGGGTATTTTGTGGGTGTTTTTTTGGGTATTTTGTGGGTGTGTTGTGAGTGTTTTGTGAGTATTTTGTGGGTGTTTTGTGGGTATTTTGTGAGTGTTTTGTGGGTGTTTGTGGATATTTTGTGGGTATTTTGTGGGTGTTTTTTGGGTATTTTGTGGGTATTTTGTGGGTGTTTTGTTGGTATTTTGTGGGTGTTTTGTGGTTGGCATGGGGGGTGGAGCTGTTTGGGAGTTACCTGTGTGATCACTTGGGTATTTTGTGGGTATTTTGTGGGTGTTTTGTGGGTGTTTTGTGGATATTTTGTGGGTGTTTTTTGGGTATTTTGTGGGTGTTTTGTGGATATTTTGTGGGTGTTTTTTGGGTGTTTTGTGGGTGTTTTGTGGGTGTTTTGTGGTTGGCATGGGGGGTGGAGCTGCTTGCTGGGGCCACTGCTGATTCCCAGAGTGCAAATCCAGCCAGCATCTCCCCGGCTGTTGCACCCTCCTGCTGCTGACATGTTCCTTTCCTTTCCCTGCATTTTCCTGCCCCTGTGCCCCAGGGCCCCTGCACCACCCGCAGGCAGCTCTGCCAAGGCCGGGTTTATTTTGGGCTGGGCTGTGTAAATCGAGCCCCTGGTCCAGCCTTGTGATCCTGGGATTGTCCCTGCCCTGCTTGGGGACAGTCCTGGGCTGTGTCCCCTGGGCTGTGCCCACTGGCACAGAGGGGCTCTGGGGAGGCTGTTCCCCTCTCCTTTGTGCCTGGCACAGATTGCCCAGCTCCGTGCTCCTGGATCTGCCCTCTCCCCTCCCTCATTGAGGCACCTTGGGCTCACCTTGTCTGCAGCCCTGGGTTTATCTCCCTTCCACTGCAGAGAAACTTCTGCCCAAGGGTTGAGAGTTTGGGCTCTGAGGCTGCTGGAGGTTTTGTGTGGGGTTTTTGGGTTCCCCAGGGCCCTGCTGGGATGTGCCCAGCCCTGGTGCCTCTTGGGTGTAGGGCAGGAATTGCTGCTGCAGCCTGGACGTGGGGCTGGGGACAGAGAGCAGCTTTGGGCTGAGCTAATTGTGGCCTTCCAGTGTCTGTGGGAAATGGGGAATATTGGGAAATATTTCCAAGGACCTGCAGCGATGGGACAAGGGAGTGGATTCAAACTGAGAGGGTAGGTTTGGAGTGGGTATCAGGAGGATGCTCTCCCCTGGCAGGGTGGGCAGCCCTGGCACAGGTGCCCAGAGCAGCTGGGGCTGCCCCTGCATCCCTGGCAGTGCCCAGGGCCAGGCTGGACAGGGCTTGGAGCCCCCTGGGGCAATGGAAGTGTCCCTGCCATGGCAGGGGTGGCTCTGTGGGGGCTTTGAGGTCCCTTCCAACAGCTCCAAGTGTGGAATATGTGAGGTTTGGAGGAGCTGTTCATTATGGGATGGGCTGTTGCTTTTTAGATAGTGTCCCTGGTTAAGGAGAATAGTTCTGCTGGGGATGGATAAGGTTCTTTGGAGGGTTTGTGCTTTATCTGCCATGTGGAGGGTTCTGTTCAAGTTTATCTCTGTGCAGCTTTCTTTGCTCTAATTATGCATCACTGAGCCATTGCTTCAAGGCGGGGCTGGTTTTGCATTTTAAAGAATATTTTAGGAATTTTTTTTCCCCCTTGATGTTATGTTTTTCTCTAAGAAGGATTTCCTCTTCCCCCACTCAAAAGGAAAAACAAAGAGGATTTTCACTGTGGACTTCTTTCAGAATTTTCAGTCCATCTTTGAGAACTGGAATTTGACTATGCCATTTTAATAAGATTTAAATTCTCTTTGGTCATAGGAGTTCATTAACCTGAGTGAAATCCCAAGGCCAGGCTGAGACTTTCCCTCCCTCCCGTGCCAGCTGGAGGTGGTTTTGTTCCCCACCGGGGGTGGCTCAGGAGCAGCAGGAGGACGCTGTGCTCCATCTGCTGGGAGATGTTTCTGCTCTCCAGAGCCACCCAGGCCTCACCCCCAAACCTCAGTGTCTGAAGGAAGGGGCACTGGGGCGTTCCCTGGGCTGCAGCTGGGTTTGAGGCGCCCCCAGGGTCCCCCTGGGTGTTTCAGTGATGGACCTGCATGCTCTCACTTGTGCTTTTTCCCTGTAACAGGGAGGCAGCTCTGCCTCTCAGGTTGTCTCTGAAAAATTAATGGCTGCATCCTCCCGAGCTGCACTGTGCCGTGCCATGCTGGGAGTGGGGGCTGGCCCTGCCTGTCCCTGAGCAGCATCCCCAGCTGCTCTGCACAGCCCTGGCCCTTCCTTTGTGCTGCAGAGCCCTGGCACTGGCTGGTCAGGGCAGGCAGGTGACCACCAGCCCTGCCCACAGCAGCCTCCTGCCTCTGCTGAATCACAGCACCAGGGCTGCAGCCCTGCATGCCCAGAAATGCAAGGACTTCCCCTGGCTGCAGCCCTGCATGCCCAGAAATGCAAGGACTTCCCCTGGCTGCAGCCCTGCATGTCCTGGAGAAGTGGCAAGGACTTCCCCAGGTTGCAGGTCCTGGAGAAGTGCAAGGTTTCCTCAAGCTGCAGCCCTGCATGTCCTGGAGAAATGCAAGGTTTTCCTCAAGCTGCAGCCCTGCATGTCCTGGAGAAATGCAAGGTTTCCTCAAGCTGCAGCCCTGCATGTCCTGGAGAAATGCAAGGTTTTCCTCAAGCTGCAGCCCTGCATGCCCAGGAGAAGTGCAAGGTTTTCCCCAGGGGGATGCTGTCCATGGAGCCAGCACATGAACCTTCAACAAGCAGCCCCCTCTGCGTGGTGCCCCAGGAAATTGTCCAGAGGCAGGAAAGGAGCAGATGTGGGCAGACACTTGACTGCTCTTCTCCAAAAAACACCTGGGAGGGAGCGAGGAGAGGAGGCAGAGTAAGGAAACCTGCTGGGTAGGTTTCCTAACCTCATGCAGGTGCAGCACTGCAGATTTGGGTGGTTTTTTCCCCTGGAAGCAAAGGTGTCTCTGCTGGGAGGTGTGTGCTGAGCAGAGAGTGGCTGGAGGGGCAGGAGCTGCTGCTGCCATCCACATTTTCCTGCCCAGCACAGGGCAGTGCTTTGGGAAAGCTGCTGTACCCAGTGCCAGGGGCACAGAGGGCACACACACCAGAGCACCACCTTTCTGTGTCATTTTACACACAGGTTTGTGCCTAGGTTGCTTTTTAACGCTGTATTTTAGGATCTGAGTGCTGTAAATAATATCAAGCATCAGCCACTTGAGGCCTGGGTATAATCAATATGATCCTTTGAGCACTGGGAGGAGAGCAGCCATATGTCCAAATAATTAGGGCTCGCCAATTAGAGCAAAAATTAGATACTTAATTCTTATTTTATACCTTCATTTTTATGGGTGATTTCATTCCGGTGCAACCTTGGTTCTGCAGTCCTGTCCAATGGCTCTGTAGCTGTCTAAGGCAGTAATTAAATTGCAGAGTCATCTTGCTAAGGCTTAAAAAAAGCTGGGTGAGGGATCTGGTTACTGGCCCTGCAGTTTCTCTTGTGTGGCTCCACAGATGCAGTTAATTTATTGCCAGCAGACAAAACCACAAGTTTCCTCCTTGCTGCTGGTAACCTGAGCTCCACCGCATGTGATCACACTAATAGCTGATTATTAATCACTGCCAATGGCTGTAATTAAGCAGCTCTTAGGAAGGCAGCTAAAAGCACTGTCGGTCCATCCAGCACCCTGCACCAGGGGGCAGATAATGGTTGTTGGAGGCTTCATTTCCTTTTGCAGATCAATGCAGTTTAGAAGAAGGGCTGGGGGGTTTGGCACCTGCCTGCTCCCACCCCTGACCTGTTTGCTTTGCTCTGTGCTGTGCTGGGGCTCTCAGAGCCCTGCAGGAAGGGTTTGGGGTTAAAGCAGGGGCTGTGCTGTCCCCTCACAGCCTCAGCTGAGTGAGAATCTCTCCTCTAAGAGTCCGAAATCCATCTCTGGACAGCCCTGGTGTCTCCCTGTATGTCACTTTTGGGTGGCTTTGAAGATGGTGAGTGTGTTGTGGTAGCTGTGTGTCCCTGCTGGGTGGAAGGATCCCTTCCCACAGCAGCATCACCCCTCAGCAGCAAACACAGCTCTTGGGAGGCTGGTTAAACTGGGAAATGCAGAGTTTGGAGCCTGCACAGGAGCCAGTCAGCTCTTAGCCTGCTGCTCTCAGGGACCTGCTGGGGCAGAGCTGTGCCAGAGCAGTGTCCTGGGTGCACCAGGGTGCTCATTTTGCTTGGCACATCTTAAATACTCCTGGAACCTGAATGCAGCTGGCAGGAGTTGCCTCTGTGTTTGCTGTGAGGGATGCAGTGACTGGCACATGCTTTTGCTTGTGCAGGACTGCCCAGACCTTCCCTTTGCTCCTGTTGGGTCAGGTTTTGCCTGATGGCTGTTAGTTTTTACTCTCCTTTTCAGGTACCTTTGCTGAGAGGTGGCAGAGCAGCCTCAGGACACCACCATGATGGAGGATCACGCACCTGGCCAGGAAAAACACTTCTCATCAGGTGAGCACGTCCAGGAGGTGGTGAAGGACCTGCTGGGCCAAGGAGGGAGAGGGAGAACAGCGTGGTGGTGAGAGGGGTCCTTGGATGGACACTGAGGGTCAGCCAGGGCGCCACAGGGAGCCCACAAGATGCTCCAAAATGCACAGTCCTGGCAAAATGCTGCTTGTGGATCTCACTGTCCATGGAGCAGAAAAACCCCAGACTAGGGGGGATCCCACTGCTGCAGCTTTGCAAGTGTGTGTTTGTGTTCACTCCTCAGTTTGCTCAGGACACACAGCACTGTTTTTATTTGGGGTCACAGCTCGAGGATGCTGCTTGCTGCCTGCTTCCCTCACCTGCACAGGGACCTGGGGACAGCTGAGCAGAGAGCTCTGGGAGTGGGGGCCATGCTGGAGTCTTCCTCACCATATTTCAGACCTGCATTTCTTCAGAAGCTTTTCCTTTCTCATTCCACCGTGCTCCACAGCTGAGCTTGGGAACCCGCACTGCCAGCAAACCTGCTGGGACTCACTCCTGGCTGTGCTCCATATAAACATCATCTGAGTTTCCTTTTCTTGAGGTGCTTTGGACACCTCTTTGGCCAGATAAATGGATGGCCTCTGTCCTGGAGAGCATCCAGAGCCTCCATTCATCCCGGCTCTGCAGCACTGCGGTCCGACAGCTCCTCTCAGCTTGTCTCACACACCACAGGCTCCCGGGGATTTCGCTTCTTCTTCCCCAAATCACTTTTTCCAGCCCTCATTGTTTGATTTGCCTGCATCCTCGCTGAGGGGAGACTTGTGCCTCTTGCCCTGCTCTTCCAGAAGACTTTTGCCACCGTTTCTTGGCACGGAACCTTGTCCTGCTCCAGCCCTGTCACCACCACGGGCTGGTTTGCAGTCCTGGGAGTGCTCAGCCTGCTCTGGGAGGGAGGGAGAGGACAACAGAGGCTCAGAAGCTGCACATCTTTCCTCCTTATGTTGCTGAGATCTCCTTGCCTGCTTGTGCCATGCTTTGCTGTTTCTGCCTGCCCAGTTCACTGGGCTTTTCTTTTGCTGGTGGGTTTCCTTTTGTTCCTTTTGGTGGTCACCCTGGCACTTTTGGTTGGCATTTTCACGCTTTGCTTGCTTTTAGTTCAGGTGGTTTTCACTCTCCAGCTGCAGCTTCTTGCAGCTGTGGCTCTGGGCAATGAGAGTTGGTAACCCCCAGGCCCCAAGTCATAGCCAAGGGCTTGTTGTAAGTATTTGAATGTTTTCCAGGCTATCCCCTTCAGATACCAGTCGATGATGGATCGGATGAGCCTGTTTCTGAAACATCTGACGCTAAGAGCACCCCAACTACGGAAGGTGGGAGCTCTTTGACTTTCTGTTTGGGAACCACGATGGATGGGGTCGTGGTAAACCTCACCACAGAGTCCCCGTGCCGTGTCCTGGTGGGGTTTCTCAGGAGGAGGAACCCCTTTGTTGGTCTCACCACTCGTGGTGTTTGCTGTGCTGCAGAGTGAGGTGCGGAGCGGGCTGGAGAGCAGGAAGGTGAATTGTTCCTTGCAGCTCAGGAAGTTGCTGGTGGTTTGGTTCCTGCAGACTTTGCAGGGGCTCTGCAAGGCCCTGGCAGTGCAGGCAGGAGCAGTCGTGTGTTGAGTGACACAGCTTTGTGTCACTGTGCTCCCCAGCTCCTGAGTGCCTCGTGGGTAGAAAGACTCTCATTCCAGAGTGGTCTGGAGACTTGCTCACCGTTGTAGTTACCTTCACTTTTTGCTGCTTTAATCCCAAGAATCTGCCTTTGGAGACGTGAGGTAGAGGCTTTAGCTTGCAAAATTGTTCTGAAAGGCAGGAAGGCTGGGCAGAGATGCTGAGCAGTCCCAGCTCTGTCCCACTGGAGGCGTGGGCTGAGTGATTGTTGGGAAAGTGCCTCAGGAAATCAGGACATAGAACATGGCTGGTGCAGGAGGGGATTTTATCCTGCTTTCCAGTTGGAGTGGGGCTGTCAGGACAAGCAGCCAGCCCTGGGGCAGGTGGAGCTGGGTGTCCCTGTGTCCCAGAGCACGATGCAGCCACACTGGGGTGCTTGGTGCAGGCCAGGGCAGCTGTTCTGTGTCTCCATGCAGGATTGCTGTGCACCAGGGGCTGCTTTCAGTGCTGGATTTTTGGACAAAAAGGCAAAGCCTTCAGAAGTGTAGGGAGCAGGCTGTGGCACTCTGTGTGCCAGGGGCAGCTCATGGTGTCCCTGTGGCTCTGGCTCTGCTGTGCCATGCTCGGTTGTTCCCTCCACCAGCTCCGAGTGCTTCTCTGAGCAGAAAGATCTTCAGGCCCATCCTGGCCTCCAGAGGGCTTTGCCTCTCAGCAGCTGTGTGAAAGCTGTGTTGTTTTTCAGATGCCACAGCACCTTTAGTGGAGGAAGGAGACCACGAGGATCAGGGTGGTGCGGAACAGCACGGGGAGATCCCAGAAGGAACCACAGGTGAGGGAGACCAAGGTGCAGCTTCATCTCTTGCTGCAGGCAGAGCAGAGAGCTGGACTGGTCGGTGCTGTGAGACAACACCACGAAACCTCTCACAGGGACGCTGCTCCCAGTGCTGCTTCCTTCTTCTCCAGAGAATTCCTCACTCAGAGCTGTCCTCTTGCCTTCCCCATCCTGGGGGGACTCGCAGCCTTTTCTTCTCTCTTCCTCTGCTCCACATCTGACCATCCTTCTGCCTGGTGTCTCTGTGGTGGCTCTGGCTCCCACCTCCAGGCTCCTACCTGCAGTTCTGGGTTGTTCCTGTGCCAGCAGCCCCTTGGGTGCCTGTCCTGCAGCTCCTGGGCTCTGCCCAGCCCCGCGGGTGTCTTTGGAGTGGCAGGTGAAAACCAGGCCACTGCAGCAGTGCTTTTAAGGATAATGCAGAGGAAATGAAGTGACTAATCCAGCCTGAATGCCCTGTGGGCACTCACTGCACCTGGGCCTGGTTTTCCAGGGAAGGATGGGGCCTTGCAGAGGCAGAGCAGGGAGTGACTGTGGCAGTGCTGTGTGTGGGAGAGCAGGAGCTGGGAGGGCAGGTCTGTGTGTGAGAAATGAGGACGCGTCCCCTGTGCCATAGCCAGTGGCTTTCCCTGGAAGCATCAGGCAGGACCTAAGAAAAGGAGCGGATAGAAAAGGGCTTCTGCCAGTGCCAAGCACTGAAACAAACTCACAGCAGTGAAATTTCTGTGCTGCATCGAGTCCCTGAGCTGCTGGCAGGGCCCTGGGCTGAAACACTGAGGCTCTGGTGCAAGATCTGACTGTCCCAGGGAGCCAGTGTATCCTGAACTGCTTGGAAAACAATGGGGAAAACAGAAGAAGTCCTAGTTTGACTGGAGAACTGTGGCATATCAATATCATTGTTTAAGCTAGTTTGAAAGTAGTCATAGAATAAACTGGGAAAATGCTGATGGAGACAAACCATCATCACTGTGAAGAAAACCATGCTTCTCTGATGCACCTGTAGTTCTGAAATTCAGGATTTCTCTAGCTTTGTGTCAGGCTTGGAATTACTGGTCTCACACAGCCTTGGCAGGGTTCACAGGTGGGTCACAGACACCAAGAAGGTGAGCTCAGGTAAGAGACATTCATGGGAATGCTGCTGGCCATGTAAAGGCCAGGTGGGGGTAGAAGGGGATATACATCCCCAAGTTTCCTTGCTCCTTAACAGCCTGTTTTCTGCCTGGAAGAGCTTGTACCAACCTGCCATTTAGGATGTGGAAGCTGGTGAAACACTGCTCTGCTCTGTAGAGCAGGGGCTGAACAGACCTACCCAGATCCATCATCAGTGCTGGGGACACTTCCTTTCTGTGATGCAGCAGAGATCCTGCTCATTCTGCTGGGCAGCCCCAGCAGGGAGGCACATTCATTCTCCAGGCACGTGCTTAACCTTAAACTCTTGTTTTGATCATGTTTTTCCCCTTCTTTCTCCGACCTGGGAGCAGCTGAAGAGGCGGGCGTAGGAGCCACTCCCAACCTGGAGGACCACGCTGCAGGAGATGCTGCTCAAGGTGGGTCACTTGTCTGTCACTGGGGCCAGCTGGTGCTGCCCACGTGTGCAGCTGGTTGGTGGTGGCTTGGGAATCCTGTTCTGGGAGGAAATGCTGTGCCCTGCTCAGCAGCTGTGCAGTTTTCTCCCTGTGCCTGGCAGAGCAGGGCTGTACACGCTTGGGATGTTCCAACACACTCATTTCAGCCCCTCATACACCACATCTCCCTCTCAGATGGCCAAAGTCACGGTGCTTGTTTGTCCAGCTGTAGAACCAGGGTGTTTTCCAGGCTGGAAAAGCTGATGGACAGAGCTGGGGTGTGCTGGGGCCAGAGGAGCTGCTCAGATTGAGCAGAGGCAGGGCAGGCCCTGTGCTCACACATGAAACCAGCAAATTGTTTAATTACTGTGACTTTCTGGAGTAAAACAGGACTCAAACCCACTCACTCATACCCTGGCTTCAACATTGAGGGAGTTTTCTCCTCATGCCAGTCTTGGGGAATGTGAGTGAGGAAGGCAGACACAGTGGGCAGTGAGTGTTCTCACAGCATTCATTATCTGTCTCCTTAGAAGGGCTGAAAATTACCCAGGGACCATGTGGCTACCTGGAAAGTTTCTCTTGACTCTCCTCAGCTCAGACTTGATGGAAAATTGGTTTTCCCAAAGCCCCCAGTGCTGGTTTGATTCCATGGGGCAGACTCAGGGGTTGAGGCTCCCTGTGCTGCCTGCACTGCACACCACAGCACTAATTCATTGTGCTGCTCAAAATCTTCGTCAAAAGCCATTTTGTGAAGCAGTTTCCTGTGCAGTAAACATAACAAATCCAGTTGAGCAGTGTCTTTCCTCTTCGTGGCTCCATTAGTGCACTTAGACATCCATGTCTTTTACAGAATAAATAGGTTTTGCCTTCTCAGCTCAGGGCAGAATTCAGGTTGTTGTTGCTTTCCACACAGAGATGAGCACAATTCTGTGCACTCTGCTCCCTGCAATTAGAATAAAACCTTTACTTGCCTGGCCAGTGGTTTTTGGACTGTCAGCTCTTCTGAGTATGAAATAGTGGCTCCATTATAAAAAAGAAATCAGGGTTGTTAGTGGAGGGGTTGAAGTTCTCTCTTCTCTCTGCCCTGGATTTAGTGCTGTTTCTCACCAGGTTTTTACTAAGCCCTTTCTGCCTTGTCCTGGGATCTTTCAGCTGTCCCATACGAGGTCTTGGTGTGGTTGTTTCACTTGAATATTCTCTTTAATTGGGAAGGACACTGATGAAAGACCAAGCCGGTCTTGACTTCATCTTTTCTTGTTTTAGTCTTGTTTGTTAATCTGCCAAAGCCACAGCTGTGATCTCAGGGCTCTGATTTAGGCTCTTTACCTGATCAGTGCTCCAAGAGACCAAGGGATCCTTGAAGCTGAACCAGCTCATAGTGCAGGAGGCACTTTCTTACAGGGCTGGTGACTCCAAAGCAATGTACCCAGGTGAATTCTCCATTGCTCAGGGCATCTTTCCTTCAGCTGGAGGGATTTCCAACAGGAAACCTCCAGCTCAATTGGAAGAGCTGGCTTCATGCAGCAGTTCTTGGGTGGGATTGTGAAGGTCTGTGTCGTGCACAGAGCAGTGACAGAACAGGATCCCCTCTTTCACACACACACACACCAAAAAGAAAGGAGAATCAGACAAATCTTTGCCTTTGTGGCCTCAGGTTCTGGGGTTCAAATGTCACCCAGCACAAGTGATGGCAGAGCAGCAGCACTGGAGCTCTCAGGGGTCCCAAACTGCTGTGGCCCTGTGGCTGCAGCCACGTTCTTCTCCCCAGTCCTTTCCCTGCTCTGGCGTGGCATGGCAGTGCCCTTCCCAGGCTCCTGGGCAGTGGGAATGACCCAAGGGCAGAGCAGAGGAGCTCTGAGCTCTGAAGCCAGTGCTGTGTGTGCCTGAGCATCTCCCAAGGGCAGGGGAGGCCAGCAGGGTTCTGTGAGGTCAGGAAGGAGGGCAGGGCTCTGGCCCTTGCTCTTCTTGGGGCAAGAAGAGATGGGCACTGACCAGCAAACTGATGGTCCAGTGGTGGTGTTAGGGAAAATGGGAATGTTCCTGGCTTCTGGAAACCTCTACAGCTCAACCAGCTCAAGGAGTGCAGGGGGACCCCAGCCACCTCCAGGCCGGGTCCAGGCAGGAATCTGATCTCAGGTGCTGTTCCTGATTCCCGTGGGGATCAGAGCTGTCTAAAGGCAAAAGCCACTCTAGGAGTGAGCTGTCTGATCAGTGGGGCGGGGTGGGACTTGCTTTTATCCTTGACTGCCAGTAGAAATGCTGAATCTCTCCCGTTATGTGATGTTTGACATGCCTGTGCTAATTTCTTGCCCATGCTTCACACCCCACGTCTTCAGCTCCAGGCGAGCCGAGCTCTGCAAAGCTCCAGCCTGGCCCTCAGGAGCGTGTGGGAGAGGCAGTGAAAGGTGCCAGCCAGCCCCCAGAGCAGGGGCTGGGGCCTCAGCAGCCACCCCTGCCCCGTGAAGCCAAGGCTCCAGCAGCAGCTCCCACCAGGATCGAGGTCACCATCCCCATCCCCCTGGACATGTACCAAGGCTCTGGAGGCAGCAGTGCAGAGCCAGAGCTGGGCCTGGCAGGAGCAGGAGGCACAGGTGACCACAAAGATGGACCTTTGTGTGCCAGAGCCACGATCAAGGAAGGTTCTGGTGGACGGGAGAGGGATGAGGACCGGGATGTTGATGAAACTCCTGGGCAGGGTTTGGATCAGCGTGTTTCTCCAGGACCTGAAAAGAGCTCGTGTCCAGCAGCTGCCCAGGAGACTCATGAAGAATCTGATGGAGAAAACAAGTCCAAAGGTGTCCTCAGAGACACCCCAGGAGAGGCACTTGTGGTTGAAGCTGAGTCACATAAAGCAGGAGAGGACCAAGAGGAGAAGCGAGAGCGGCTGGGGCGAGAAGGAGGTGCAGACACCACCCTGCCAGAGCCTGCTGGAAGTGTCTCCCAAAAAGAGGCTGAGCCCAAGGAGGGAGAAGGCTCTGGGCCCGTGCTAGAAACAGCCCAACTCGCTGCTGAGGTAGAAGATGCTGTGAAGGATGAAGATGCTGCTTTGGGAGAGGCCGTGCCAGCCTCGGGGGGCCGCCGGCCGCCCCGGAGGAAGCCCGGTGGGCTGGCTGCAGACAAGGGCAGCCGTGTCCCTCTGCTCAAAGGTGTGTGCTCCAGCACTGCAGCTTGCTGCCACTGCAGCTCCAAGCCTGCTGCTGCTTGGAGCTGGCCTGGAGCGTGCTGTGCCTGACCCAGAGCGCTGCTGCTCCCTGCCTGCCCTCCCTCCTCACTCAATCCTGGCCTGGATTGACAGACCCTGCGTGCCTTGCATGGTGCTGGCGTGCCCCTAATCATGCTTCTTTTCACCTGTTTTTGTTTTGGTTTCCTTGGATCTGTTGGGTGGGTGCCTTAAGTCCCACCTGAGAAGAGGAGGACCTGGACGTGGCTCTGGCATGGTGGAGTGGGGCTCACCTGGCGTGTGCAGCTTGTTCCAGCAGGACACGTGCCATCTGGTTTGCATGGCTGCTCCAATAACTCTTGGAATTGGCCTTTCCTAAAGAGGAGGGAGGAGGAAAAAAAGGCAAGGATGGCAGGTCTAACCATGGAAAAGCTCCCACGCTGATCCTGTTTCTTGTACTTTCCCCTTAAATATCCACTGCTGGCTGCTGCTGGAGGCACGGGCTGCAGCCAGCAGGGCCTTTTCCCACTGCCAGGCATGTCCATTGCTCTTCCAAAGCATCCTGCTGCCACCCCAGCTCTGGATGGGGTGTCCCTGGCTGTGCCAGCACAGTGCTGGCTCTGGGGGCCCAGCAGGAGCTGCCTGTGTGTCTGGAGCCATTGGGACAGAGTGTGGGGCTGGGAGGGCAGCCTTGGGTGAAGCTTTGAGTTCACCACTAAGTGCTCCAGCATCCCTTAGACCTTTCCTTTGTGTTTTCCACCTCTCGTGGGTTCAGGAATGTCCCAGGGGCCCAGCTCAGTGGCCAAAGGCTGGTGGTGCTGTGAGCTGTGGTAAGGAGCAGCAGGACACCTCACTGTGTTGTACCTCAGCTCTGGCTCCTCAGGGCAGGTCCTGGGGGCAGCTCTGCCTTTTCCCCAGCTCCACACATTCCACAGGCTGGCTTGGCTGCTCCCATGAGCCTGGGGATGCTGCTGGGCTTGGGGCTCTGCTGTGGGGCTCAGGCAGAAATTGTGGATGGAGCTTTTTCCCCCGGAGCCAGAGCTCATGGCACATTTCTCCTTGTTCCCTGTGGGATCTGCAGTGTGCAGCTTCCCTCGTGTGCTGCAGGCTTGCACTGGGGCCTGGAACCACAGCAGGGTGGGAGGCACTGCCCAGAGCCAGCCACCTTCTGATTCAGGAGGAGAAGTTCAATTATTTAATGGTCTTTCCCTTCAAAGGCAGAGATGCTTGGTGGCTGTTTGGCTCCAGCCTTGCTCCAGTTCAGCTGAATTTGGGAGGGGTCAGGGCTGGGTTAACAGCATTGTCCATGCCATCAGGAAAGGGCTGATCCCCCAGGACGAGTTTCCCAACACTGGGGAGAATGTCAGCAGCTTCTCCTCCCAATTAGTTGAAGATGGGGGGAAAATTGCTTTGTTATGAGTGCCTTGGAGTACAAACTTCATCTCCTCCCCATTTCTGATCTCCTAATTAGACTGACCCAGGTGGAAGGGGCACGGTGCTGGGAGACAGAGAGCAGCCTGTCAGGAGAGATGGGAATTAACAGCAGCCAGGGATAAAAGTGCTCTGCAACACCAGCTGAAGAACCCCTTAGATGAGATCCCAGCGCTGCTGGGCTGGGGCTTCCTCCAGTTTGGGTCCCTGTTTATATAATTGTTAGAACAAGTGTGTGTTTCAGAGGGTTGAAGGGAACTTTCTGTGCTGAACTGGATGGATCCTGCAGGAGCTGGGTGCAAATCTGGGTGGAAATTCTGCCTCACAAACCTGCCTGGTGTGTCTGGTCCCCAGTGCTGACTAACACAGCATCACCTGCTGGCACAGAGGGATGTGATGTGGAGTGCTGCAAGGATTTCTGCAGCCAGGGGCGACTTTGTCACGTTTCTGAGAGCACTATTGAGGGACAGGGAACACCCCCAGCACTGCCTGGGGTTTCTGACCAGTCCCAAGAGGTGTAACTG
This sequence comes from Pheucticus melanocephalus, assembly GCA_013398405.1. Taxonomy (NCBI): domain Eukaryota; kingdom Metazoa; phylum Chordata; class Aves; order Passeriformes; family Cardinalidae; genus Pheucticus; species Pheucticus melanocephalus. Next base: position 1,308 of record VZSJ01005293.1, on the reverse strand, counting down.
TGTCTTTCCATCTGTCAGGTCGTGTTGACAAGGAAGGGACCGAAGCTGATGAAAAGAAACCCAAGGTAAGCTAAAAACCAAAACCAGGGTGACACCTGGCCATGTTCCTGGCTCCTCTCCTGCCCTCCTGCCTCTTGGGAAACCTTCCCATTGTGTTCCATTTTTCCATTTGTTTTCAAGAGTGTTTTTATTTTTTTTCTTCCCTCCCCTGGGTTTGGATGGTGCAATCCATGGGTTCTTTGAGGGTGAGGGAATGATCCAAATCTAAATCAAGCACGTGGCTCATGGGGTTGGGTGGGAGGTTGGAGAAAGCATTTTATCAGCCCAGGGCTGAAAAGCAGCAGCTGACCTTGGGGCAGACTCAAAACTGCTCTGAAAAGAGCAAAACATGTAATTAAAACATTAAATTAAATAATCTAGGCCTTGCAGATCATAGAATATCCTGAGTTGGAAGGGATCCACAAGAATCATCAAATCCAGCTCCTGGCTTGCCCAGGACAACCCCCAAAGAGATGCTGTGTTGTGTTCTGGGTGAGGAACAGAGTTTAGTAATGGGTAAACCCCAGAAGTTAAACATTTTCTGTCACACTGGTAATTTGGAGGAGGTTTAGCTCAGCTGGCCATTATCCTGGGTATTGCCTGAGTGGGATAATGGATGAGCTGAGGGGAAATGCAGTGGGTGAAGAGTTAGAGATGAGGAATAGAATGATTTTCTAACACTGAAATTGGTTATTTCTCTATGTACAGCCCTGGCAGTCCCTACCCCACACCCAGCTCTGTATTGCACCTTCTAATCCCATTTAACGTCACTGATCCCATTTTATTTCCCAGCCATGCTGATTTTCTTTTGGTTTTGTTCCCGTTTTGTTTTATTTCATTCCATTTCCACCTCCAAGAAATCCTCACCTTGCCCTGCCAACCCCCCTGGCTCCACTGCCCCTCTCTGGCACCCAGTGCCCCCAAAGCAGCACCCAGTGTCCCCAATGCAGCACCCAGTGCCCCCAGTGCACCCTGCAGCCCTGCCAGTGCCTCCCATGCACCCTGCAGCCCTGCCAGTGCCTCCAATGCAGCCCTCCCAGTGCCTCCCATGCACCCTGCAGCCCTGCCAGTGGCCCCAATGCACCCTGCAGCCCTCCCAGTGCCTCCAATGCACCCTGCAGCCCTGCCAGTGCCCCCAGTGCACCCTGCAGCCCTGTCTGTGCCCCCAATGCACCCTGCAGCCCTGCCCGTGCCCCCAGTGCACCCTGCAGCCCTGCCAGTGCCCCCAGTGCACCCTGCAGCCCTGTCTGTGCCCCCAATGCACCCTGC
>VZSJ01005288.1:41174-71012 GCA_013398405.1 Pheucticus melanocephalus | reverse complement strand
CAGCCATGGTTTTCAAACACCTCCTGCTTCCAGACAGATCTGCCCCAGACTAAGATCCAACCTAACCCCAACCCACCCTCCATCGTTTGAATGCCCTCTCTCTTAATCTTCATCTCCTCAAAACACAACGACACAGAAAAATGAGCTTCAAAACATCATTACTGGCATGCTCAATATTTTTCTTTCTCCCAGCTCCCAGGGGACATCTCCCAGCTTCACACCAAACCTACCATGGCCTGCAGCAGTCAGGGTTTGGGTGCTGGCTTCATGAACCACCACAGAGGGCCCGGCTGCTGCCCCTGAGGGCTCTGAGGGAGCAGAGCCAGCAGGGACAAGGCCAAGGTCACCGTCTGCCCTCATGCCAGGGGGAAGTGTCACCAGCAGGGATGCCGAGTCCAGCAGCTTTTTCAGGGCTGTCTTGATCTCCTTGTCAGCACGCTGCAGCGAGGCCTGCACAGAAGTCTCCGTCTCTGAATGGGGGGAAGTCATTCCTACAGACAAGAACAACAACTTTTCTCTCTTCAGGGCAAAAAGGAAAATGGCAGAACCATCCAACCCATGGAAATACCTGCCACTGTGTCATTTTTCCCCTTCTAGAGAAGGGAGTTGATGGAGAAATGCTTATTCCAGCAAGAGGGAGTGTAGGTGAGAGTTAAAATAAGAAGGCTGGCAGAAAATGCTTTGGAAAGTTGTATCTCAGCAGGCTGGGGACACTGTGCCACCTCTGTGAACAACTGGCCTGTTCCCTGACAGTGGAACAAAGGATCCATCTCCCAGCTCAACCCAACACTGGCTGGTCTGTCAAAACCACTTTTATTAATCCTAGAATCATGGAATATCCTCAATGGGAAAGGATCCACAAGGATCATCCAGTCCAGCTCCTGGCCCTGCACAGTCACTCCAACAATCCCACCCTGCTCCTGGGACTGTTATCCAAACACTTCTGGAGTTCTGGCAGCCTTGGGGCTGTGCCCATTCCCTGGGGAGCCTGGGCTGTGCCCAACCACCCTCAGGGGGAAAAACCAACCCCTGGATAAGACCAGTGAAATGAACCCATTGCACTGATACAGACCCTACATGAAGGAAGATGTTATCTCACAGGGAAGGAAAAGGAATGAACAGGAATCAGCCATCAGGGACTCTGGAGAAGGGCAGGGAATGAAGGGAGGGCTGTTTTTTTTCATCAAAGTCCGGCAGAAAAGCCACTCCTTGCTCTAGGGTGATGTGTTTGTCCTGCTTCACAATGTCTGAATATTTCTGATGGGTTGGGATGTAGAAGGCTGGGATAGGATCACAGACTGCAGGAGCTCATCTCACCCCATATCCTGCCTGATAAACCTCCCACAAATCCTGAAAAGGCACAACAAAGGGATGGATGTACTTAGGGAAGCCCCCATGTAATCATGAAGACAGAGAAAATGCAGGTCAGGTTAAGACAATGATCACATTCATGGTGCAGATGTTCACCAATCAAGAGAGAAAATGCAAATCATCACATAGTTTGAGAAAAAAAATAAGAGCATTTGGAATAAACAGCTCTGACTTGTTTAATGCCATTGACATTAATGAGCATGCTCTGTAGGGGTTTTGATTGTGTTCTTTTCCTTGCCTCAAGAAAGTCAATTCCCATTATTGACCTGAGAAAATAAAGTTGAAGGCTATGTGTGGACAAAGACATCTCACTTGATTTTTATTTTCAATGATCATAATGGTGACAAAATATTTCTTTCCTGAATCTGTTGACGGAAAAAAGCAAGATTTGCTCACATGATGTCCCAGACTGCCCATCAGTGTTCATCAGCACTGGGCTGGCTGGAAGACAATAAATATTTTCCTAGAGAACTACCTGGATTCTCTGGTGTTCCTGCTGTGAATTCTGCCAACTGGTGCTGTCCTGTGAACCGGGCAGCTGCCAATGAGTGAAATGATTGGAAAGGCGTGAAACATTCAATTAGGAAATAGATTCACAGGTGTGTAGATCTAGATCTAGAGGTTATATATAATCACTGGTCTCTCCCATGCTCTAACACCACCACTTCCCTCCCCGCCTAAGGGACATTACACCAATTCCTTCTTTTGGACACTGATTCAGGCTGAGGAACTTTAATATCCCCCAAGATACACAGACCTAACAAACACCACAGTGATGACACCCTGAGATGGACATCCTCTTTCCCAGCTCTAAAATCTCAGCCCTGAGCCTTTCCACCCCACAACTTCAGCCCATCCCCAGAAACTCAAGACTGACACAAATTTTGGAGCTCCAGTTCGGTCTCAGAGAAGGACCCAAGAGAATGTGAAATATCCCTAAAACTGGATTTTTTCACTTCAACACTCCTGAAACTGTCCATAAAAAGGAGCCAGAGCCCAACTGCATTAATATTCTTGGACTGCAACCCAGTTGCTGCTGAAGTCAGTGGGAGAAGAGGATGAGCTGATGGTATATCAAGTGCTGTAACAAAGAACACAGAAACCCAACAAGTCCAGTGACAGCTGATGCAAGACATTTATTGATTTAAACCCAGCATCTAACAGCATATCTTGCACTTGACTTTTTTTTTTTGTGTGTGGTTTTTTTTTTCTTTTTTTTGTATCTCAAGCAAACTGAAGTTTCCATTTTATTAATACCCATTTACCTCCAGGAATTTCAGTAAAACATTCACTGTCTTAAAATCTTTCATACAGCTGTATCTTTTCATCTACAGGAAATAAATCCCCACACATCTCATTAGTTATCTACACAGTTTAATCACTTACAAGCAGAATTTTTAACCTCTAGGAAAATATTTTGAAAGTATATGTAATGAACGTCTCATAAACCTTTCACTTTTTGAACAGAGCCTTGCATAGGATTTAAAAAATTCCCTTCAATTGATTCTCTTTTGCTTAAATTTCAAAAGAAAATGTAAACAGATGTTAATTGCTTTGAGCTAATGAGTAAAAATATAATTATTTCTTCTATGACCATCTGAAGTGCAGCCTTAGAGCTTCTTTAGGAAAACCTGAGTGTCAACCACAACAGGAGGAAACCTCCATGTTCCTTTATACATCCTCATTATCTTTTGTTTGAGTATTACATTTTTTGAAAACAATCACAGGGCAAATTCTTTTCTCAGCAGTATCTTTGTAAATCTGAATAAAATCCACTTCCTTCTGTGGAATTATTCATGATTGATACTGGAATAACTGTGATCAGAATCAGGCTCAAAATAAAAGAAATATTTTTAGCTTTGAAAGCATTTCCCTGTTGTGTGCCTGTTACTTTCCAATGTACAGTGCAATATATGAAAAAAGCACTAATATATATATCCATTGTATTGCTTCATTATAAAACAAACAGTATAAACCAAGGAGATGTTATAAAAAATGGGATAGTACCATAAAGGAAGCTTGATTTCCTTCACCACTGGAAAAGCATCCTATATCATGAAGGTAGTGCACACAACATCCAGAGTGGATGTTGAAAGTGAAAGGCTGTGAAATCAATGTTCATTTTAGTCAGCACAAGGTGCAGCTGCAGAAGGAAAGACAATAACTTTTCTACAAGCACCTTTTGTGAATTCATTCCCTGTTGGCAGGAATATTTCCTCCCAAACAAGCTTCTCAATATCACCTGGATGGGAAACCCTGATCCAACATCATCCATTCCTTCCCAAGGCAGAAACTCACTCCACCCTCTCTCCTCCTGAATTTCTGCTTAGAAATTCAGCTGTGCCTGAGCATTTCTGGTTTCCCTAAACCACAAACGAAGCCACAAATGAACACTTCTACAGACCTCAACTGGGACAGGGTGTGGGGATCTTTCAGCCCACATCTCTGTCACCAGAGAGGGCCAGTGCAGGGTCCTGCTGAGATCAGTGAGCTCCATCTCACTCCAGCTGGCACCAAGATTTGGGCTTGGGACCTCATCTCTTTTCAGGGCAGCTTGTTGGAGGTCTGGGCTACATCCATTTTTAGTGAAGCCAACAGGGATGGGCTGTGCTCAGTGCACCTCAGCCTCCCCCTTGTGCAGCATTCCTGCTGGAAAGCTCCAGAGGAGCCCCACAGTCAGTCCCTCTCTGAGGCACCTCAACCTTCCTGCTTACAGTAAAATGATGCAGTTGCAACTGGCAGCCCAATACATTTGCAACAGATCTATGTTTCAACTGAATATTTATGGTAAAGCTCTTTTTTCTCTCTCTTTTTTTTTTTGGTTTAATCTGTCTTTGTGCTCCTGCTGCTTTGCTGTAGCTCAGTGGTAAATTCCTCTTATCACATATAAGGGACATCAATCTGTTAGCAGGAATGTTTCACCACTGGCACACTCAGGAGAACAAATCCTCATCCAGTCATATTTATTGGCAAAGACTACATTTGTGGTCCTTTGAAGACCACATTTGTGGTTCTTTGTACTTGTTACTGTTTGATTGCAGATGCAGAAATTATTTTGTGCAGCACATTAATCTTTCAGTGCATGTTAACTGAATTATATTTCAAAAGATATGGTTTATAAATCCACCACACTAGAATGCAGGATAATGAAACCTACATTATCAGACAACTAGAATGTGGATTTGAAAATATCAGCCATTTAGAAAATACAGTCTTTTTCACTTAAAGCAGAAGAGAACAACAAAACTCTTGCTTGCTCATGACAGGGGGACTCTCTCTACTGACTAGAGTCAAACTGGGATTTCAACTAAAAAAATGCCTTAGCAGCCCTTTGAATCCCTGTAATATCTACTATATCTCTCATTACATGTCAGAAGGTTGAAAAAATGCAACCAGATTGTGCATCTTGAAAGGTTTATGAAGAAATTTTGGTAGAGCTAACTGGTGTCACAAGCGTAGAGCAGAGTCAAAGCACAGTGAAGCTTCATGACCTTTGGGCCCACACAGTGACAGGAGACACCCCCTGTCCTGGGCTACTGAAGGATGCTGAAAAGCTTAGCTACTTTCACCTCCTCGCCACACCAAAAACTGGCACATGAAAAAATCATTAAGTTCATGGACAAAAAAACCCCACACTTCTTCATCTATATTTCTGTCATAGGTAGAAGAGTCAGGCTTTTCCTAAACCTCCCATCGCTGCTCCACTATGGAATGATACATGTTCACCTAGATCAAAGCTTTTAAAGTTACAAACTGTTCTGACAGACTGTTCCCTTTAAGACTGGAAAAGCTTGACACATCATATTTAAATACATTTCCCTCTAAGGCATTCCCTTGTAATCTTCGCCACCAATTCCCCTCGCCAACAACAATTCTGGTATTTATATTTTTTACATAAAGCTGCTCTTTTTGGTGTTAAAAACCACTCTGGCATCCGCTCAGCTCTGGGAGAGGTCTTCTGTGCTGATGTGCAAGGTGACAGGCTCGCCAACAGTCCCGTAGCTGAGGGTTCTGGTGGAAACTTCAGTTTTAAAGCTGGACTGTCCGTTGTCCGCGGAGCGCTGGACCTCGGTGCAGAACGAGGGCTTCACCGTGAAGGAGGCGCCGGGAGGCGCCGCGCGGGCGTCACTCACACGGAAGGAGATGTTGGAAGGGCCTGAGGACTGCACCCCAGCCACCCTAGAGGCTGACAGGAACACGGCCCCGGGGACGTGCTCCTCGTACTGGCTGAAGAACCTCTGCCTGGGCTCGGGCACCACGGGCCTGACCAGGTTCAGCAGCACCGGCTTGCCGATGGTGGGCTCGTTGATCTCTGTCTGCAGCACGGAGATCTCGCAGGGCTTCTCCGCCATGGGCTTCTGATCCTCACACCTGTAGGTCTCGCCTTCCTGAGGGATGTAATCCTCCAGGTCCTCCAGAGTTAAGAGTTTGCCGTTGTGGGTTAAAATCTTGCGGTCCCGGGTGCTGATGTCGTCGGTGTGTGGCTCCTCTGGCTCGTCCACGATGACGTTGTCCTCTTCAGGAAGGATGTCCTGTATTACTTCAGGTACCTCCTCTCCAACAGGCCAAGAGACATCCACTTCATCGAGCCCTTCCTTATCCTCTGGACTCACTGGGGAGAACAGAACTTGGTGCTGGTCTCCAGCAGCTGTCCCAAAACTGAAGACCAAAGGCTCACCCCCGCAGGCGAGCAGAGGGGAGGCGGCGCCTGACCCGCAGTCAGCCCGTGGTTCCTGAGGGCAGCTCTTTCCTTCAGTCCCATAATCCATAAATGAATCTCTTCCTAATTGCTCAGACCCACATGGGGAGTTTCTCTCTTCGCTGCTGACTTGAGGTCCTTCCTGCTCGGCTGTATACACCAGAGGCTGGATGTCACCTTCAGAGAGCCCCTCATTCGGCAGAGATTTTGACTGTTCCACCAATTTATTGTTGGAGTTGTTTGTGTTGGGATCATCTTCTGGGGAGCGCTTCGGCCTTGAGCTGGGAAAAGTGAACGTTAACACTCCTGACTCATCTTTTTCTTGTTTTACTGGGGAAGAACCTCTTTTCCTTGTGGGCTTTGGTGATTTTTTCACCTTGAATTCAATGATTTCTTCCACTTCGACCCACTTGGGCTTTTTCTCTTCCACTGTGCTCTCCACAACGACATCTCTCGCCGCTGCCCCTTGCATGTCCTCGTGTTCTGTGACATACAGCATGGGAACAGCAGCAGACTTTGCTGCTGCTGCCTCCTGGTCGTGTCTGTGGACAGGCTGCCTGATCTTGGAGACATAAACCGGCTCTGGAGCCGGCTCCGCCCGTGGGGAGCGGGAAGGAGAATGACCTGAAGGAGAACGTGCAGGAGAAACCCTTCCCCTTTGTCTTGGGCTCTTCACCACCGTGGTTATGGTCTCCTCTCTGGTGGCAGAAAGGGGTGGAGTTGGCAGGAAGATGAGACTTTTTGGGGAGCCCCACTCCACCAGCACATGCCGTGGCCAGCCGAGGCGCCGCGTGGGGTTAGTTTGGGGTGAGCATTGCAGCTTTTGGGGAAGCGGTCATTTTGGCAGGGACACACACGCAGAGCACACACCCACATGCCCATCTCCACTTCCTGATCCAGGGAAAACCCCTGATCCAGTGCCTTTTTCCCCAGGGAAAACCCCAGCTCCGTGAACCTCCTCTGTTGGATGTGAGCACACAATGAGCACGTCCAGCTGAGAGATGCTCTGCTGGATGCTGCTGTATTTCATGTGCTTGTGTTGATCACCTACTCTGCTACTTTGGACTCCCCCCAAAATTTTAAACACTCAAAGACTTTAACCTTTCCCTGAGTATCCTTGGCTAAAATCCTGATTCCTCCCATCTCAATGGCTAAATGCCCTTTACTGCAGTAGGGTTGGTGTCTTCTTAATATTTAATTAATGCACCATATCTCTCTTTTTTTTTATTACAGCCTCTTTTGAGACCAGAGATCTGCATATCCACATGCAGAACAGCTACATTGAAAGGGATTAACCTTAAAATGTGGATGATCAGGAAAAGAAAGTTAGAACAGCTCCTGCACAAGTCATCTATGCCAAAATGAATTTGTTTTACTCCTCACAATACCATTAGTGTTGACTACTACTACCTCCAATAGACACAGGAATACCAAGCCAAATTTGGATACATAACTATGATTTCTCAGCATATTTCTGCTGGCTTTACTTTAGATTTTTTGACTGAAGTTGGGCTGGTGGTAGATGCCTCATCCCTGGAAACATTCAAGGTCAGGCTGGATGAGGCTCTGAGTAGCCTGATCAAGGTGAAATTGTCCCTGCTCACAGCAAGGGCTTGGACAAGATTATCTTTAAAAGTCCCTTCTAATCCAAGGCCTAAACCCATACTTAGCATGCAGTTTTTCCTGTTTCTTACCTTTATTTTAGGTAAATACATTTCTGCCAGTGTTTTCCTGGCAGGAAGGAAAGCCAATGCTCCACATCTGCTCCAGTGGAAATCACAGCAAAACTCATTTTGTTTTTGTGTTGAGATTCTGTCTCTACCTCCAAGGAATGGGGTTAAAAACACAGAATTAACTGAAGGGTCAAACAGTGACCCAAACTGAAATTAGGAATAGAGACAGCAGCTTTTTAATTCCTCTCTTCCTCCTCACCATCCTCCAGTCACAGCCATGTGGAGCTGAAGGTCACCCCCTCTGCTCTTCAGACATCTCTGCTCTGACTTTTGCCCTTGAGAATGGAGAATCTGTTCATAGCCATCATGGAAGACTAATCCTCCTGGCTTTATTGCAGCCTTTCTCATCTTCTGGTCTTATTTTTGAAAACTTGTACTTCTTTCTCCTCTGGAGATCAGGTTTGTTTCTACCTTCAATCTCTCCCTTTGAGGACATGGTGGAGTCCAAGACTGGATCAGCTACAGGGAGATTTATTTCCTTGCAGAGCACCCTCTTTTCTGCTAATTTCCACTGCTTTACTATTTTCTCTATGTTTTCTGCAGTTTTTCCATAGACCTTTAAGGTCTGTGCAGAGCCTTCCTACTGGCCATGGTGCCTTTCTCAATTACACAGAATTAAATCATTTTAGATGAGAATGAATCCTTGGGTGCTTGCAGCAAACCATGATCTATGTTGCAAAATTAAAATGGGTTTTTTGGGGTCTGGGATTTGCATATATGGACATGGTTCGATCCCATATCTAAATTATCTATTATTTTCTGCCAATAATTTTAAAGCTGTTTCTGTTCATCCACTTGCTACAGGTTAAGAGTTGGAATTTTCCCTTACAGAATTATTCCCAAACTTTCCCCCATCACTATCCCAATTTCAGTTGAGGTCACTCTTATTTAAAGTTCATTACCACAAAAGGAGGGGAATTTCTGCCTGAGATTCCACTCCTAAATTTACCAAACTCCTTTGAGGCTGCAGCCCTTGATTTAGGGATCCCTCCTGGAGCTGTCCTGAACAACAGCCTATGGAACTGAGATCTCAGAAATTTAGAAATCAACTTTACTGATGGTATTTTGTATTAATGAATATTATTTGATCCACCAGTATTAATGCTGCTGCTCCAGATACAGGCACAGAGATTTGTTTAAATGAGATTTACCAAGTTTTAGATGTGAACTGGCTCTGAGATTCCCTCTTGCTCGTGAGTTTCTCACAATATTTCCAAATGGGATATTAAAAAAAAATAACTCTCTGTTCAGTTGCCCCAGTCTGAATCCTGGTCCTTGAGGCAGTACAGGTAAAAACACTTTATTCTCTGATTTTTGCAGGATGAAAAACATCTAATGGCTGCAAATTTAACTGAGCTTATCTGCAGCTTCTGGGAGGGGAGACAACTTATAAACCACTGCCTCCAAAAGGGCCAAGTGCATGGGTCTAAAGGAATAATCCTCACAGAAAACAATAAAAGGGATAAAAGGTAAGCAGCTCTTAACTGTCCTTCAGTTGCAATTTTCTGTCTAATAAAAATAAAATACATCCATTAAGCCTCTTGTCCAAGTCAAGGGCTGATTTTAGCCAGGGTGCAGCTATTGAGGGAAGGCATTTTCCAAAATATCCATTGCATAACTCCTTCCTGCCCTCAGGACATGGCTGGAGTGGCTTGGAGCTGCTCTGAAATCCTGTCCCAGGTCAGGGTCCCCCTTCCAGCTCATGAAACTATTTTATTATGTATTCCTCTATGGTGCTTAAGAAGATAAATTAAGATTTTAATGGCTGCTTGGCTTTTAGGCTACGAATAACTGAGAAAATACTACTTTTTGCAGTAATTAATTCTTGTATTTTATAGGCATCCAGCATAAACCAGGCTCAAAGTATCTAAAAAGACCAAGTCATCAGGACAATTATTTATATTAGAAATATAGAGATAGAAGGGGATATAAATATTCATCTTCCTTCTGCTTCATCATACAAGCCTTCCCTGAAAAGTTTAAAGTAAAGCCAGAAGAAATCACTCTAAGCTCTGAGATATTTGTTAAATTGGTAGATATTTTCAGGTAAACCATTTTCAGTTTGTTTTTTTTTTGTTTTCATTCAACACTGAAAGTCAGACTCCACCTTCCCAAGCTCTTGTGAAACTCTACCAGCATTAGGAGGAATATTTTTCCTGTGTAATATCAAAAAAATAACTGTCCCAGGCTGTGTCTAACTCCAGTGCTGCTATTTTTGGGAAAGAACCAAAGGACTTTTTTTGAGGTGGTCACTTGACATGGCACAGAATTCCGTGGGATCTGGGAATGAACACACTTGCAGGGCCAATGAGCACAAGCTTGTTACTGGATCATGCAGAGGCAGCAAGGCAAAAAAACCACAAATGTTACCCAAAAAAAAAAATCAGCACTTACATGATGATGGTTTTCTTGGGCACTTTAGTCTCTTGTTCAGTGACTACAAAGAGAACAGTATGAACAGCATGGGGTTAAAGAAAGGCAAAAGCTGAAATGATTAAATTATCTTTGCTCAGTTCATCAACATAAACTGGAGTGAAAAATAACCAACTCTACCATCCCATCCATGCTTTCTGTGGTTATTTCCAGCATCATCTTTAGTGTTGCTGACCAGGAATGAGAATCCAGAATGCTCTCTGAACATTTGGCCTTGAAATTAAATATTTTGTGGAGAACGATTTGGCAAAAACTTTTTATTCTACTATTTTTGTTTGGTAGGTCAAAGCTAGCAAACAAAGTCCTTATTTAAATTTTCTTTATGCTATAATAAGGTAGTGATGGTGTCAGACACCTGAAAATGCCTCAACCTGGAAAATCCTGGAGAGCTGAAATTCTTTAAACTGTGATTGCACTTCCTAGAGAAAAACAGTTTCCCAAACATTGGATTGTGGCCAAACTTTTGTGGATTGGATGCAAAATCCAACTGATAAATATAAAAACTAATATCATTATCATCAGTAGAGAAAATCAGCATAAAAAAACCCAAACCCCAAATCCTAGGAAGCCAGGAGAGCCCAGTGACTGCTCCATCTCTTTTTTTCCTGCTCTAATTTGCAATTTTTCCTGACCCTTCTCCCATAACCAACTGGAAGCTGTTGATGAATATCAAGATCAAAAGTTATGATTTCATGGTGTTGCAAATATTTCTTCAAACTGACATTTTTAAAAAGTAGAAAGATACTATTTGAAGAACTAACTGAGATTTTCAGCATGTTTCCTATCCTCTCCACTGGAATAAAATTAAGATACTCTTTGACCAACACTGCTTTGAGCACATCTGAAATGCTGAACCTATTTCAGATCTAAAAAAAAAAAAACCATCAGCAAGCCCCACTCTTTATTTAATAAACTAGCAAAATATCTAAAAAAACCCCCATAATTTAATCTCCAGCAATTGGTTTTCAGTTTTCCATCCAGCCTATAATAAATAAGTTCTGGTAATTTTCAGTCAGTGCAATTTAAGTGAACTGCTACTTAGAAATATCTATAAAGTAACACACAGTTCTTGCCCAGGGAATTTGGAGTGTCTGTATTATTTGTTTAATAACTGGTGATTAGTGCTGATGTTTTCAGTGGTGCCCTCAAACCTGCATTGACTGAAAATTAAAAATACATTTACAATATTAAATGGAATACTTTAACCTAATTTTCCTTCCACTTCACTTCCAAGGGCTCTTCCCTGCCTCAGGTAAAAGCACAGATTTGACCATAATGAAAAACAATTTTGTGCAAATATTGATGTTAATTTCTGACCTAGAGCTCATGGGTTTTTTGCAGAGCCTTGTCTTGCTTATCCCTGTAAAAATCTGGAATCATTTCCCAGAGATTCAAAGGAGTTGCTGCAGAACTGGGTGAGTTTAAACAAAATCTGTTTGGAAATTTGAGTTTACACCACCTGAGTAAGTAAAGAGCAAAACTATTTTCAAATATTTATCCCTGGACACAACTACAATAAACCCATTTACCTATCCTTAATTAGTATTTTTTTTTTAAATAACTCAAACCTTGTTTTAAATGGTGGAATTATAACAATACAGTGATGGCAGATGAACTGAGTGGTCTAACAATTTACCACACTCAGGTTAGAGATTTTCACTGAATTTTTAAAGCACTATTCAGCAATTTTCAAATAACTTTTAGAAATCTAATGAAATAATATTATGAGATTAATCTATATGCACTGAGTATATAAGTAAAAATACTGATGTTCTGATGGAAATGTTTTAATTTATTGGATTATACACCTGATAATAGGTGTTTTCTACAATTATTTTATGTATATTTCCACAATTAATTTAATGTATTTAGGTGAGAATTAAGTAATATAAACTAAATAGTTGAATAAATTTAATGAAATCTCACAATGTCTGTAAGAAAAAATCTCTTTAATGGTTTCTCTATGAATGTCTGTTCTTGAAGTCCTCCCAAATGACACCAACTGTGCTATTTCTATTTGTAGTGGATGTCAAAGAGATTCAATATTCAAAACTTCAGCAGGCCTGGGATGAGAAAGCTGAAAATGGCATTTAATAAATTGTATATATGCTGTCCAAGTTGTGAGGGAGGGTTTGAGCAATCCTATATTGAAGGATAGAACCACACGAAAGTAGGATGAGAGAATTTGGGTTTCTTTTCTTTCTTTTTGGTTTTCTTTTTTGTTGTTGTTGTTTTGGTTTTTTGTTTGGTTTGTTTTGGTTTTTTGTTTGTTTTTTTCCTGTTGTTTTCCCCGAGAGGAAAATATTCTGCATCCATTTTTAGCATTTTTTTAGGATTTATCATTTCAACTTTTCAAGAGCATTTTAGGCAAACAGCTTTGCAAAGCAGGAGCCCCTGATAAGCAGGTTAAAAGCTGTAAGCATTAGGGACAGCCCAGACATCTCTTTGGTTAATAGATTAAAACATTGGCTCACAAGTGGTGGGACACTGAGGATGAGTGAGTTCTCCTTGCTCTGGATGGGTGGATGGATGGATGGATGGATGGATGGATGGATGGATGGATGGATGGATGGTTATTTGTGGCCTTTATTACAATTTTTAAGTCTCTTTTCTCCACTCACAGAAGCTTAAACCTATTTTTGCTACTCAGTTCATGTTGCTGGCATGAACCAGAAGAGCACTGCTCTGTTTTCACCTCCTTCTGCTACACTTGGAGGCTACTCTGCAAAACCTGTCAAGAACTGCTAAAATTAATCCTAAAATGAGCAATTCTTGCAATCATTGAAGTTGGAAAAGACCCTTATGATCACTGACTCCAACTGCTAAACCAGCACTGCCACCTTAAACCCTGTCCCAAGTTCCACATCCACAGATCTCTGAAATCCCTACAGGGCTGGTGGCTCCACTCATGAATGGAAGAGTTTTTTTATATTATATAAATGGGATCTCTCTCAAAAATACCCCCCCAAAACGTGCACAAACAAACAAAAACCCCCAAACCCAACCAACCAAAAGGCTCCACTCCTGCAGTGACTGACACAGCTGCAAAGGCAGATGGGGCTCTCCTGAATTTGAAACCTTGTGGCCTGGCCAAAAATGAGACTGAACCATGGTGATAAGAGAATAAAAATAATGAGGTAAGTACCCTAATCAGGGAACATCCCACGGGGCAAACTCCTGAGCCCTATTTCTTCAGTAACACTGAGAGATCTGATTTTGCTCCTCTGTGTTTTAAATCTTCCTTGTGAGAACTTCAAAGCTATTTTGGTGATTTTTAACAAGGTGGCTGCTACAAGGCAACTGAAGAACCTGCCCAAGGCTCTGCATGAAATTTAAAAGTTGTGAAGGAATTATTGTTGCCTGGCTGTAGCTGCTTTTATTTACAGCTTTGTTTCCACTCCTGCACCTGACTCCTCCCCTTGTATTCATTCTAGGTCCTGACCTGCCCATCCATATGGAAATGCAACAGCTTTCCAAGGCACTGGGCTTTGCTTTCTTGACAAATAATCAAGTTAGTGAGCCTGGATGGATAAATCACACCAGAGCAAGCCAGAGCACATCAGCCCAGGAGTGCTGTGTGCAGGTTAAACAGCAAGGTGCAAAGCAGACACAGTCAACTGGAAGTCAAAGAGAAGGATCTTCTTTCAGCTACACTTTTTAAAAAGTGTCTCAAATTCTTCCAATATCCACAGAAAGAGGATTTTTTTAAGCAACCCTCCATTGACTTCTGTGCAGCGACCAGGTGTGGCTGAAGGCAGATCTCAGCTCACAAGGGATCCCTTAGTCCAGTGGTTTCCATCCTTTTTGGATTTGGTCCATCCAAGGGACCTGCAAACTCCCATAATGTGAATTTAAACCAAAGAATTTTGGTTTTGATACCCATGGTCTTGGACTGTGGACCATCACCAGCTGCAGGTCAGGGGCTCATAAACCACTGGACTAATGGCATCCCAAACCATGGGTTTGGTTCAGCAGAATAAACAGTACAGAAAGGCAGGAGGATAAAAACTAAAATAGTTGCCCCTTGGGTGCCTCATGAGACCCAGACAGTGGTGATTTCACAGGAACAGAGACAAATCAGGTAAAACTCAGACCCAGGGTGCAGTGAGCCAGGAAGCAGACACAGGATCTATTTCCTGATGTGAGAGCAGTAATGTTGTCCTCTTGGTGAAGCTACAAGTAATCCCATGTTCACAAATAGGAAGGATTGTAAGGATGGAAAGAGCCTTCATGAGATCCACCTGTCCTCCAGGTCTTTGCCAGATGAACCTGATTTTTCCCCAGGCAGATCAAGGCTGGTTACTGATTCTCAAGAAAGCAACGCGTTCCCTCCTCGGTCAAGTGCATTATGCCAAATTCATCCCTGGTGCCATTCTGCTCACAACAATCCTCTTGCTCCATGGATGAGCCTATTTTCTCCACTGGCCTGAAGCAGATCTCCCTCTGTTTCACCCTGGAGATGACTCAGGGATCTATTTTCTTCCCTATTACTGAGTTCAAGCAATTGCACACATCAGAGAACAAATTTATTTCATGACATTTCTGAATCTTCCAGGCAAACTCCAATTATATTTCTGTAACCAAGCTCACAATGATTTTTTTGTTTTTGTTTATGATTACAGAATAACAGCAGATGAAAAATTTGGGGCTGAACATATACATTTGCAACCCCCAGAGCTGAAAATGCTCTTAAAATTTTATACAACCCTTGTTTGCTTTTATAACATCTGCCTGAAGTGAACTTCATCAAGATACACCACCCTGACAGAGATTTATTTGTGTTTCTCTACATCTCTACACAACTTATTTTTCTCTCTTTGGGGCATAGAAAAGACAAAGAATTCAAGTATTTGAAGGTTTATTTGGCTGAAAAAATTCTAGTGTTTCTCCACTAACACCATCCTCCCTGTAATGCTTTTTGATGGGACTCTGGGAAAGAACTAAAAGGAAAACATGTTTAAAATGAGGCCAAGAAAGTTCATAGATCAGGATGCTAATATTAATAATTTATTGTGGATGAATCCTCTTAATGTAATAGCACAACATTTGTGTCTACAGAGGGCTGGCCCAAAGGTCCAGCCAGACCAGGGTCCCGTCTCAAACAGGGCCAACAGCAGAGGACTGTAGAAAATGATGAAAAAATATGAATAGGATCATTTATCTCTGAATATTATTCCAGACTCCAGCATTTTCTGCCCAGCAGCTTCATGAGTCAGAATGTTGCCTCTTAATGGAAGTTGATAATGTCAATTATGCCCTTGAGCTGGGTTCAACACAGTTGAACTCCTGTTATTATCACAAGACAGTGTGGGAACACCAAAGTTGAGGAAAGAAGGTCCTAGAGCTGTTGGAAAAACTCTGGCTTTTGTTGACCATGCCTCCACAGAAGCCTGTGAAACCAAGGTTTGCTGGCATGGAAAGGCCTGTGCCTACCCCAGTCCTCTCTCTTGCCCTCCAAAACTGTCCCTTACCTATCAAAGGTGGTCCCTTGGCTGTATCAGCTCCTGAGCTGTCCAAGAGAGACAGGACTGGCTCATGCTCAGCCACACAAGGACATTTATAAGATGCACCAAGAACCAATTCCCTATGCCAGGAAATGCTCCCTAGGGAGATGTAGCCATGGATTTAAACTGGGCTGTGATGGATTTGCAACAAGCACTTAGACACTCTATGTGGAAATCTCTGGGATAGGCAGTAATCCCTGAAACTTTAGGCAGTAATGAGTAAAAGCTGTGAAGATGTGGTTTTGGATGGGTGCAAAATCAATTCTTACTGCCCTACCAATCCAGGTGAAACTGGCAGAGAAAGAAAAGGAACAGACTCAATGGCTATCCCTGGACAGTCCTAAATAATGGATGAACTAATCATTGCTCAGGCCACACTGCTGTCAGTTCTGCTTTCCCAGTCACTCCCCATGCCCTTCAGTGATATTTCAGGAACAATCCCAACACACCTCCACCTTTACTCAGAGGCCCCTGTAACATTTCTGCCAGGCTGAAACACATTTCCAAGTATTTCAACAACATACAACATTTCTTTTTGCACTAGTGGTGGCGTGACAAACCCTTCATCTGCTCCTCCTTTTCCATATAATGCATCCACATTATATGAAGTTGATTTGCCAGGCTTGGAAATCAACAGATGATGATGGGCACAGAGCCGAGCCGCCCTGTGCCCATGCACATCTCCAGAAGACATACAGATACATGGACACCAACAACCAACATGGGTAAGATGGCAAAAAAATACTGGAATTTTGTTGTTTTTAGGGTTGGTGTACGTACAGAGCTGGGCAAGGGTCGTACCTTCAATGGTGATGGCTTGGTCTCCTCTCCTCTCCTGGGTCAGGGCAGCGGCGCTGTGGTGGTAAAGCTCTGCTCCACTCTTGGCAGACCCTAATCTGTTCATCAGCTGGAGAGAATGGTGCAGTGCCAAGTGAAACACAGCATGGTGTTTGTTTTGGTCATGATAAAACTCTGCCTGTGCTACCCTTGGAAATTCAGTGCTGGCAGAAAAGGGTGAAGGTGTGAGCCCAGTGCCAAGATGGAGTTTGAAGGGATGCTTTGGTGCTCGATGGAGTTCACAGTTTTTAACAAAAATTGTTCACACAGATAAATTACAGCACATCTGAAAACTTATTTACTTAATTATTGGGTCTTTGCTCTGCAGTCTGGGGTAACTCTGTCTCTATCAACAGGCCCAGATTCCTGCTGTACACACAGGTGGCCATAAAGAGGATTTTTTTTTTTTGTTGATCATCCAATAGTTACTGACTTTTACTCAACCAAGGGAATACTGGACCTTAGGATCTCGGTCAATGGCAAATGCAAGGTAGTTTGGTTTTGCTAAAATTCCAGTAGAATTCTTTCAAGTATATCAAACTTCCTAAATATTTCTGTGAGCTGAACCATTTACCCTGGAGTAGCTGATCCATGCTAATTTCCTAAACCAACACCAATTTTTTTATTGGCAAGCCCTCAGAGCTTATTACTGTTTTATTACAATGAATGCATAGACTATGACTAATTTTCATAAAATATCTTACATTTTAAAAATTTATCAGCTACTTCCATGTATGCTTGCTAAACAAAACAGGAATTTCAGTGCTTTATCCTCCTATTTAGACTTAATTTCTTTCTTTTAGCTCCAGAGGGTTTCTTAGTTATAATTTAAAGACAGTTCAGAAACAAAATATCACATCAGAATGGTCCCAAATTTTGTAAGAAGAGTTTCCTCTAGAGATCTAGATCTGACTTTAAGCTTCATAAAAAGATCCATCAATTCTTACTTATACCAACAAACTTTCAGATCAGAATATTCTGGAGCTTTTGGACATTCACAATCCAGATCTAGCTCAAGACTATCTATAACATTCTTATGAGCAATTCCTCAGCCATGGGTCTCTGCCAGTGAAATGAATTCTCCTGCCTGTACCATTTCAGATGACAGACATTTAAATCTCTCTGAACTTACCTCACATTCATAGTGCCCCATGTCTTCATTGGAAGGGTTCTTGACCACCAGGACTGCGATGCCACTCCGTGGTTCACTGAAAGTCTGGTATTTACTGGTGTCCTTCAGCAGCACCCCATCCTTGTACCACCTGAGTGGGAAAACATGGAGCATAAGCCAGGAAAAATTATGCAGCATCAAGAGGTCCCCACGATCACTGATCCATCCATCAAACAACTCCAGAGCTGATCCTTAGACAAACATTTGGATCCTGGAAGGGAGGGCTGCAGGTGGGTAGATCACAGCTGGGTGTGAACCCGGACACATTTATGAGGTTCTTCCCAAGAGATCTCCTCAGTCAGTGCTGGAAAAGGGCTTTAAATGATGACAAGACAGGATTTGCTGAGCTCTTTGTCTGAATACCTGATAAAATCAAGTCAGGTGTAAGGGTCTGTCTGCAGGTATTTCTTTTCAAATTCTAGCTAGAATTAACTCCTAAAAATCTCAGGAATGTCTGGATTGTGAAGAGCCAGCACTGGGATGGAGTTAAGATGGAAGACACAGTAAAGAAAGGGTCACAAACTCAAAATGACTTTTCTGACTATGCAAAGTGGGAAACCAGGACTTGTCCCCATGTGAGCTGTAGGACTGACCTGATCTGAGGCCTGGGTGCTCCTTCCACAGTGCAGGTGAACTGGACATCTTCACCCTCGACAAGATAAGCATTTCTGACCTTGTTCACAAACCGTGGGGGCACTGCAAAAAGCAAAGGCAAATGTGACTGCTAGCTGGAAATATGAACAGATAGGAAGGGCATGTCCCTGACCAGGTAATTTTCACAGGGTCTAAAGGATACTAAAGACCAAATTTTTTGACCTAAAAACAGTTGCCAGCACCTCTATATAACTTTTTAAAAAATATTATCTGGTATATGTTGTATAGAACCGCTGGAATGTCTTAATATGTGTAACATTGTAGAAACATAGAATCATTTATGTTGGAAAAGACCTCTGGGGTCATGGATTCCAACCTTTAACACTGCTAAGGCCAACAGTCAACCACATCCCCAGGTGCCACATGTAAATGTTCTGAGCTCTTCCAGGGATGGTGACTCCACCAGCTCCTTGAGAAGTTTGTTCTGGTAGTTGACCACACTTTTGGCGAGGAAATTTTCCCTGATCTCCAATCTAAACCTCCCCTGGCCCAGCCTGAGGCGGTTCCTTCTCCTCCTGTCCCTGTTCCCTGGCAGCACAGCCCGACCCCCTGGCTGTCCCCTCCTGTCAGGAGTTGTGCAGAGCCACAAGGTCTCCCCTGAGTCTTCTTTTCTCCAGCCTGAGCCCCTTTCTAGCTCCCTTCTTGTCCTCCAGCCCCTTCCCCAGCTCTGTTCCCTCCCCTGGACACTGTCTAGCCCCTCAATGTCCTTCTGATCATGGCACTCTCAAAACTGACCCCAAGCCAGCACAGGGGACAGTGACTGCTGCTCCTGCTGGTCACACCATGGCTAGTACAAGTTTAAGGTATTTCATAGCAGACCCCCTTAAAATACTGCACCTGGGCAGGACTTTACCTTGAACAAGGATCTTTCCCAAGGTGCTGGCATTCCCAGCAGGACTGGAAGCAAAGCACATGTACTGTCCTGTGTCAGCCCCTGTCAGGTTGTCCAAGATCAGCGTGCAGGAACCATCAGGATCTTCTATGATAATGTGGTGGGGATCCACCTCCACGGGCTTTCCATCTGAAAGGGAAATTATTTCTTTTAAAATAGTTTGCTCAGAGTTTCCTCCTTAGGAATTTCATCCAGCTTTTCATCCTGAGAGGGCTGAGAGCTGTATTATTGTAGCTGGTGTTGGTAGTTGAGGAATCAGCTCTTCATCTTCATCCAGCCCTCTAAAAAATATCATCCAGGGCAAAGTAATTTTGGAGGACCTCATACATCATCACTCCTCATTTAAAAGTGAAATTATCCCAGAGTACATTCTGTGCAGTCATAATTCTGCTTTTCCAGCCGAAGGAGCACACCCAAAATCCCCAAAAAACACAATCTCCAGACTTGAGAATCTCTAGGGGATCAGCTCTTGGATTACCTGATACCTTAGGTTTTAAGTTTTTCTGTTCTGTGTTGGTGTGCAGCTTTTAGCTTTCTATTAAGTGTTACTAGGATCTTTCCACAGGGTGGTGAAGACCAAACAATCCTATTCTAGCCGGAGACAATCTCTTCAAACTTCAGGCCCAAAACATGGACAATGTGAAAAGAGGAGGGTGAGAAAGTGAGCAAAGAGGATGAAACTTCATAATTTAAAGCCATTAACTGGACAGTTAACTCCTACATGCAAATGGACTAAAACTTATAAAAATGTGAGATCTCATGACCAAGCCCTCTTTGGCTTCCATCTTGGAGCCATCTGGGTACTGCCAGGGTGTGGCCTTTGAAGGCTCCTCAATAAATCTCCACGTTATTCCCCTTAACTCTGTCTAGCCTCTGTTCCAGCTCCTTAAGGCATCAACCCTGCCCAATTATGGACAGGGAGCACATTTGGAGGGTGCATTTCATGCCCTGCTGCTCATACCTTTGTACCAGCTGATGGATGGCTTGGGAGCTCCTGTCACCTTGCAGGCCAGCTTGACTGTCTCTCCCAGCTCAGCTGTGCAGTCTGCCAGTTCTTCCTCAAAGTCTGGAGGGACTGAAATACCAGAGGAAGCGTGTTAGTCTGGAGGAAGGGGCTCTGTCCATGGCATGGCTGCTGCTAAGTGAGATAAGAGTAATTTTTGCAAATCTGTGAGGTTCAGAACGGAAAAACTGAACAGGAAATTTTAGCAGCTCAAGACTTAATAGGTGACATGCTCTCCTTGCTTGTCTCAGAATAAATTCAGTCTGTAACATTGCTGTTGTTGGCTATAAAGTTAGACCATATGAAAAAAAGGGAATTTGTTGCTGAACTGAAATTATTTTAGACCATGATTTTAATAAGCACATCCATTATTCAGACACCACACATCTGTCACCATTAAGGCAATTCCTCAAACAAAATGCAGCCTGGGTATCCAAACCAACATTCTGCTGGTGTCCTTACAATAAAATCTATGCTTTTATTGAATCAGAGAATCATGGAGTGGTTTGAGTTGGAAGAGACCTTAAAGATCATTGCATTCCCACCCTTGCCATGGGCAGGGACACCTTCCACTGTCCCAGGCTGCTCCAAGCCCCATCCAGCCTGGCCTTGGACACTTCCAGGGATGAGGCAGCCACATCTTTGGGCAACCTGTTCCTTTATTAAGTTCCTTTATTACTTCATTGCTACCATATGTAACCATACAAAATTATTCTGATAGTCTTCCTCACTAAAACACTTTACTAAAGGCACAAAATGAAGTGCTCAGACTTGTTTTCAGTGTATATGGACTAAATCCAATGCTGTTCTGGCATTTTAAGATGCTAAATATCCTCACACTATAGTGGACACCATTGGTAGCTGATGCCTGGAAAATAAAGATCTAATATCGTTACTGACAGATTTTGTGGATTGAAAATTGGTGGGATCTCAAATGACACTAAGACTGATGAAGCCTTAATGACCAGACAAAATTCCAAAGCAAACACAGGTGCAAAGATAGAGTAGTGTAAGACAGGAGTCAAGTAAAGGGTCTGGAACCCAGTGAAGTCTCAGGGTCTTTTGTACTGGGGTGTGTAGGACTCTGGATCAGGGCACAACAACAACTCTCCCTGCCTTTCCTCCAGGAGAGGTGTTTCAACCCTCAGATTATCTTCCAGGCCTCTCCTGGACTCACTGCAGCAGCTCCATGTCCATTTTATTTTGGAGACCCCCCAGCTGGACAGAGCACTGCTGGTGGGATCCCACAAGAGCAGAGCAGAGGGGCAGAATCCCTTCCCTGGACTTGCTCCCACATTTAATGACCATAAACAGCTTCTCTCCCTCTTTTATAATTTCCTGAACCTGATGCCTCAGGTTTTGGCTTTTCTATTTTTCAGATTCTGTGCTGCTTTAGTGTGTGGGTCTGAGCTTCATATCAGGGCATGGGGAGCTCTGTGCACAGAGCAGGGAGACAAAACAATTCCTGCTCCAGCTGGGCACCAAGGACAAATGATCCAAATCTCAGCCCAAGAGCACAAACACCGTGGGCTGGAGAGAGAAAAACAAGCAGGGTGGGACTGCAGGGGCTAAAGCTGGGATGGGACAATGAACTGCAAGATGCAAATGGAGCAGAACTGATCCAAGGCAGAGAGCCCGGGAGCGCTGGTGCATTTTGGGGCCATTTTGGTTCATCTTGGGTGCAGCCCTGGCTGGGCTCTTGTGCTGCCCAAGGTGCATCCATGGAGGCCTTTTAATAAATCCCTGCTTTATTCCTCAACTCTGTCCAGTCTCTGCTCTAGGTCAGCCTGCACAAGGCATCAAACCAAGGAGACCATCCAAGAAGAAAACCAGTGAAGTTTGGGTTGTCTGGTGAACCAAGGAGACCATCCAAGAAGAAAACCCGTGAGGTTTGGGTTGTCTGGTGCCACACTTACTCCAGATGGGCTCGCTGATCCTCTGCTGGATGCCCAAGATCTCCTTCACCCAGGAGTTCTTGATGTTCACGGTCCGCGCCTGCAGCAGGTACTTGCGCACCAAGTCCTCCCGCTCGTGCCAGATCTCAAAGGCCCGGTCATCCCCTTCCACCAGGTCATTCACATCTATGTTGTTCAGCTGAGTGACAAAAGGGGCAAGAAAGTCACCACAAATCCTGTGTTTTTTAACAATTCCCAACAGCAAAAAGGGGTAATTTGTGCTTTCTTCTAAGATTTTTTGCATTGTGTGAGCAAGGCAACGTGGCTTTGGTTGAAGAGCAATCAGAGCTACTTTGAGAGTTATTTTTGCTGCTATATTTGACTTTCTGGTTACCAAACTGACATTTTCCTGGGGTTAATTTTTCAGGAAAGCAATGCCCAGCATTAAAAGTTATCCCAAGGGTGGAACACACTGGCCCTGAAGGGCTGGGCCCAGACAACATGGAAAAAAATAGAGAATGGGCAGTCTCTGGACAAAGCATGGAAATGCTCCCATTTTATTTTTCTTGGAAAAGAAAATCTGCCTATGAATATTGATGAGGACAGAGATAAGGACTTTCAGAAAGTCCTGGCTGGGCTTGGTCAGGAGCTCCATGGGTTTTTTGGTTGGTTGGCTGTTTTTTATTGGAATTGAGCATCTCCTGCCTTGTGAAAACACTTTCCTCAATTTCTGGCAGTTCTAACCCTGAATGTCTGAAGATGAGTGGGTCAAATGCTCTGAATTTTTCCATTTCTGAACAGGAACTGGTGTCTGGAAAGGACATAACCAGCAGAGAAAACCCAATGGAATTTAACAAATAAGATTCCTTCTAATTTACTCCCAGTACTACAGATTGCCAAAACCAGAGGTTTACAAATGCAAGAAAACATTGTAGGCAGCAAAATCCACATCAATATAATATATTTATGCTGTTAATTAAATGAGGGAACAGAAATAAATAAATGCTTGTACTTGTAATCTCCTTGCTGCATGGTAAAAGTCCACCCTGATGGTTTCTGACATGTTTAAAACAGGTATTTTGGGACAAATGTAAATTCTACATGTGCTTCAAAGACTTTTTGAAGCAAAGGAATAGCTCAGAAGGATTAGAAGAATGTTCAAGCTGGATATAAAAGAGAAGTTCTAATTGACAGAGAAATGCTTCACGGGAGGATAAAGTGATCAGACCTTCATGATGTTCTTGAAGATGTAGCTGTAGGTGTCAGTCTTTGTGTCTCGCTTTGGTTTGCAGATCACTATATAATTTCTGAAGAGGAAAACATGTCTTTTGTGTCCTTTCCATGCCATTCGAGCTCCTGGAGCTCCTTCCCACACAATGAAGTGGCCCTGATAGGAAAAAGAAGGAAGAGCATACAGTGATACATCTGGAATAATTACTACAGTTATGTCTCACCATCATTTTTCAGTTCCCAGATAATAAATGTTTTCTATGGCATCAACCCCTGATGCATCTGTTTATTAAAGCACAGCAGATGGTTTTTAATGCTAAAGGTGACTCATCAGGCACAGCCAATGGTTGTCATTACATTGGCATTTAAATGGCACTATTTGGTGCCAGAAAAATAGACAGCCCTTGTCAGGCAGAAACAGGCTTGGAAATATTAAAGGAAAATTGTATTTTGTGTGTTATACAGATACTTTATATGATGATTTGGTCACCTTCACCAGAGCAGGACATTCATTTCACACAGCTTCAGACACAGACAGCTCAATTAGTGACATGGATTTCCCCTGGCATCTCTAGGGAGAGGTAAATACTCGAGGGATGTGACTGGACAATTTTTGGATGCCTAAATGTGGAGAAGTGAATGTCCACCACAGTATTACTGTAATTTAGCCTTACAACTCCACTCAGCAATACACCATAATTCCCATGGAAAACATTGGATGCAGACAGAATAAATTACTTGCCTGGTAGAACACAGTAAATCTATAAAGAAACAGGAATTTGAGTGAGGGTGTTGGAGGCCCTAGACTAAAGTGTCCTAATAGCTGGGTCACCTAAAAAGCCACACACCTGGTTCATGGGATAAACCTGGGGGAGCACATGGGTCTGTTGAGACCAGCAACTCCAGGAGCTGCCCCATGTTGCTTCCCAATAATATGAGAGGATGAGTTAAAACCTTTTAGATCACGTAGGGGCCCAGAACAATTTTATTTCTGTTTGATGAGCAGGTTAAAAAAGGCAAATAACTGCATTATGTGTGAATTATTCCATAAGCATGCGTGCTCTGGTGTTTCAAACCTTAGTGGAGCCAGAACACCCATTTGTGGACAGCAGTAAGTGAAATAAGCAAACCATCTCTTTCAGATATAATTCAATAATATAATATAATGTAATGAAATGTAATCTATACTTTTATATTTTATATATAAATATAATATACAATAATTTAATAATATATAATAATTCTGTAACAATTATAATAACCAATATGTAATTATATATTGATATTATTACAATACTACTATAGCAATAATATAGTAATATGTTGATATAGTAATGAGATATAATAATTAATAATATAATATAATACAATATAATATTACGTATATGTAATATAATATATTATGTAATATATAATGTAATATAATATATAATGCAATATATTTTTCTATTTATATATAATATATAATAACTTAATAATACATAATAATATACAACAATTATAATAACCGATTCATAATTATACATTAATATTATTACAATATTAATATACTAATAATGTATTAACATAGCTAATACATAGCATATGTATTAACATAACCAATAATAATTAACATATTAATTAATTATATCATAATATTTCAATTTGATTTTGTAGTATATAATAATAAAATAATAATAATAATGATAATAATAATAATGATACTACTACTAATAATAATAATTTCTGATAATAATAATTAAATAAATATATAAATAAATAATTTCTAAAGACTTTTTTTCCAAGAATTAGGGCTCCTTAGAAGCTGGGGAAGGCACCCACAGAGCCAGCAGTGATGGGACATTGCAGTTACCTGGCGGATGGGCTCCCCAAGGCTCTCCAAGGTCCCTGGGTAATTCTCAATGAGTGACACGTGCAGGTTGTTCTCTGCCCTTCTGGTGAGGGCAGACACAATGGCATAGGCCTGCTCCAGCAAAGTGCAGTTCTGGCTGTTCCTGGCCTTGTTTCGGATTAATTCCTGTGGATAAATGAAGAAAAAATTAGTGGATAATCAGAGGAAATAAGCAGTTCCTTCAGAGCCAAAGATTTTCTCAATACCTGCTCTCTTTCATCTCAGCAACTTCTATTCCATTTTTTTTCATCACAAACTGCTTAGATAACAAAATCTTTTCTTTCCTACCTACTCAGCAGTATCAAAGACTAACCAGTCTGGCTTTTCCCAACATCAGCTGATGCCAAGCAAAGATAAAGTTGAAACAAACACCAGATATGGTTTGGAGGTTGAAAACCAAAAATTCCAAAGTGATCCTAAATGTACCCATTGCAGTTCTCTTCTGCTTACCCTCACAACAGCAGAGAACAAGGAATTCATGTGCTGAGTCAACATTAGATTAATAAAAAGAGAGGTTGGAAAAAAAGTGAAGCGGCATTTTCCCTGTTCTTCCCACATTTGTTCCTGTTCCTCTCTTTCAGCAATGAAGGCATGGAAAATGCCTTTGCTCCTCCAAGACCCTTAAAAAATGCTGATGTTGTGTGCAAAACTGTGTTCAAAAGTAGAAAGTTCTCCAAAATATTCAAGCTGCCCATTTTTACAACACTAGAATACATAAATATTTTGCCATGATTATTTTCTTCCTGAGTATCCTAGTGCTATTTCCCATGAAAATACTGTTTAAAATGCTGCTCTGAAGTGTTTGCTTATGGTCTAAGACAGTAGGACAGATGCAATCCTGAAAGACAAAATATCTCAGGGTGGGAGAATGTGGCAAAGCTTTTCAGAAAACAAGAATTTCATCTTACAATAATATCAGTATTAAACATAAGGAAAAGAAGTGGTAAGTCATTATCTTAGACCTGGAAACTGCTTATTTTTGTAACATAAATGTTGCTGAGTTTGAAGCAAATTCATACCTGTCATCCATGTAGTTATATATTATATTATACATATATTTTTACATATATTTAAAGATAAAGCTCACTGAACTTTTTGGGGCTGGATTCTGTGAACCTCCACCTGGATTTACATTTACAAAACTATTTAGAGAACACTACCACTGGTGATGATTAATCTCTTATTTACTCAAGCAGTTTTCAATTTTATCAGAAAGAAGCCAAGAAATAGGAAATTTAAAAAAAATCATTTTCTGCACAAGCTGCACAGAGCAGAACATAAACCTGTAAGAACATCTCTTTACCTTAATTATTGTCTGGTACTGCTGGATCCTGTTTATGGGTTTTTCCAGGTAGTGCTGCAGTGGTGGGATCAGTGGCTGTGAGGGATCTTCATTAGTTAAATATTCATCTGTGTATCTCTGAAAAAATACATGGATAACAAGGAAAGGTTGTTATAAAGAGCAGTAGAAAAAATCCTGAGTAGCTGGAGCAGAGAAACAAGATTTGCTTATCTATATTTATGATTTATGTGGTTCTCTTGGTCTTATAATGTGGTGACCTTTAAAATGTCCCTTAATTACAATTACATAAACACAGCCACCTACATGTTTGCATAATCTTTATAATATTAATAAATGCATAAGTATATGTAAATATATTCCTATATTGGACACACTTACAAGAAAAAGCTAGGAAGTGAACTAAAAATCATTAGTTTTAATAATTTTTCAAGTTTGATTAATTTTAAGTTAATAAGTTTTTCTGGTATATTTAGCAAAAGAAACTACACATACTTTTGAGGTTCACATTTATGATTAACAATGACATTCTTGATGCAGTGGGTTACAGGATGAATTTCCCACAGGTGCTTTGGCTCCTGCCTTACCTTGTAGAAATCCTGGACAGCTTTGCTGACAACAATGGACTCTGCCTGGACCCTTCCCACCAGGTACTGGATGTACCTGTTGAACTCTGCTTCGTGCTTGATGAAGCACATGGCCACGTCATCGTCAGTGTCACAGCCCTGCAGGCTCCTCAGGAACACGCTGTGGGGACAGGAGCACAGCACATCTCAGGAGAAGGGGCTGGAACGAGGCTAAAAACACAGCCCCAGCTGCCAGGCTGGGAATCAGGAGATGTCAGGTGTAAAATTTGGTTTGGGGGTATTCTATTTGCCATCTGTCAGAGGTGGGGCAGTTCTCTCCTGTTCATTGGGCAGTTTTTTCTTTATCTCTCCCACAACCAATCCTCCCTCCAGGAGATCTCTTCTGTTCATGGGACAATAATTATTAAATATCTTCTGTCCATGGGCCATTGATTGTTCCTGCATGGCTGATCCAATTCCAGCATCCCATGGGGAGATGCTGCGCCCAGGGGAGGAGCCAAGCATTCCTACCTGGATCCAATCTGAGCCTGGCACAGCCCAGCAGCCTTTGCCCAGGGCATTGCCAGAGGAGCAGCTTTCTGCTGCCCTGCATTGCCAGAGGGAGCCCAGGCCCATCTGCAGCAGCCCTGGAGCTGCAGAGGAAAACTCCCCCCTTGTGCAGGATCCCTGCTGCAGCAGAAGCACAGCTGGCACTGCAGGAGGGCTGAGCCCCCATGGGATGGGGCTGGGACACCACCCTGGCACACAGCGGACAGGGCCTGTGCTGACTCTGTCAATTTTTTGTTTTCTTTTTTTGTACTATTGCATTTGTATTTTTTATTTTCCTAGTAAAGAACTGTTATTCCTATTCCCATATCTTTGCCTGAGAGCCCCTTAATCTCAAAAATCATAATAATTCAGAAGGAGGGGGTTTACATTTGCCATTTCAAGGGAGGCTCCTGCTTTCCTTAGCAGACACCTATCTTTTCAAGCCAAGGCAGAAATGATGGGGAAAATAAGGGGTGTTGCCACATTAGGATTAAAGTGCTCAGTGTCTCTTCAGCCAGCACAATGCCATTCCTCTCAGCTGGGGCTTTGGACAACGGGCAGGAGAACAGGACAAGGGGGAACAGCTTTAAACTGACAGAGGGCTGGGTTAGATGGGATATTGGGAAGAAATTCTTCCTTGTGACAGTGGTGAGGCCCTGGCCCAGATTTCCCAGAGAAGCTGTGGCTGCCCCTGGCTCCCTGGAAGTGTCCAAGGCCAGGTTGGATGGGGCTTGGAGCAACCTGGGATAGTGGAAGGTGTCCCGAAATTCATGGATGCTGACATCAGTTTTACATGGATTAATATCTCTGTGAAGACAGCACTGAAGTGCCTGTAAGATCTTGCTGCTTTTTTAACATAATCCACTGTTTCTCAGTTAAATTAACTTAAAAGAGTAAGAAATGAGCTGGAAGCCTTGAAGTTCTGAAGGGGATTATGAAGTCCTAACCCTGTGGTATGATTTAAGCCATGCCACCATTTACCCTCCTGAAAGGAGCATCAATTCATTCCCTTGCACCTCAGCACTGCCAGTGCTCCACATCAGGAAAAATACTAAGAAATAGTAATAATATGGAATAATATTGTTCCATAATATTATTCCAGTAATAATAATAGAAGTAATAATAATAGTAGTAAAAGTAGTAGTGATAATAATGACAATAATGATAATGACAACAATAACAATGATAACAACAATAGTAATAGTAGTAATAGTAATAATAATATCAATAACATTGATAATAACACAACAACAACAAAACAACAACAACAATAATAATAATAATTAATAATAATAAAAATAGTGCAACTCTTTGGTCTCCAATGAAGGCACTTGGGAATGCCCACCTGGAATGGAAACGACCAATGTCATCAATATTCCTGAAGATGGTGGATTTCTGACTGGCAACAGCTCCTGGCACACTGGGACAGGTCTCAGTGTACCTAAGGTGATGAGTCTGGAGGAACTGTAAGTCCTGAATGTAATCTTCCTCTGAGATCAACAGCTCCTGAATGAGAACACTGAAGGGGTGACAGAGAGGCAGAAAGAAATCACAGAAAAATCATCACAATTGTCCTTGAGAGGCTTTTAGGCTGTAAAGTAGGGATTTATGATCAGAGGAACTGACTCCTGGGGTGTGTTGAAAGATCCCCTCTGGGGATTGATGGATGCAGGCAATGCCTCAAATTTTAGCTTTCATCTTTTCCAGATTCTGTACTGCATTGGTGTATAACTCTGAACTTCACATAAAGTGTTAGCAAGTTCTCCTCACAGTTCAGTCAGACAAAACAATCCTTTTCTAGCCCCAGAACCAAAGACACTGCTGCAGCTTCAGGCCCAAAAAGTACAAACAATGGTGAATTGGGGAGAGCAGTCTGGGAGGATGGGATTTCATAACCGGAAACTGTAATTAGACAATTAACCCCAATATATAAATGGACCAAAACTTATAAAAGTGTGAAAACTCATGATCTGGCATCCATCTTAGATAGAGCCACACCCAGGCTCCTGTACTGCCCAAGGTGTATCCTTTGAAGGCCTTTTAGTAAATATCTATTTTATTCCTTTAACTCTGTCTAGCCTTTTTTCTAGGTGGCCTCTCAAGGCATCAC
>VZSJ01005288.1:17258-41164 GCA_013398405.1 Pheucticus melanocephalus | reverse complement strand
GATGGATGGATGGATGGATGGATGGATGGATGGATGGATGGATGGATGGATGGAAGTGGCCAGTGGAAGGTTGGGACTGTTGACACTAGATGGTGTTTAAGGTTCCTTCCAACCCAAACCATTCTAGGATTCTCAATTGCCTGGAATTTTCCTAAGCTGAAACCAATCACAAAATACAAGTGGTTCAAAAGGCAGGAAAATTCAAAGATGCAAATACCAAATGACACAAGCTCACCTTAGCTTCCTTTTGTATTCATCTTCAGAAACAAATTCTCCAGGAAACTCTGGAATTTCTGTTGCTCCCCACTCCGGTGACAACTACAATTTTAGGAAAAAAAAATTAAAATAATTCTTGGAAGTGGACAGTGCTTTTATCTGTACATACTGAGGAATATCTCTCATGTGTTCACAGTCCTGTTTAGTCCAACAATTACTAAACCAGTGTGAAATTTCTTTTGTACTGCAGAGTTTTTAGGTCTTTCCAACCCAAAAACCCCTGCACAGACCAGAAATTTTGTCTAATAAAAACATGAAAAAGTACAACCTTGTTCCAGACCCCTTCAACAACCTCCTCTGCCATCACTCCTTGCAAAAGAGACAGCTCTAAATTGCAACAGGAATGAGAAATTTTAATTGAGAAATAACCAAGCATGATCAGTCACCTTTAATTTCTTGTCCAGATAAGCTGGAGACACCCAACCCTGTCGAGAGGGACTCGATTTCGTGGGTTTAGTCCTGACCAGCCATTTCAGAGGATGAGCTGAATCCAGGACTTCCACATATTGTCCTTCCTTCAGGGTGATGGTCTCCTTGTCCGGCGCCGCGGGCACATAGTCAGCAGTGACCATGTAGACATCAAAGATCTGCAGGCACAAAACTACAGTCACTTTGTGCTCTTATTTCCCTCATGAAGAACTTCTCAACTGTGGGAATCCATAAAATCAGAGGGGTTTGGGAAAGGTGCAAAGGGAAGGCCTCAGAGACAGCAGAACTGTGATTAGAGCTAAGCAGGAGCCATGAGATAATTTAGCAGAAAAATTATGTAAGTACAAAAGTAATGACAAATAGAACAATGGTCTGTGTATTAATGCTTGTCTATAATAGCTCCCTAAGCTGCAGAAAAGTTTAACTAGTGAGATATTAGGAAGTTCTAAGCTTAATAATGGAGCTCTGTGCATTGTGTTTTAAGGCTTATAAGCAGGTATTGTATTCGAAATAGGCAAGCATTGTTTAACCAAAGGTATGTGTGCTTATAGTGGTTGGATGGAATTTGTGTGATTAGTCAAAAAACTTTTAAAGTAAGTTGTAACATTAAGTTTTTTGTCTGCTGTCTGGGATATGAGCTGCTGGCATCTTCCCATTGTCATAACCATGGAATAAGGCTGATGCTGGAAGATAAAACAGTTCAAGGCACATTCCTGGCAATCCCATCCTGTTTGTGATTTGTACAGAGACCCTGGATGGGGATACCCACAAAGATTCCTCTGTCCAACTTTATCCAAGGCCACAGAAAATCAAGTTCTGACTTCCTGAAGTTCAGCCATGAAAGGAAGAGGTGCCAAGTCATGTTTTGACCATGTTGACTTGAACCACTTGTTAAGGATCACAGGGTGAGCACCAGAATTTGATTCTCTGTGCTCTGTATCACAGACACAACATTTAACTACTAAATACACCTACAAAACTGAATTACATCACCAAAGAGGATGGAGATCCCTACACCATAGTAGATTGGTCACTCTAGTTTTCCCTTTGTGTCCAGCTTGCCCATAGAGATGTCATACCTCCCCTCTGGAATCCCCATCTTCAGATTCAGAGGAGGATTCCTGAGCAATGGATGAAGGTCTGGACCGTCCATGGCGAGGAGATGCAGAGGGAGTTCTTGACTCATCATCACTTTCTGCACCTGGTACTCGAAGTTTAGCTGAAGAACAGAGCAAAGTGTTTAATGAGTATCCCCAATTTAAACATCAACCAAATCTATCATAATTTTTATTCTTCCTAGGATGAGCATTCATGGTAATATTTTGTGTGATTTCCTATTGATATTTAGGATTAAATGAATAATTTGGATGTTTTAATACATGGTGTTTCAGGCCTACTGCATGTATTGCTGCTGCACTGCAAGAATGTTTGTTGGTGAGTTAATGCCTCTATTTTTGCTCCAAGTTAAACTTTTTCTACAAGATAACCAAGGCAGACACAAACCAGAATTTTTCATTCAATTCAACAAATCACTGGATTACTGCACAGCTGTGCACAGAGTTTTCACCCTTATTTGATTTTTAAATTCCACTGTGAGCTAAAACTTGAAGATGTGGGAAGTACAGAAAACAGGATTGCTTTCTGATTTAGGAGTGATGATTATCTGAGGAACTCAAAATACCTAAAATATGCAAAATACACTTATATTTTTACAATTTACTGTAATGGCTTTTTTCCTAGTTCAACATTCTCGACTGAGATGTGCAGGTTGGATGGACTCCTACTTAAATTTCTTACTTGTAAGCATTGACAAATGTTCATTTGTTTATATAGAATGACTGTCTCAAAACCTGCTGCATAAATCTCACTTATAATTAAACAACACCTAAAAAAAGGAGAGAGATTGCTTTTTCTTCTACCATAATTAAACTGTGTTTTCCAGATTCCTTACCCTGAGTTATTTTTGCAGATACCATTTCTGAGATACGTGAGGTGAGTTTCTGGAAGAACTCTTCAGAGCCAACATCAGCTAATGAAATGGGGCTTTTGGGCACACCTTCTCTGCCAGCTTCAAGGTCTCCTGAAAAAAAAAAAAAGAGAATTTGTTATTAAGCTGGTAGTGTCATTGAAAATTCATCTCTTTTTGAGTAATAAGAACTTCTGTGGAAGGAAGGTTTAATTTTCTTCCCTTCTCCTTTTTTTAAAACTGTGCTTGCTCTCAATTCATCCAAATAATTCACCTGTGAACAGCGAGCAGTCCTGAAAGGTTCCAACATTTCAGACAATTTCAAGAAAAGTGGACAAAAATGAGTGGATACATGAAATACATTGACAGCCTCAGCTGTAGATATGGAGGACAGGAAGAAGAGAGAGAAAACAGCTTCTCTTACCTTCAGAGGACTGAATAGTTCTGCAAAAGAAAATAAAACAAAGTTAAAAGTTGCAATAAAACGGGCAGTAAGGAGAGCTAAATGAGGGACACGTCCCCCTTCTCCCACACATCCAACTTACCCCAGTGTGGTCATGATGGCTTCTGACACCATCACACGCTCCTGGGTCAGGACTTCAGCCTCTTTCACTGCAAGATTGGGGTTTGTCATTAGAGGACAGAAGGCACAGAATGTCCTTTTTTAGCTATTTAGTGCAGGCACATTTTCTAGACATGGAGCACTGCAGCAGCTCCTGAGCTGGGATATATATTCCCAGTCCTGTGGTGGCAATGGTTTCTCCCTCCTCTCCCTATTCATGGAAAATATGTAATTGCCCCATCACTCCACACTGCTCAGGTTATGCTCCTGCAGCTCTTGGTACAATAAAAATGTGGGATGCAAGGCAGGATAACAGAAAAATGGAATCTTTCACAGCTCTGCCCCAATTCCCAGTATATATTTGTTTTTTCCCCATCTTATTGTGTTAAAAGAGGCCTTGGAAAGCCCTACAAAAATGAAATAATTCTAGTACAAAATACCTCAGCAGAGTGGAGCACTCAAAATAATTTTTCGAATGGTGACTTTTCCCAGTTACTTTACATTTCCTTTCATTTTTTAAAATTTGTGCCTAGTTTGGTTGTTCCTTAGACTTGCCTTCTGTTTATACAGAAAAGGTGCTGCTGTTAATACAAGACAGAGTCAGAAATCTAAAATAGTATAGAAGTAAAGAGTGTAACCATTTGCAAGATAAGCAAAATCATGGCTGCTCTTGAGAAAATGGTTTTTTTGGGGTGTGATTGGATAATTTCCTTAACAGACACACTCGTTTTTTGGGGATTTTTTTCCCCTTAGGCCCTGCATAAAAGGGAAATATAGAGAAATCGTTTGTGTTGCAGCAAAGATTTACCATCTGCAACTTCCAGGTTGGCAGTGCAGATGGACTGGCCAGCCTTGTTGGTGGCAATGCAGGTGTAAGCTCCACTGTACTTCTTCTTGACATCCAGCAGGATCAGGCTGTGGTGCATGTTGGAACTGGCCAGTTTGTACCCAGGAGTGTCTGGTTTGATCCACAGGATGTCCTCCCGAGACTCTTCCTTCATCCAAGTGATTGTTGGTGGTGGATGTCCTAAAGGGAAATTGGTGCAATAAGCTTTACTCTTCCTGTTTGTGTTCCTCCCTTAAAATGATGAGCCTTGCTATGAAAAAATGGTGTTTTGGTCCATTTTCTGATACTTTCCAAACAATAACAGGCATAATATGCAATAAAGGAGGATAAACCATTTTACAGCATGCTCATAAATACATTAAATCTTTTCAAAAAACCAAAATTGTCAATCACCATACAATTCATGGTCAATGTGCATCTTGCTACAAAGTGTCATTCTCCCCATTTTTACATACAGATAAATGGAGGTGAAGAAAAATAAGATGCTTTACTGTGAAGTGTCTTTGTAAGAAATGTAAGCTGGGAGTAGAATCCCAGACTTTGGATACAGGAAATGAGGTTACAATGACTTGGGGGCAGAGAGAGAAGAATGTGTTGTGAAATTACACATTTCAAGTGTTATTCAGAGAGACGAGGTATCTGCTCACTTACCTTCAACTTTCACAGATAATGTGATGCTTGCACCCTTTTTCACCTTCTTATTTGTAAATCTTTCAAGGAATCTTGGCGGTATCAGCTGCTCATGGGAATCTGGAAATAATATTATTGAAGAAGCACAGTGAGTTTAGACTGCAAAATTCCTGGGGCTTCTGTTCCCACCTGCTGTGGCTTCTCTCACCTGTTTTGGATGGCTCTTCTTTCTCATAAGGATCTGGAACACAAGAAGAAAAAAGAGAACATGACAAATACAAATAAGTATCAATCCAGGAGTTGCAGAAAAAAGCTCCCAAAGTGACTCCAGTGGAGATATCACACAGAAATATTGTCATGATTTATAAGAGCCTCAAAGTTTTAATGAAATGAACTTTTAAAATTAATGAGGATGGGCAAGAATAAAATACCTGCTTATGAGGCAGTCAGACCACAGAGAAGTGGCATCATCATCTTCTTAAACAGCAAATTTATAGGTGAATAAATAAAGAACCAAGAGTAAAGCACATCATCCTTTACCTACCAACTTTCTTACCTCACCTGAGTTACCTTGGGAAGTTTCCTCAGTAAAAAAATAACCATACAGCATGGTAAGAACCTCTGAAACAGCCCAAAATAGAGCAACACCCACCTTTGACTACCAGCCTGGCTGAGGAATAGGCAGAGCCAGCAGAGTTGATGACAAATATCAAATACTGGCCGGCGTCTGCTTTGGTGACGTCGCGGATTTCCAGGGAGTGGAATTCCTGCCTGTCAGTCTTGAGGATGCGGTCCGAGGCCTTTAGGGGCTGCCCATTTTTGAACCAATAGAGACGAGGCTGAGGGTACCCTGTGAGGAGCAGTTACGGACACAGAACAAAATTCAAATTTATTTATCAGTCAAAATTCTTTCCTGTCTCCTCAGTTTCTGGCACTCCCCATATTGTCTGCATGTGCAAACGCCTTGCAG
The DNA here is from genome assembly GCA_013398405.1 of Pheucticus melanocephalus. Taxonomy (NCBI): domain Eukaryota; kingdom Metazoa; phylum Chordata; class Aves; order Passeriformes; family Cardinalidae; genus Pheucticus; species Pheucticus melanocephalus. The sequence continues at coordinate 35,484 of VZSJ01005288.1, read as the reverse complement.
GTTGAAAAATCAACACTTAGGCCTGATTTGAAAGGTTCACAAAGAGAAATGGTGAAGCCAAATGCATTCTCATAATTTTTATAGACAGCAACAGGAGAAAATGGGAAAATCCCTACCTCTCCCTACCAGAGTCAACACCAGAGGGATGTATTTGCAGTTTTTACATTGTAGGAGCAACCCCTTAATGGAGGAAGGCAAGTCCATGACTGAGTAATTTATTGAAGAGAATGAAGGAAACTGACTTTATTTTTATTGATATTATTATATAATTATGATTAATACCAATGCATTATACTAGATACAGTTATTTAGGTTATATAAATATATGTCATATATAATGATAGTTATTAATAGTGATGATTGTAATAATGTCAAGATTATTACTCCTTATTGCTCCTGTGCTCAGAGAAATCCAGAATTCAGTTTTCAGAAGCATGTGCCTGTCATTATGCCTGGATATATGGACACAAAATGAGGCTTAATCTGCCTGAGTCTGCCCCAATAGTCCCTGTTCAGCAGCATGAACACATTTGTGCAAAAGTCATGCAAGGTGCTCAGCCCAGGGTCACAGCGACAGAACACCTTGGAAAACTTTGTCCAGCCCTTCAACCTGATATCAGACCTGGAAAACAATACTGTTGGATCCACTCACCTTTCACCTTCAGGTGGAATTTAGCCAGCGATGCTCCAGGTGCCACATGAATATCATGAAGCTCATCAAAGATCTGGGGCAACTGCTCCTCCTCAGTCATGGATTCCTCCTGTTCTCGGCTAAGCAGCAGTTGGGATTAAAAAGAAGAAAATCAGGACTTCAGGTAAGAGTTTGGAATCAGAATGATCTATTTCAGGTAAATTCAGTCTGTGGGTTTTGGCATCCTGAGCACAGACTCAGCACCACCTGACATTAAAAGTAACAGAGTGATTCCTTGAGGAAATACCCCGGCTTGCTTGAAGGCTCCAGAGCAATCGTGCCCATGATAAATGTGCAGCTGTTGCAGTTACTGCATCTCAGCTGGGCTGGATGCTCCTTTATGGCATTAAATTTGCTCGACACAGCAAACACAGCCCTGACATAAATACACAGATTGATCTCACTGAGTCAGAGGTTAGAGCCAGTTCCATATTTTACCTTGAAATATATTCCTTGGCACTGTAGTAAGATGATGTCTCTGTTGCATCTGCTGCTGTCTCATAGTCTGTGCTGGTCACTGTTAAATGGAAAAAGATAGGTCTGAATCATCGGAGCTTTGAAATTATTTTTCTTGCTTAAATAATTCTTACTGATTTTAGGTCCCTTACTAAATTTGATTGACTGGCAGGTGGATTTTATATTGCACTGCAGCAGGATCCCACACATCCCTGGACTATGGAAAACAGCTCTGTTCACCCCAAAAGCTTTGGTCTGAACCTCACCTTGGAGTTAGCAAAACCCAGCTAAACTCAAGAAGCTTGCCAGTGAAAATTTTGTAGCCAAAACATCTTCCTTTAAAATGCAAATGGTGTGGAGATTCTCAGTTCAGTCAAAGAAAGAACAGAGATAATTCCTCCCAAGCTGAGCCTGAGAATCTTAGAGAATTAAAATTCTTTTAATTCTTAGAATCAAGAATTTAAGCAATTATTATCTCTCTTTGTGTAACCGTTTTTTATAGTTATGGTTCTTCACAGTGTGCTATTCATAGTCACCAATAGTGTGACATGTTTCTACTTGGAGACCAATCAAATATCACCTTAGCAAGTCACATTATAAAAGACTCTCTACTTTCATTAAAGTTAACCTTCTAATCCACCTGAAGACTAGAGTCTTTCTTTCTGTCCCTGACTCAACAGCTGTAGCCATGATATTTTTTGAAAAATCCTTTCCTTAGGAGTTTTTCCTCCTGAGACGCTGAGAGGCCTCAGAAACCAAATGTAAATAATGATTATCTGACCCTGTGGAATGCAACAAGTGCGTCTTTGATTGGCCTCATGTGGTTGTTCTTAATTAATGGCCAATCACAGTCCAGCTGTCTCAGACTCTGGTCAGTCACAAGATTTTATTATCATTCCATTCCATTCCATTATTTTTCTATTGCTTGCTAGCCTTCTGATGAAATCCTTTCTTCTATTCTTTTAGTATAGTTTTAATATATAATTTTCTTTTTATATAATATATATCATAAAATAATAAATCAGCCTTCTGAAACATGGAGTCAAGACTCTCATCTCTTCCCTTGTGAACACCACCACAATTGGTGATCCCCAGTGACGGAAAATTCCACAAAAAGCATCAATCGGTGCTTTCCTTGGGAAAAAATAAATTGATCAGGTCTCAGCAGAACTCCTTTAATTGTTTTTTCTACAATGACTTTGAGACTTACAGTCCACACGGAGCTCAGCCTTGGTTGAAGCCACGCCCATGTTGTTCTCAGCGAGGCAGCGGTAGACGCCCATGTCCGTGGGCACCACGGCGGTGATGATGAGCTGGTGACACCCTTCCTGGTCCTCATTGATCATGTAGTGGTCGTTTTCCTCAATAGCTTTGCCGTCCTTGAACCAGCGAACCGTGGGCAGGGGTTTGCCGATGACGATGCAGTCAAAGCTCACCGGGTACCCGTCCTGGACCTCTTGGTTTTGGAGCTCGGTCATAAACATGGGGGCTGAAGTTGGGGTGGTTGGAGAGAAGAAAGAAAAGCTTGATTTTAGTTAAAGATATATTTTAGGCCCCTGCTGCCCAGACTTCTGGTTTCCAGTTTTTTAATTGCAGAGTAATATCTTTTCTCTAGAAAAGAGTCAGGAAACTCCTTAGCACTATGAAGATATTTCATCAGCACAGCAATACCACAGCTTCCAGCTATATATTATCCCTGCTCCTATTCTTGCCAAAATGTCTTGTCTCCCTCAGAACCATTCTAAACCCTACATAATTAATTTAAGTACAATAATCCTAGTATTTATGGTCATGTTTCAGAAGGTGACATTTCTAGCATGAAAAGGGGCTTCACAGATAAGTCAATATATTGTAACCTTCCCACCAGTGTGCCTTCTCTTCCTCAAAATGGAAAAAAAATAAGTAATTATTTTTTCTAAAAGAGCAAAGCTTTCATAAAATATCTGCACCGAATTAAAAAAAAAAATTGCTTGAGAGTGAAAAAATTACATTGTGACCTGTTCCCGCTGTCTTTTCCAAGGAATAGGCAAGATCTGCTTCTCCTACCTGTGTCAGAGGTCAGCAAAGGTGGTGGGGGTCTCGCTGGAGGTGGAAACTTCCCAAGGGTGGGAGGTGATGCCTTCCCAATGCGCAATTCGATTTTTTTTGGGCCTTGCTCCAAGATGTCGATCTCCACTGGAATTCCCAGAGCGCCAAACATCTCTCTGAACCGTGTGGCGGCTGTCTTGGCCTCGGACATGACTTCAAACTTGATGTAGATGTACTGCTCATCCTCACGGTACGTCTGGTGGTCAACCACGTCTATGTCCCCTTCGTCTGCGCTGACAAAGAGCTCTTCCTCCACGTCAGAGATCTCCGTGGAAATCTTGGCCCTGAAGAGCCTGTGGAGTCTCCTTCCTGCTTTTCGGAAAGCGTCGTCCAGCTCGCTGCCGGATGAGCTCTCTGTCTCGCTGTCGGTGCTCTGCTTACTCTTCTTCTCCTTACCAAGAGTTTGAGCTTCCTGAGCGCCAACCACCACCTTAGCGCTGTGTGAGACCTTGCCAAACTTATTGGATGCCTCACAGGTGTATTTACCTGCATCCTTCCTGTCCAGGCCGGCGATAATCAAGGAGCAGGTGCCATCGCTGTAGCTGTCGATGTGGTAGTAGCGACCATCCGAGAGCTCCTTGCCGTCCTTCAGCCAGCGGACGTTCATGTCGGTTTTGCTGTGGGCCACACACTCCAGGTGCAGGGTGCTTCCAGGCTCTCCAGAGAAGTCTTTGAAGGTCTCAGTGAACACCGGGCACTCTTGTTGCTTGATCTCTTTCCTGACTTTGTAGCCTTTGAAAGCGGCTTGGATCTTCACAGCTGCCTTGTTCATGGAGGGGTCGTCTAAATCTGGCAGCTCTGGTTCAGCTGGCTGAGCAGCTGTGGTGGCCACAGTGGTCTCCACAGTGGTTGTCTCCCACTGCTTCCATAGTTTTCCTGTGGAGGTGGACTGAACCTTGCTGGTAATGCTGGTGCTCTTCTTCCCAGCTTTCTTGAGGTAGTTCACCAGGGAAGGAGTCCCAGCTCTAGACTCATCATCAGAGCTTGTGAAAGAGAAATCTGCCTCTCCTGTCCTGGCCAGCTCATCACATGTGGAGTACTCCTCCGAGTAGTAGTGAGACATCTCTGCTTCCTCCTTCCTCAGCTTCTGAAGCTTCTCATCCTCCTCGGGCACCTCGCTGATGGAATCCAAGGTGGGCTCCCGGCTCATACGGCGCTTCTTGGCCAGGGCTTCCCAGAGGAGGTGCAGATCTCCCTCCTGGGCAGCTTCAGGGGGCAGGCTGGGCTGGATGTGTCCATCCACCTGCTCCTCAGCCCTGCTGGCAGGGGAAGCTTCCCTGGCAATCTCCTTCAGCATTGACACTGTGGGAACTGCAGGGAATGAAACAGATGAGAAGTTAAATAACTGCGAGTTTTGAGAAAGCACATGGAGATGTTCCACAGGAGAGTCCCAGAGGCATTTAAATTCCCATGAGAAAAACATGGAAATTTACAGAATCACAGGATAGGGAAGGTTGGAAGGGACTGCTGGACATCATCTAGTCCAACCTCCCTGTCACACACAGTCCCCTTGATCACATTATTCAGTGTCCAGATGGGTTTTGAATATCTTGGGGTTTGAAGGAGACTTCACACCCTCTCTGGGAAGTTGATATAACTGAATCTGGTCCTGGTGAACTTGTCCCAGCTGTCCCCACTTTGAGGAGGATGGACCACACCATCTTCAGGAAGTCTGTCCAACCTCAACAGTCCTGTGATTCTATGCATGCACTTAAAATATTACCAAACAACTTTTTAAAAATTTATTTATTCCTTGCACATTTGGACCCAATAAATTGATTTGTGCCCTTTTTAATGTTGCTGTTGATGAACTGGCTGTTAAGACTGCCAGTGGAGCCTGGAAAGCTACCCAGGCTCATCCAATCTCCCAGATATACAGGGCTTCCCTGTCTGTCCTGAACAGATTTCCAGTGGCCGTGCTGGGAGCTGAGACTCCCATCTCACATGGACACACCTGCTTGGTTGGATGTGCCTAAGTCTGAAGGTCTCTGGGACACATTCATGTGCCTCCACATGTTGTCCATCCCTTTTGAGATGCTCCAGGTTGTCTGGGACATCCACAGAATACCCTAAAGCATCTCAAAAGGCACCAAAAACTCGTGTAGAGACAATAATATCATGCCTTAAATATCTGTCTCCAGAAACTCTAATCTGAGCAACTCAAAACCGTTTGGGATGCAGGAACACACTGGGCAATGCCAAACAGGAAAATAACAATTCCTTGTGGATTGTTATCATAGCTTGTAAAAGAAAATTAATTCCAATCCAAGCTGTGGAGATGGTCCTGGATGTCCATACCAGACCTGATTTAACACCCCAGCAATGCACACTCCGTACCTTCAAGACATAGGCTGGCAACAGATTTGACTTCTGGAGAAGCCATGCAGGTGTAGCTGTCCTGATCCTCAGGTTTAAATCCACGGATAATGAGTATCTGCTTCATTCCATCAGAGAGGATCTCGTATCTCCCTCCAGCTTTTATCTGCTCTTTTCCCTTGAACCAAGTCACTTTTTCCTCAGTTTTATTTGATAATGTGCACTCCAGGCGAGCCACCCCCCCTTCCGAGACAGATCCTCCCACCAAGGGTTGGGTGATGGTAACTGGAGGCTCTGCAATTACAGAAATAAAGTGAATTAACACAAAGAACAATCATCTGGCTTTAAGGCACTCCACAAAATATCCAAGCAACCCATCCATCATTTACAGATTTTTCAGCTGTTGTAGACAACTAAAGGAAAAAAAAATTAAAAACTGGCAGCATTCAAAGTGTGCACTTCCAAAGATAATATCAAAACAACTTTCCAGGTTCTCCCAGTGCTTAAACCAGCTCCATCTAAACATACACATGCAGAAGTGGTTGCATTTTCCACATTCCTGTGTTTGTTTGCTGGTCTTCATTTACCCATCATCAGTATAAAAGAGGTTCTACAGATTTCTAGATCTTAAATATTTTGAAGTGAAGAAGTTGTGACATGAGACAAAGAAGAAACAATAAATAGAATGAAAAGAGATTATTCAAAGCAGCATTCATGTCTGCCTTGAAGTAAAAAGAAAAATATAGATATATATTTATGCTATCTTAGGAAGAGTAAAAATCATCAAAAAGCATAAATAATTTAAACAAAAAAATTCTCAGCATCTTCTTTACTTTGGAAGGAGGTCTACCAATGGAATGCTGTCTGTAGAACCATGATAGCTCAAAGAAAAACACATTAAACTCAGAGATGTCGACTAGAATATAAAAGACAGTTCTGGGTTCCCAAAAGCAGCACATCCCTCAGGGTTATCTTCCTCTCTGCACATTTCACCAGGGTGAGGGAATTGCTGCCCAAAATGCTTTGGGTTTGTTGTTGACAAAGTCAACATGTGCAGAGTCATCAGGGTCCAGCACTGGCAGCAGCTATTGTTGCAAAAAAATGCAACAGAGCACTTCAAGCAAAAGAGTACTTTTTTCTCATTATACTCATTTTGAGGAATTTAGATGAGTGATACCAGAGAAAGAGTTGAAAGAAAAGAAAGACTGAGAGAGAGAAACTCCCCATGCCACTGAAGCTTCCAAAGTTTCACCATCAGACAGCAACAGAACTTTGTTCCCCAGCATTTCTTTGGGGGAATTCTTGAAAAAGATGCATAAAAAACCAAAGAAAAATAAAAAAGGAGAAAGATGGGTGAAGAAGACAACACTGCCCACTCATGGTCATGGTTGCCCCAAACACATTCCAGCATGCCCTTTTTCACTCATTCCATCCTAAGTCCACCAGAAAAGACACTCATGGTGACTGGCCAACACATGGGTCCAGTGCAAGAAACCCATGGTGAGGGGCCAGCACGTGGATGATGCAGTGCAGGCTGCAAGACAGCTGGATGCAGCTTGGAGGACATCAAAGAACAGTGCTAAAAACGCAGCAGGTTTTGTTCACAGCAGCCCAGAACGACTTTTTTATCCCAAGCTCTTCCTCCTCCATTGTGCTGGCAGCCAAGCACTGAAAGATACTGCACTGGGAGATGCCTGGAATGGGTGAAGCAGGCATGCCATGCAAAATGTAGGGTCTGCAGGAGCTTGCAGTCCTCTCTGAGCCTGCGTCCATCCTCACCTAACCGCACCATCTGGGGGAAGTGCAGCGCCTCGCTGGCCCCCGCTTTATTCACGGCCGACACTCGGAATCTGTAGGGCTCCCCCGGGCTGAGGCCATCCACTGTGAGCTCCGTGTTTGGGATGAGGCCCTCGCTGCAGGCCTGCCAGCCAACTCCTGGGATTTTCCTCTCCACCTTGTAGCCCAGGATGTCCTGGCCGCCGTCACCCAGCGGCTTGTGCCAGGACAGGGTGACGGAGTGGCTGCTCTGACTCAGCACCTCTGGCGCTTCGGGTGGCTCGGGGAGGGCTGGGGGCACAACAGAGCTGCTGTGATGTATGATGTGAGCAGGAGCACTCCATCCTAAAACACCCAAGAGTGTAGGAATGTGCCCCTTGTTGATGAAGTGACCAAACTAGCCTTTGTCCCCTCAAAAAGGAAAGAAGCCCAGAAGTTACTCTCAGTTCGGTGAAAAAGGCATCTCAGGCTTGGGGGACTTCACTTCAAACTTAAGGATAGCTAATTGGACAGGAGCCAAAAAGTCCCACCTGAGCAATTTATTAGAAAAAGAAGAGAACAAAGAAACTAATGGCTTTTGTGAGGTACTTTACCAGGAGCAAGAACCTCTTGCACCTGGATCAGTTTTTCTCTGTAAAGAGTTTTGTTATTTTGCCTTTTATTAAAACCTTTTTGTTTCCAACACTGCAACAGAAGCCATCCTGCTGATTTTATGCCTTCTAAGGTAGCTGAGCTATCTTGGGTGTGAAATAGATCTCCAAGAGCTTATGAGATCTGTCTCCTATTTCAAAAGAGCCTCCTGCAAGCCGTGAGGATGGAAGCGCAATGGACTGAGCATTCTCCTTGTTGTAAAGTTGAGTGTAAAGTCACCATAAAGTCACAACCTTGAGCACCTGTACACCAGTGATTTATCCTTGTCTGCCCTGATCTATGCTGTCAATGAAAAACATTCATTTTCCAACTCTCATCTCAAATAATTAACCCCTTGTGTATATATAATTACCCTCTTTACCCCACGAAGCTTAGAATAAAGATAACCCTACACAGTCCATATTAGCAAGGAATTTAACTGAAAATTTCAAGCACATGAAATGAGCCTTGATTGTGTTTATTTTAGGTCTGGCCTTAATTGAAATCAGGTTATTGTGGGACTAAAGAATAACTCAAATATTTTAATAACGAGTCACTCCACTTCTGTGTGATTGCAGTATGTGTCACAGCATCAGGCAAAAACAAATAAATATGTGATGGGAATGAGCTGGTGTCCTGGTGTCCATGATCACAGAATGGTTTGTGTTGGGACCTTGAAGATCATCTAATCCCAATCCCTACACTCAGTACACTGGAAAATGTTCCTTGCTTACATTACACTTTGGCCTAAAAGATAGAAATAATTCTTTCAGTCTTGAGTTCAAGACATTTACAATGCAAATGACCTGCCATGATATGCCAATCCAAAGAATTAAAGGCAAATATGGTCAACAGCCAGTTCTTTAACTCTGGACACCACAAGAACAACATAAAATCTTTTCTCTGTTGTCAGCCAAACTTCATAGAGAAAAACCTGTCAACAGGAAGAGTATTGTATTTTTATTTTGAAGTTCATTAAATGTAAGTACCCAAAATTAGAAAAAGCTGATTTAAATCCATCTTTTTTTTTTTAATTGTGCTGGAAATAACTGGAATGTGTAACAGAGATCCCTTAAGTGTCAGAAATCATTAGACAGAGACTGCCTGTAGCCATTTAAAGTATAGATGGTCCATCAGTGACTCTTTAACATTTCAGCTGCAGCTAAAATATATTTAATTATCTCGTAACCATCACTGGGATGGTGCTGTGTGACCACTGCTGGGTCACCCACTGGTCTCACTGTGGGAAGGAGCCAGATTCTGGGTGCTGAAATGGACACTGATGGCATCATCCAGCCTGCTCCATGAAGGAATTAGGGAATTACCATCTTCCCTACTTAACTATTCACTCTGTGTCTCTGGAGCAGGAGGTGTGTGCTTCATGGGTGTCCCCCTCTTGAGGGTTTTAATATGCTACTCACTAATCTGGAAAACTGTTTGTCCTGCACCTGAGCTGATTAGCAGATTTCAAAGATTCCTCTGCTATTCTGGATAATTTTTCCACATGGACTCTAGCTCAGCTCCCTCCCTTGTCCACGTTTGCCGAGAGTGAAGAATACCGATTTCTGTTAGAGTTTATGTTACATTTTACAAAGACTGCAGCTAAAGTTGGAGAGCATCTCTACCATCACTAGCCTGATATATTTTTCTTCTGAGGAGGTGGATCTGGTGAAAGAACAAGTTGCCAATAGTATCTTCTCAGCCTAAGAACATTATTTTGGTACATGTGAGGCAAAATGGAAAGAATCAGCACAAAGATTGGGAAATTCAATGCTGTAGCTCAATACCAAAGTTTGAGATATTGAGTGCCCCTGGGCTGGAACAACACACTTACCAATCACAGAAAGCTTGGCTGATGAAATGGCCTCCCTGGAAGCAAAGGTCACCTCTCCAGAATGATGCAGTTGGGCTTTTTTCAGGATAAGTTTGTATTTGTTTCCATCTGCTTGCACCTCCCAGTCCTCCCCTGCCTGGATCTCTATGTCATTACTGTACCAGGCCACTTCATTCACTGGCACAGCTTCACTCAGGACACAGCTAAATGTTGCTTTTTCCCCCAGAGACACTTCCACATCCGTGAGGGGCTGCAGGAACTGCAGGCGCCACCCTGTAGATTAAAATCAGTGATCAAGCCCTCAGTTACAGAAAGAATCAGGAGATTTTGTGAATATTTGTGCTGAAACTTCTCAACAGCCAGGCCTTGCCAGGAGAGCAAGGAGGTCATTAAAAGGTTTGTGTACATTGCCAGAACAGAAGGTTTGGAATCACAAAATGGTTTGGTTTGGACTTTAAAGCTCATCTTGTTGCATCCCCTGCCTTGGGGACACCTTCCACCAGACCAGGTTGCTCCAAACTCCATCTAATCTATAAGTGGGGACTGATCTCTGCTTTTGTAATCTTGTCTTCATGTACAGAAAGGGTTTCTGGTCCCCACTGGGGTCTGCTGTAATAGCATAAAGTAAAAGGATACAGAGATAATGTTGTTGCTGACAAAACCCTCCTCTCTGAAGCTCTGAAGTGCCTACAAACACAACCAAACTCATCAGAGTCATGACAGCTCTGAGACAGTTTACTCCTCACTCAGAGCCAACTGATGCTGCTTATAAACCATCTCACATCCTACAGAGCAAGAAAAGAAGGAAATTGTAAAGCATCATCCATTGAGGGGTGAGAGAATTGGATTTTTTTTCAGATTTTTGTTTTTCAGGGAAGAAAAAAAAGGTTTTGGGATGATCTAATTTGTACCTTCCAGTATGTGAAGGCACCCAACAAAAAAGATTGAGAGGGATGTTTTGCAAGAGCATGGAGTGACAGGACAAGGAGGAATGGATTCAGATGGACAGAGAATAGGTTTACATGAGATATTAGGAAAAACTTCTTGGCTCTGAGGGTGGAGAGCCCTGGCACAGGGTGCCCAGAGCAGCTGTGGCTGTCCCTGGATCCCTGGAAGTGTCCAAGGCCAGGCTGGATGGGACTTGGAGCAGCCTGAAATAGTGCAAGGTGTCCCTGCCCATGGCAGGGGGTGACACTGAATGATCTTTAAGTTCCTCCCCAACCCATTCCAATCTGTGATTCTGTGGGTTAGTGGTGGGCTTGATGATCTCAGAGATCTTTCCCACCTGGAATGATTCTATTATTTATCGTGTGAGAAGAACGTTTAGGTAAGAGAAACAAAAAATGCAACATTTCCTTGCTGCTACTCATCATATTTCCCTGTTTTCTTTCCCCCTTTCTAAGCAGAAATTGAAGATTTCCCCTGCCCAAGCACCTGAGTTACCTTTCACTGTGAGGAAGGCTGAGGTCACCGCATCGCTGCACATGAAAGTCACCCTGCAGCTGTCCTGGGGAGTTAAATTCTTCAGCAGCAGGATGTGCCTGAGTCCATTTTCAAAGTAAACCATCTCAGTGTTTTCTGTGGTCTTGGCAGGTTCATCATCAATCAGCCAGTTGTAATTGTAGGTCTCAGGCTTGGAGAGGTAACATTCGAACAGGGCTTCCCCTCCTTCCACAGCCTCCACGTTCTCCAGGCCCTGGACAATGCTGTTCTTGGCTAGAAAAGAAGGAAAATTAACATTATTAATTATTTGGCTCCACATCTCTGAATACTAGCAAGCCTCGGAGCACTGGATGATTCCCACTGCTGCAAAGCTGATGGAAAAATGTGGGTGTGATAAACTGGTAGGTTTAATTGTTGATGGCAATCCGTGCTCTAACAAAGTATAACAATAAAAAGATTTAAAGATAGTTTAAAAGTAATGGTAAGCCTCTAGAACTTCCAGCATTTCATCTAGAACCTCTAGCATTTCACCCAGATTTCCTCCAAAAGCCTGGTTTTTGATAAATAAAGAAAAAAATGGACATATTTGTATGGATCAGGCCAATAGGCAATAGGAGGGCATAGCTCAGGAAGATAAAGTGCAATCTAACTCCTTTTCTCCTATGACAGTTTCCCAAAGATCTCCCAAACAACACAATTATCATCATGACTGGGGAGATGTGAATCCACTGACAGCTCATGATAAAATCTCATTACTTTTCTTACAAAGTAAATGTAAGTCAATATTATGGCTGGCAAAGCTACAGTGACGATTATCCGAGATAATTCTGCCTCTAGGAAACACACAAAGTCAAAATCTCTATCAAGATTACTTTGAATGGTAAATTTCTGAATCATTGTAAAAGCTCTGTGACATTTAGGTTTATTTTCCCATGCTGTGTGGTGAGTTGTGGGGTCAGAAACATGCACAAAGCTCCACACTCCATGGACATGCATCAGTTGTCACCTGGACTGGAACAATCAGCTCGATGCCAAATTAAATGTGGACTGATGCACGTGGGTATAATTCATGTAGCTACAGGGACAAATGACATGCACAAGGGTTGAGTAAATACAGTTTGCACAAATGCCATAAAATGGTCAGCATGATTTGTGTTATAAACCAAAACATCCCTGTTTAGACCTCTACAGATCATTTGGAACCATGCCCAGCAAAAAAAAAAAAAAAAAAATTGTAAGAATAAATAAAATGTTAAAAAACATCCAAACGAGGCATTTATTTAATGGTAAAAACAAACAAACATACCCAAAAAGCACAAGCCACCAGATATTTATTAACTTATTACTAATTAAAGGTGCCCAGAGATGTTGTGTGTGGACTCCCCATCCCTGGAAGTGTCCAAGGCCAGGCTGGGGGGGGCTTGGAGCAACCTGGGACAGTGGAAGGTGTCCCTGCCATGGCAGGGGGTTTGGAACTACATGACCTTTAAGGTCTTTTCCAGCCCAAACTATTCTGGGCTTCTATAATACTAAAAATATTCTGAATTTTATAAGATTTATACTTGTGTAGAACAATGACGGGATTGCAGACTATTCTTGGAGAATGCACAATTTTTTGTTAGAACAACCCAAATTGTTTATCTGTGCACTTTGGAAGTGCTGGTCTCCCTAATTATGGAAAGCAGCCAATTGCTAACCCTACCTCCTCTGGGATGCTTTTAGATTATATTCATTAAAATCTTTTTAAATCCCTACAATGGAAAGTGCTTATCAATGTAGAAAACATTATAATAAATAGCACCCTGTTCTTCTACACTAACAACCGACTGCAGTTAAGCAAGAAGGCAAAATAGCCACAAATATTCAGAAATCAGAACCTGCTGTTGCTGATCACTCCAATTCACTTGGTAACCAAACCCAGGAATTCCATATGCAGCAGAAAAAAAAAAAAAAAAAGAAATTTCCATGAAAAATCCAAACTTTTTGTTAATTTTGGATATATTGTTCCTCAAGGTCTCCAGAAATGTGAGTGCTGAGTGAGGAGGTAACTCCTGAGGGATCACTGTTTGAAATAGGTAAATTACCAACCTCCTTTACTCAGCAAAATAAAATGGAATTCCACACCATCCATTAGTTACTGGTTTTATGTAAAAAGTGCTCTTTAACAGCAAAACAATATTTGTATAATTCCTTTGGACAAACAATAAACCTGTGATTTTACAGTTCAGCAGGACACATCCCATTACAGCTCACTGCAGAAGAGGTGGGCTGGCTAAATGGTGTAATGAGTGAGTGTTAATTAGAAATCAGATAACCCTGCAGTTTCACATTCAATTCCCATTATCCCCCAACTGTTTTTATCCTCATTTTCAGTACTGGAGTGAACACCAAGAGCAGGTATCTGATGTGTCTGTCCCTTATTGCAAAAGCCTTGCCATGATTTTTCTACCTCATTTATTTGGAACCCATGGTAGTCTTCCTCTCTGGCTGGAAGACCTCACCTTGAACATCAAGTGTAGCCATCACTTTAATGCCTTCAGCTTCACAAGAATAGATGCCAGTGTCTTCTGGGACCGTGGGGTTAATTTTTAGCATGCTCACATTCCAGTCCTGATCGATAATCACTCGCTGCCCATCTGCATGTATTTCCTGATCATTTTTCTTCCAGATGGCGTGCACTGGCCTAGAATATTGGCATATGAACTCTGCTGGGCCATCTTCATCAACAGTTATGTCCTGCATGGGACTGACCACTTCAATGGTGGGATCTGTTAACCAACACGTCAGGAAGGACATGCATTAGTGGATCCCCATGGAAATCACCCCTTGGAGGGTTTTTTTGCCAAGCACAGAGCCCGTGGGGGGCAAGCAGAGTGGCCGTGCAAGCAGGGGGATTAGCAGTTTAGTCTGTGCCTGTGTCAGCATCAAGCAGGATGGAAGCCAGACTGGTGCATTAGAACGTGACCAGGACACTGGGAAATGGGCCACCAGGAATTGAGGCTTGTGCTGGAACACCCCCGAGTTTGGACTGCTTCTCCAGTTTTGTGTTTCTCCCAGTGTTTCTGAGATCTTCCAGGCTGGGAAGCACTGGATGGGAAACACTTCTGCTTCCCAAATGTGGAGCAGAGGACTGCAGGGAGTGGTTCCCTGCAACTCTCAACCTCACAGAGCAATAGGAAAACACCCCAAAACCCTACTGGAAGCTCCTTGTGTGACTAAAATACAACTACTCATCAGGAACAAACACAGTCCTCAAATGCAGACACTCATTCCTGTCCTGGGGTGGTCTTGGCTGTCTTGAGCAAATATCCAGGACAGCTGTGCCAAAAAAGGGGCACTCCACAGGAGCAGATGAATATTGTTTTGATTATTTGTGTGTTTCCCTGCAGCAGACACGTTATTTGGGGAAAAATAACAGGATTCCCTTTACAGTATATCATCTAGAGATCACTGAGAGATAATAAGCCACTGACATCTCAGACTGAGAGCCCATAAAATGCTGAGAGCAGCTGGATATGCAGCTCCTCTGAAGGTTTTGAGATCCACAAAGTTGCTTTTAAGCACTTTTAAAACCCAAGTTCTGCTTCTTGTGAGGCAGCTGCAAGGCACAGTAGATATATCTGACCTAAAATACTGTGAGTTTCCAAAGCAGCCAAGGGTCCCTCCTGAGATGTCAGACTCCAGATGGACTGGACCATCCATCTACAATGCAATATGCAGGTCAAAAGGAAAAATCTCAATGCAGTCTGAAAATGGAAGTCTCTCTGAAACACCATTCTTAGCAGAATTATGTCAGCTTAAAATAAAAATATATGATAGGGCTGCAAAGGGACATAAAAAGAAGAGAGTCAGAGAAAGCTGAGATATCCTTGAGGAGGAGCTGTGATGATCCTTGAGGAACCCTTCCAGCTCAGGACATTCTGTGATTCTGTGATGTCCTTATTCTTCAAATAGTTCTCTGTTCACAAGCCAGCTGGGACAACCCAACAGGATCTCTGTCTGGAGTGCTCCTCTTGGAGCTGCTGCAGCAGGTGGAGGCTTTGGGGTGCTCCTGGCAGACCTTGGGGAGCAAAGAGAGCTTTGCAAACACCACTTGGAAACCTGCTGCAAGGCTTGGTCCCACTCACTGAGGTTCCCTCTGCCACGTGTGTTTATGGAGAGGAGGCCTCTGTGGAAGATCTTGGAGATGTTTTGCTGGCTGAAGAAACAAGCAGGTGTCTGTGCAGCTGGGGAGCACAACTTCATCCCCTTCCTCAAGATGTAGAAATGTGTTTCTCACAGCAAATATCACCTGTGGTACTGGAGAAGGTCCTGGTTCCACTGTCCCCTCGCTGTTGGCTGTTATTGTCATATTTTATGAAAAATCCCTTTGCTAAGAGTTTTCTCCTGAGAAGCCTCAGAAACAAAATTTAAATAATAATTATTTGATTGCTTAAAATGTGGTTTCGAAGTTGCTCACCAACAGGTGCATCTTTGATTGGTTCCATGTGAATTGTTTTTAATCAATGACCAATCCAAATCCAGCTGTGTCAGGATTCTGGTCAGTCATGATTTTTTTATTATCATTCCTTTCTAGCCTTCTGATGTCTCCTTTCTCTTCCTTTAGTATAGTTTTAGCATAGTATTCTTTTAATATAATATATATCATAATATAATAAATCAACCTTCTGAGAACTTGGGAGTCAACTCTCATCTCTCACCTCGTCCTGGAGACCCTCAACAACGCTGCAACGATTAATAACCACAGTCATTAATTATTAATAACCACAGTTGGCCAGGGCAAGGACTTTGGTGGCCCCGTTCACCTGTGCAGCTCTTTGGGGCTGAGGAGCCAGCATGTGCACTGGAAGCTGCAATTCTCACCTGCCCAGAGGAGCTAAGAAACAGCAGCAGCTCCTTCACCCTTCTCCATCCTCCCCCATCACCTGTGAACCATCACTGCAGGTCATGGAATGAAGGCAGTTGGAGGGCACTGGTGTTGTGGAGGCCCAGCATGGAGAGCTGAGATCTCACTTGTTGCAGAATAAATCGAATTACCAATGTGCCTTAAACCAGGAGAATGAGGCACATGGAACAAAGTCAGCTTGCTCCTTGATGAAGAGCAAGCCAAGAATGGCTTGATAGACTGAAATATATTTCAAACAAAGATTTGTGCTTAAATTTGTGGACAAGATAAAGCGCACAAAATTGTCAATACGAGGATGGTTGGAATTTTAAGTGTTTCACTTTTCTATGAAATCAAATGTTACTAACCACAGTGTAACTGGGGTAATCCCAGCCCAGTTATAAAACAGTGCTAGTGTGATTCAGGTTTGCAATTCAGGAATCTTGGCTTCATGGAAGCACAAAATATTCCCCTGCATGAGCTGTGGGGCTGGACTGGATGATCTCCAGACATTTCCTCCAAAATCAGTGATGCTGTGATTCCATGAAATGGAAATATCTCAGGAGCCTGTTAATTCACTGAGTAGAATACCTAACAATGCATTTATTTTTAATTTATGTTTTAGGCCCACTGGATTTTTTTTTTTCACCTGGAGATCTCAGAACCAGGTTCTGTCTCTGAAAATGGATGCAAACCAACATAGGATTTGTGGGGTCTGTGCCCTTTGTTGTCACTGCATCATTCTATACCACAAAGAAGTGATTTCACATTTTATCTCTGCAGAGAACAAAATTTCCTGAAGGTACAAGGGACACATGATGCAGAGAAGGAGACATAACCACTGACTACAATTCCATATCGTGGATCATTCCTGTTATGGCCCAGTTATAGCACAGGAGTAGATTTGCATAAAGATGTTTTAACCCTTTACATCACTTTATATATCCATTTTCCAAGCAGAGAATAAGCCTTAATTTTGCCTGAAAAACAACAGATCTTCCCCACAGCTATAAAAGGACTGAGTGGGCTTGCTTTATCAAGTCTGGAGCTCAGTGTTATTTGCAGCTTTTGGCTACCCTTACCAAATGGGAAAAAAAATTATTCAACAGACCAGAAAGCTTTGCCAGTGCAGGGATGAGCTTTCAGAAACAAGGCACATTTTGTCTCTGTGTTACTGGAATGCCACACACCCATTGGATTCCAGGAACAGCCCAAAATCCTGTGCTGGGAACATGCTGAGCTCAGCACCAGTAGCCCAGCTGTGGAGCAGCACAGTGGGAAACTTGGGAATTACCACCCCTGCAAGATTTTGTGGTATTATGGAAAAAAAAGCTGAAGTAGGGATATAAAGTCAGGTACTACCACAGATGTTTATGTCTTCTTTGTCAGGTGGAAGCAGCAGCCCTGACCCTGCAACCCTCCCTCACCTATAAAATCCAAAAACACCAGAGGGTGAGGGGGGAAAAAATAAAAAAAATCAGTGTGGCCAGAAAAATTCTGGGGTGAGAGTGGGTGACTTGCAGAGTGGGAGGGTTGCAGGGCACGTGAAGGATTTAGTAAGGGTAGCCTGGAAGGCAGAAGCACCAGCACATGGAGCAAGTCCAGAGGTGGCCACGTGTTTCTTGCTCACAGGGCAATACCTTTGACTAATAATTTAGCAGAAGATATAAGGGAGCCAGCTCTGAAGGTGACAGTGCCCGAGTCGTGGCACGCCACATCATTGAGGGTTAAAGTGTGGATCCTGCCGTCCTGCTGGGAGATCTCAGTCACCAGGTTGTTGTGGAGGGGGGTCCCGTCCAGCCACCACTGCACGTTCCTCACGCCCGGCGGCGAGAGCTCGCAGGTGAACGTGGCTGACTCGCCCACAAAGACGTCTGTGCTCCTCAAACCAGACACTATCACTGCTGCTTCTTCTGCGTGACAGAGCAAGAGAGGGTGCCAAAGGAAAAACAAAAACAAACGCCCACGAGCCGCTCCCTGCAGAGCTAACCCAAGCCCAAGCGCAGCTCTGGCAGAGTTAAACTTGTAGAGCTTGTATAAGGGAAAAAAAGGAACTGAAATTGTCTTGAAGAGGGTTAGAAACCACCTTCTATACATCCAGCTGCTT
>VZSJ01005287.1:0-11843 GCA_013398405.1 Pheucticus melanocephalus | reverse complement strand
ATTTATGATATTTCATTAATGATTAACCATTCTATTAATGATTAAATCATAAAGGAGTGGTGAATTAGGAGACAAAACAGGAGGTGGGGAAGTTCTATTTTACTTCTAATTAAATCAATCAATAAATTCTGCTAATAAATAAAATTAAACTCATTAAACTCATTAAACAAGGACTATTAAAATCTAAGACTTCCAACCCTTTGGACCCAACTAATCTATCAAAGTTCAGATTAAGCAGGAGCGGAATTCCCAGAGTCCTTTCCCACCATGGATGCGGATGCGCGAGGCGCGGGAGGCGTTGAGCCGGCGGTTGAGGACCTGGCAGGAGATCTCCAGGTCTGCTCCCGGCGGGATCCGCACGGAGCCCTCGACGCTGAAGAGCCCCCCGGGGGTCACGGTGGCCGTGGTGGCTCCCGGCTCCTGCCGGACGTGGCCGTGTCCGTCCAGCCAGAGCAGCTCCGGCCGCGGGAACCAGCCCGAGGCGCGGCAGGACAGGCCCAGGGCCTTCTGCTCGGGGCCCCGCAGGACCACGGATGGAGCTTCTCCAACGGCTGCGGAGAAACAGAGGAATTTTCATTTCAATCCCGCTGAATTTGGGGTTTTGGGAGTCAAGGATTCCATTCATTGAAGAGATGCTGCAGCAGGATCATGGATGGAACCTCTGTGAAAAAAAACCAGAGGGATTTCCCATTTTAATCCCATTAAATTTGGGTTTTTTTAGAGTCAAAGATTCTGTTCATGGTGGAGTTGTCACCACAGGATTACGGATGGAGCTTCTCTGGTGGCTGTGGAGAAATAGAGGAATTTTAATTTCAATACTATTTAATTTGGGGTTTTCAGGAGTCAAGGATCCCATGCACTACGGAGTTATCACCACAGGATCATGGTTGGAACCTCTGTGGAAAAAGAGAGAAATTTTCCGCTTCAATCCCATTAAATTTGGGCATTTGGGGAGTCAAGGATTCTGTTCACCAAGGAATTGTCACCACAGGATCATGGATGGAACCTCTGTGGAAAAACAGGAATTTCCACTTCAATCCTGTTGAATATGGGATTTTTGGAAGTCAAAGACCCCGTTCATTGAGGAGCTGTCACTACCGGATCACGGATGGAGCTTCACCAACAGCTGTGGAGCAACAGGAATTTCTATTTGAATCCTGTTAAATTTGGGGTTTTGGGAGTCAAGGATTCTGTTCACTGTGATGTTGTCACCACAGGATCACGGATGGAACCTCTGTGGAAAAAGAGAGAAATTTTCCATTTCGATCCCATTAAATTTGGATTTTTTTGGGAGTCAAAGATTCCACGCATTGAGGAGTTCCCACTGCAGGATCAAGGATGGAGCTTCTCCGACAGCTGTGGAGAAACAAGAATTTCTATTTCAATCCCATTAAATTTGGGTTTTTGGGAGTCAAAAATTCTGTCCATTGAGGAGTTGTCACCACAGGATCATGGATGGAGCTTCGCCAACAGGAGTGGAAAACAAGGAATTTTCCATTTCAAGCCCATTAAATTTGCGTTTTTTGGAACTCAGTTTTTTGTCCAGGAGTTGGAAAGTCTTGGAGGATTTTCCAGGATTTGCTCCATGGTGTTGGAGGTTCTCAGTGGTTGATGGATCTGAGAATGTCCTTAGGAATGAGGGATTTAATGGAGAATCTGGAAAAGGATGGAGGGGTGGGGGCAGTTCTGGGATGGATTTGGGAGTGGAATTTGCCAGGATTTTGTGGAATGTATGAAATTTAAAGTTGTGTTGTATATATAAAATATATAGAATGTAAAACTATAAAAGATAAAAATAGAAACTTTATTATTTAGAGGTATAATCCCAGATAAATACAAATATAAGTATAAATATAAAAGAATGTACTACTTATATTTATTTTCCCATATTATTTATATTATATATTATATCACATATTGTAATATAATTATAATTTTATTCATAATACATTATAAATACACTTAATAGAATAGAATAGAATGTAATAATGTAATAATACACAAATAGGATATAATATATAATTTAATAATATATAATATATTTAACATAATAATTAATATATTTAATATAAAAAGTAAATTATATCTAATTACATAGCTGTAGAACATATTAAAATATTAGTTTAATGAATTGAATATAATTTATATAATCTAGTATTATACATAATGTAATATATATAATGTAATATATATTATTGTGTATATGTATATATACATATATGTATTTATATATTTATATAATTTAATATTTACATTATACAACATATGACGTTTTGCATGTGATATTTTACAAGATATAAGAGGTCAAATAGAAAAAGCATATATAAAATATAAAAATAAAAATTAAAGATACAAAATCATAAATTATGAAATGTAAAAAATATTAAACATAGATGATTAAAGATATTTCATTATTTAATATTTACAAAATGCAAAAAAATTAAAATGTAAAATTAAATAATTTTAATACAATTAAAAAGAGGGAACAGCACCAACCTGCCACTTCCAGCTCCACCAACACTTCCCAGGATTCATCCAGGAAGGAGACCTGGCAGCCATAGGACCCCTGGTCGGAGCTCCGGATGTCCCTCAGGAGCAGGGACGCGTTCCCAGCTCGGAATTCCCTGTGGAAAAGTTCCGCCCGGCCCCGGTACCGCTCATCCGGCTCCTCCCTCCGGCCCTTCCTATCGTAGCTGCCCACGGGGATCCGCTGGGATTGGCCAACGTGGAATGTCCAATGGACGGAGAAATCCTCAGGAACGGGCGTGGATCCCACCTGGCAGGGCAGGACCACCTTGTCCCCAATGATCCCGAGGACAGGAGTTCTGGGAGCGCTGAGGAATCCGCCTGTTTTAGGGTAAAACGGGACAGTTCTGGTTTTCCGCATCATGTTTCCCAGGGATTTTCATCAGGATTGATTCCATCCTCAGTAGGAGAGGGATCCAGAGGAAAACCAAAAAAAATTGGGATGAGGTGCTCATGGATTTATCCTTCAGTGTTTTGAACAACAACTCAATTTCTTGGCCATTAAAACATTGGGAAAGCCTGGAAAAATGGATGGAAATGGCAAATTCTGTCTGAAATAGAATTCTCAAACCTGAGATTTACCTCCAGAAAATTCCAGATGGGAATCGTCTGCCCCCACAGCAGTTCCCAGGAAGGTTGGGAATGTCCCAGGGCCTGGAATTCGTCCCTACAGCAATGGGAGATGTGGGAGTGCCCAGATCCCCAAGGATACCCAAAGTGTTCCTTGGATATTCCTGAGAGTCTCCCAGTGCGGGATTGGGATTTGGGTGATAAAATCACGGAATTCCCTGAGCTGGAAGAGGATCAGAGTCCAACCCCTGGCCCTGCACAGGAGAATCCAGACAACCCTGACAATCCCAACAATCCCGACAACCTCAACAATCTCGACAATCCCAACAATCCCGACAGTCCCAGCAATCCCAACAGTTCCAACAATCCTGACAACCTCAACAATCTCAACAATCCCAACAATCCCAACAGTCCCAGGAATCTCAACAGCTCCAACAATCCAAATCCAACATGCCCAACAATCCCAACAACCCCAACAACTCCAACAATCTCGACAATCCCAATAGTCTCAACGATTCAAACCCAACAATCCCAACAACCCCAACAACCCCTGGGAGCGTTGTCCCAGTGCTCCAGGAGCTCCGGAATGTTCAGAGTTGCTGTGGAGCTGCTCCACCCTCTGGAGCAAATTAAATCCCGCGTGCTCGTTAGGTGTTAATTAATGTTTCAGAGCTGGAATCAGCCGTTTCATGGGAATGGATCCCAAATGGAATTGCCCTCACCTGCAGCCAGGACTGGGAGCAGCGCCAGCCGCCAGAGCCGGGGATCCATGGGGAATCCTGGCTCGCTGCTCTGGAACTGCGGGATTCCCTCAGTCCCTTCCCGGCTGGAAACGACGAGAGGAGGGAGAGAGGAAAAACCAGAAATATCTGTGAAGGGCGACACGTTTTCCTGCGCGAAATGGGGTTCCAGGAGTTTTCCTTCCTGCAGAGCCACGTGGGGTTCAAATCCATCCGTTAAATCCTCCTGAGATTCCTCATTCCCATTTGTCCCAATTGTCATCCAGTTGGAGGAATTCCATCCAACTGGATTTTGTTTTGATAACAGTTTTTAGTGGGGTTTTGATGTAATTTTGATATTGGATTCTAATATTGGATTTTGATATTATTTTGAAATATTTTTTGATGTTATACATTATAAAAATTATTAATATTACAATATTAATTTAATATCATATAATCATATTTTGATATTATATCTAGATATTTTTATATGTATTTTGACATCATATTTATATCATACATTATATTCAATTATGAATATAATAATATTAATGTAATATCATATTATATTTAAATATTGTATTTTGATTTTATATTTAATGTAATATATTTCATATGTCATATCCCCATATTAATATAATAATATTAATTAATTATTGTATTATTAAATTTGGATATTATAATACTATATTTAGATATTTTAATACCAGGTATTATATGCCACAACTATATTCAATTGTTACTTTATAATATTAATTTAATATTATTAAATCTGGATATTATATTCTAATTTGATATTTTGATATTATATTTTACCATTGCACTTTGATATCATATTTTATATTATACATTATATTCTGTCAGTAATATTATAATAATAATTTACTATTGTATTATTCTATTTAATACTCTATTCTGATATCATATTTTATAATATCTTAACATTCCATTCAAGTATTCATATTATAGCATTTATTTAATGTAATATTATATTTTGGTTATTATATTTCAAAATTAAATTTTATTTTAGATTTTAATAAAATATTTTAATATATTTTAATACTATCTTCAGTAATTAATTTTGATCTTACATTTTGCTATTACATTTTGCTATTAGATTTTATATAAGCTTTTTCTATTATTTTGGGATTTTATTCTGATATCATTTTGATATTACACTTCAATGTTATATTTCAACATAATATTCTTATATATTTTTAATACTCTATTTTTAACATATTTCAGGACTATATATATTATATTATATTTAGTATTATATTCTGATACTGTATTTTGGGATTATAATTGATATTATATTGTAACAATTTATGTAGATTTATTTAACATATTTTGAGATTATATTTTCATATAATTTAACATTATATTTTGTCATAGTATTTAATTATTTTAATATATTCCATATGCAAAAGAAATAATAAATAATAAATAATAAATAAACGATTATTTTATTAGAATTATTATATGTATTTTATAAGAAAATAAAAAATATTTTTATTTATTATTATATAATAATATTTATTTATGTAATAAAAGTATGCATTCTAATGCTTATAATTTATTAAGGAATAATAATTGCTGTTTATTTATAGTGTAATAACACATAATGTAATAATAATAATTATATATTTATTTATATAGAATGATATTAAATAGATTTTATTATATTATTATTTATTTTTTAAAAATATCATTATTCATTCTATTATTATTATACATATTATATAACAATTTAAATTTCTATTTCAAGATCATATTTTGATATTATAATTTTGTATTATCTCCAACTTTCTGTAGAATCACAGACTGGCTCCATGTGGAAAAAACCTTTCCAATCACCAAATCCAATAATTTTCTATGGCAAAAAATTCCAGGAAGACACAAATTCCCAGGAGCAGCAGGACCTTGACCCTGCTGTTTTAATGGGAATTCCGGGATTTTATGGCTCTGGCTCCCAGGATCTCCTGCTCCGGGTGAGGATAAATATTCAAACTGAGCAGCGAGCTGGGATTTAATTGGGATTTTTCCTGGGATTTCCTGTGTGTTCCTCCACATCCCAAATCACAGACAAATCCCGTGGGAGAGTAATTCCCATGGGAAAAGGGTGGTAACGCCGTACGTTCCTCCCCATCCTTGAAAACAATTAATTAATTAATTCCAGCTGAATGGATTTATCCCAGTTCAATTAATTAATCCCGGTTAATTCAAGGGGTTTTTCCCAATGGAGAATTCCGTACCTCAGCGGGAAGGACCCGGCGGCTCCCCTGGGACGGGGCTGGGATCAACCTTTGTCCCTGGATTTATGGTTCCTGGAAACCCAGGCTGGCGTTTTCCGGAGGGGGTTGGAGCTTGGGAAAACATCTGGAAAATCCTGTCCCGCTTCCGGACATTGCCATGGATGTTCCTCCTCATCCTCCCCGTGGGAAACCCTTCCCTGCTCCACCAGGGTTCAGTGGGAAAAAGGTTTCATGGACCAAAATTCTGGGAAAAAGAGCAAAATTCCAGAGGTGGGATAAAGCCATGCTTGGCCTGGGATTTCTTTTTCCTTGGGAATGGTGTTGGGTGTCTTTTGGGACAGGGTTATCCTGGTTTTCTTCCTTTTTGTCATGGAAATTCCAATTAGCTTTGGAATTATTCCAATTAGTTTGGGATTATTCCTTTTCTGGGGGGAGGGAGGAGTGGAGTTTTTTGAGGGGCAGGGGGAAAGTTTTTCCTGGTGTTTTTCCTTCTTCTTTTGTCATGGAAAATTTGTTGTTGGGAATTTATTGAATAATTAAATCACTATATCAATTTTTAAAAGTAACAAAATACAATGCAATACAATGCAATAAAACAAAAATAATAAGAATGAAAGAAATAAAAATTCCTTGATTTACCTGGAAAAAAGGTGGGGGAGAAAGGAGGGGGGAAAGGGGGGAAAATGTTCCACACTTGGAAGAAATTGCTCCCTGTGAGGGTGGTGAGGCCAAGGCACAGTTTTCCCAGAAAAGTTTTTGGAATATGTTTGGAACATTTTAAGGAAAAACCCCACAATAACCAGAAAACAGCTGGTTTCCACCTTCCACCCAGAGCCAGAACTCAGCATTCCATGAATCCCATGGATTTATAGGATGGTCCCTGGCGTGGAGAGGGAGAAAAATCTCCGGGAGAACCCAAGCCTGATTTTCCTTGGATTGGGAGAGTCTGTGGAATTCCAGGAGATCCATCCAGTAGGTGATAAATCCACAACGTTTATCCAAGGTAACCCAGTCCCAGATTCCCTGGAATCTTTGTTTTTTTTGGGTCCTGGCCGTGTCTGATCCCACCTGGAATCGCCACAAATCCAGAATTTTGCCTTATTCATTAGTTCTGAAGGGTGGGAATCCTGTAAATCCAATTATTTTCCAGCTCTCTGCCCAACCTGACTCCCTAATCCAGAAACAGAACTGGTGTAGGAACAACCAAACATGGAAAATGTTGGGACTTTAAGGATGTAAATCCCAAAAGTTTTGGATATCCATGGATTCCCACCTGGTCTCTGTGCTATGCATTCCTGATTTTAACTCCGGGTTGTCCTGGTGGTGTGACCCACCCCCAGTTTGGGATTCTCCACCTCCCATTCCCGAGGTTTTCTGAGCTGTGGGAAAACCAGGCTGGAAAAGGAGCTGTGCCCTGCACAGGTGTTGATGATTTAAAACCTTTTCCTGCTGCCCTTTGGATCAAGGTGTGCCACAAACAGAACCTTTGGAATTTCCAGATCCAGGCTGTTGAGATTGGCTGGAATGTTGCAGCTGAGGGGAAGAAAAAAAAAAGTCTTTTGTGGCCAAAGTCCCTTTTCAAAGCTTTTTAAAAAAATCCCTTTAAAAAGTTTTAAAGTGTCTTTTCACAGCTTTTTTAGGATTTAGTGCAGGGGTTCCTCGAGTCTGTTCCCTCACAGATGCAGAAAAGATCTGTGTCCAGGGAATATAATACAAAAAATTTCTCAATTCCCTAAGCCACATGGAATTCAACATGGATATTCTGGATCTGGTTTTCAGGTAAGTCTGGCTGGAGTAGAAATGTCCATGATGAGGATTTTTGGGAAAATACTGAGCTGGGGGGGTTTTATTGGTACTCCCCAGGGAATGATTCCGGGTTGAAATTTAATTTTGCCTCAATGGAAATTCCTATTATTTGTAGGTGGTTTCAAGTGATGTTGTTAATGATCATTTAATGTTAATTTCTTTAAATTAACATTAAATGATCTGCCTTAACTGAATGAATTAAACAATCTGCTCATGCCTAAATCTGATTTAAAATTGGGATTTTGGTCCTTTATAAGGGGAATTACTCACGGAATTGTTTGTAATTTCCTTGGAATTTATTTTGTCATTCCCTGCTTGAATTCGTTTTTATTTTAGCTTGGAGAGATTTTTCCTGTATTTGAAGGAGCATAAACCAAAAATTAATCAAAAACAAGACAGAAATGGCTTTGGAGCTTTTAATCCTTCCTATTCTTCCTTTGTTCATCCAAATTCTCAGAAGAGGGAATTTACCCTCAGGTTAATCATTGAACAGAAACATCTGGAATCCTGGAAATTACTATTAAATATTATAACTAATATTAACTGGATGTTAGGAAAAAGTTTTTTACAGAAGGGTGATGAAGTATTGGAATGGTTTGCTCGGGGAGGTGGTGGAGTCACCATCTCTGGATGTGTTTAAAAAAAGATAGGATGTGGCACTCGGTGCCATGGTCTAGTTGAGGTGTTAGGGTTGCAATTCCTGCTTTTCCCCATAAAATCAGAGGCATCTCTGGGGATTTTCCCCAGATTCTTGGGTTACTGATGTCTGCCACCATTTAAAAATAAATCAGTGGAAGAAATGGATTCCACTCAATGATCTTGAAGGTCTCTTCCAACCTGGTGATTCTGTGATTCCATTATTTGATTCCATGATTATATGATTCTGTGATTCTGTGATTGCCTGATTCCGTGATTCCATGATTCTGTGATTCCCTGATTCCCTGATTCCATGAATCCGTGATTCTGTGATTCCATGATTCTGTGATTCTGTGATTCCATGATTCTGTGATTCTGTGATTCCGTGATTCCGTGATTCCCTGATTCTGTGATCCCAATCCCAGCTTTCATTTTCAGCTCTTTCCTGCCCCGTGCTTGGCCTTTGGAAGATTACATGCTCTGCTTTCCTCAGGAACGCAGAGCTGGACACGGATTGGCCTCCACAGGAGCGGGAAAAACTGCAGGACAACCAAGGCTCCAGGCTGGGGGAGAGGGGTGGGAAGGCTAAGAAATGTCCCTTCCAATGTGGGATATTCCATGATTTTATCCTGCAGGTCCCATTGGCCAATCCCGTGCTGGGAGAACCTCAGAGAATCAACGTGGGATGTCCAAGGAGCTCTGTCCTTCCCAAGGAAAAGGATTTGGAGAAGAGACAGGAAGAGGAGCTGGGAGGCTGGGAAAGGCCCTGGAGAACCTTCTGGCTCCTCACAATTCCCTGGCAGGAGGGTGCAGCCAGGGGCAGGAAAGGATTGGATCAGATCCCAGGGAACAAGGCTTGGGATGAGAGGAAGCAGCCTCAGGCTCTGCCAGGGAGGGTCAGGTTGGACATCCAGAGGAATTTTTTCCTGCAAAGGACTGGAAGGGGCTGCCCAGAAGATGGCGGAGTTGTCACCCCTGGAGGCGTCCAAGTGTGGTATTTTCAGGGTCCTCCATTGTGGGGAGGAAAGATGAATCTGACTCCATGTTCTTAGAAGGGTAATTTATTATTTTATGTTACTATATTATATTAAAGAATGCCATACTAAAACTATACTAAAGAACAGAGAAAGGATGCAGACAGAAGGCTACAAAGAATGAAAATGAAAACTCGTGACTCTCTCTCCAGAGTCTGACACAGCTTGACTGTGATTGATCAATGAGTCAAAACAATTCACATGATACCAACCTGTTGGATAAATGATCCCCAAACCACATTCCAAAGCAGCAAACACAGGAGAAGCACATGAGATAATTATTGTTTTCATTTTCCTCTGAGGCTTCTCAGCTTCCCAGGAGAAGAAATCCTGGCAAAGGGATTTTTCAGAAAATATGATGGTGACATCCAAGGAAGGACTGGACATGGAGCTCTGGGTTGGTGACAAGGTGGGGGTGGGCACAGGTTGGACTCAGTGGCCTTGGAGGCCTTTTCCAGCCTCAATGATCCTGACTGGATGGGCCCGGAATGACCATTTGAAAGCCAACTTGTGTTCCTTAGGAATTTTGCCTCAGTTTGTCTCTTGCTATTTGTAAATTCAATGTTTTACATATAATAATTTGTATAATACTGTATTATTATAATATTATATAATATATTACATGTAATTATAGATTATATCTAATATACTTTATGTTATAGATAGATTTTATTTGATATAGTATTATTTCAAATCTATTCTATTCTATTCTATTCTACATAATATTCTAATCTATGTCACACAAACCTCTATAAACCAAAGCAGGAGTTGAGTCGACCCTGATTGTTCCATCCAGGAGGGTGGAACTTCCTCCTTGCCAGGTTTTTATTTCCCAAGAAATTTGTCTCAAGATTTACCACAAAACCTCCCTGGACAATAAATATTCTTTGTTCCAGAAAGGCCCCATTTTATGTCTCTGACCTTTGGAAAAATGCCCCAGATAAAATCAAACAGTATAAAACTGTGTTTTAAATATACACAAAATATTTTATCACATTTGAACAAACAATTCAATTTTTTAATTGAATCCACAAGTGGTTTTTTGCCTCTTTTGCCCTTAAAGTGTTTTCTCCTAATCCTTATTTAATGACAGAAAACTCTATGACTTTTCTTTCCCCCTCCTCTGCTTAACTATAGCAGAAGAAAATTAGTAAATCATTTTCGTGGATGCAATGGCATTTGGCCAATGTCAACCCGTCAGAGTTTCCCACCACTGTTCCTCTAATGCTTCTCACCCTTCTGTTCCCTCACATTAGCCATCATTTTTGGCCTCACGTTTCCTGCCTTTTTGCCCTTATGTTTCACACCCATTTTTCCTCCAGATTCCTCTCTTTTCCCCATCACGTTTCCTGCGCTTCACGTCCTCACGTTTACTGATGCTTTTTCCCCCTCACATTTTGAGCCATTTGGCCCCCTTTCATTTGCCATGATCTTTCCTCTTACATTTCCCATCTTCTATCCCCTTCTGTTTTGCACCCTTTCTCCCTCTCATTTTCTGTCCTTTTTGCTCAAGTTTCCTGTCCCTTTTTGCCCTCCATTTCCTGCCATTTTGTCCCCCTCATGTTTCCCGCCATTTTCTCTCCTCACGTTTCCCGCCCTTTTTCTCCCCTCACATTCTCACCATTTTGTTCCCATCATGTTCCCCACCACTTTGTCCTACTCACATTCCCCACCATTCTGTACCCCTCATGTTCCCTAACACTCTGTCCCCCTCAGGTTCCCCACCATTTTGTCCCCCTCACATTCCCCGCCATTTTCTCTCCTAATGTTTCCCAACCTTTTTCTCCCCTCGTGCTCCCCTGCATTTTGTCCCCCTCACATTTCCCATCTTTCTGTCCCCTCACATTTCCTGCCATTTTATCCCCTTCACGTTCCCCGCCTTTTTTCTCCCCTCATGTTTCCTGCCCTTTTCCCCCTTCATGTTCCCCTCGATTTTGTCACACTCGCGTTTCCCGCCCTTTTTCTCCCCTCTGGCTTCCCACCCTTTTTCTCCCTCACCTTTCCTGCTATTTTGTCCCCTTCACGTTCCCCGCCATTTTGTCCCCTTCATGCTCCCCACCATTTTGTCCCCCTCATGTTTCCCGCCATTTTGCCCCCCTCACGTTTCCTGCCCTTTTTCTCCCCTCATGTTTCCTGCCCTTTTTCTCCCTCACATTTCCCGCCATTTTGTCCCTTTCACGTTCCCTGCCGTTTTGTCCCCCTCATGTTCCCTGCCATTTTGTCCCCTCATGTTTCCTGCCCATCAGCTTTGGGCCAAGGCTGCCCAGCTGCCAACACCATGGCACTGAGAGCTT
>VZSJ01005286.1:18832-54338 GCA_013398405.1 Pheucticus melanocephalus | reverse complement strand
CCCCCCGGGATCAGTAAGAAAATCACGGCGGATGCTGCAGGGGGGCAGCGAGGGCAGCGAACCCCGGCAGGGTGGGAGGCGCAGCCTCAGAGGAGCCCCGGGAGGTTCCCGAGCCAAGGCTGACCTCCACAGGCCGGCGGGATCATCACAGCCCGGGATCCGGGATCGCCAAAAACCCGGGATCATCGTCACAGCCAGGGATACGGGATCGCCAAAAACCCGGCACCATCATCACAGCCCGGGACCATCATCACAGCCCTGGGATCATCATCACAGCCCAGGATACAGGATCGTCACAAACCCGGGATCATCATCACAAACCCGGGATCGTCATCACAGCCCGGGATCCGGGATCGCCAAAAACCCGGGACCATCATCACAAACCCGGGATCCTCATCACAGCCCCGGATCATCATCACAGCCCTGGGATCATCATCACAAACCCGGGACCATCATTACAGCCCTGGGATCATCATCACAGCCCTGGGATCATCATCACAGCCCCGGGATCATCATCACAGCCCCGGGATCATCATCACAAACCCGGGATCCTCATCACAAACCCGGGATCATCATCACAAACCCGGGATCATCATCACAAACCTGGGATCATCATCACAGCCCGGGACCATCATCACAAACCCGGGATCCTCATCACAAACCCAGGATTATCACAAACCTGGGATCCTCATCACAGCCCCGGGATCCTCATCACAAACCCGGGACCATCATCACAGCCCCGGCTGCTCCTGGCACCAGCCCCACCTGCAAACGTCCCCAGACCCTGCCCACAGCCCGGGCCTTTCCCCCCCAGCCTGTCCCGGTGCCACCAAAGCTGGGGACACCTCTGGGGCCGGGAATTCCTGCCACGTGTCCCAGGAGGGCGGCTCTGCAGGGAGACACAGGAGATCCTGGGCTGGTTCCTGCTCTCCATCTCTGCTGCATCCAGGACTCGGCCTGGGAATCTCCCCCACTGCTTCCCACTGCTCTGGAAATTAAGAGGGAGTGGGAGATGGGGATGCAGCAGGCAGGGAAGGTCTGCAGTGCATGGGGGGTCTGACAGGACCTGCAGGAGATGGAGCCCCAGGCCAGGAGCAGATCCACAAACCCCAACTGCCCCAAACCCACATCACCTGCCCCAACAGGTGACAGCAGGCAAGGACTGTTTACACCTTTGCATCCCTGGGAAGGCTTTTCCTGTATCCCAGTGATCAATAAGGCAGCAATGTGAGGATTTGGTTTTCAGCTGAAAAAGAGGGAAAGCTCCCATGGGTGGAGCTGATACGGAGGCTCCTGTTCCAAGAAAGTCTGAGCGAGCACAGCCCTGCCAAGGCATCCCTGGAGGGCAAGGGCAGCTCCTGCCTGGCTGAGATTTGCAGCAGCAGCTGCTGCTGTGAATTCCTAGACACAGCCTCTGCCTCCTCAGAGCCCTCAGAGCCCGGGCTTTGTCTGGGTGTTGGCACCAAATTCCAGAGTGGATCCGCTCTGCCCTCACCTGGGACAGGAAGGGAAACCTGGCAAGGTCCCCATAGGAGGGCAGCTGGAGCTGCTGCTGCTGCTGGGGGCTTCAGAGCTGTCTGGCACTTCAGGCTGGTTTCCCCTCTGTTGAACCAACACTCCTGATAGAGCCAGGAGCCTTCTGGCTGCTCTGAGTGTGAAGATACAAAGATCCCTCACCTTTCAGCCCTGTTCCAGCAGCCAGTGTGGCCAGAGCAGGGATCCTGGGGGTCAGCACTGCTGGAGCCCCTCCTGCCCCTCTGCACAGGGGGTTCTGCTGCAGCAGGGGTTTGTCAGCCCAGCTCCTGCAGACATGGTAAAATCAACCCCTGGGAGCAGTGAAACCACAGCAGGACTGTGCAGAGGGGCTGTTCCACCCAAACCACAGCTTTGCCCTGGGGTCAGGAGCTCTGCCCCGGGCTGGGGCTCACCCCAGGGCACCCAGAGGCAGCTCCTGGGCCCAGGGAAGCCAGAGGGACCCCCAACGATGCCGTGGAGCTCAGCTCTTCCCAGGAACCAGCCCTGACTTGCCTGGGATTCAAGGCCCTCTCTTATCTTCTGCAGCAGCTCGGGCTCGTTGTGAAATCTCCCCAGTGGAGATGTTGGCAGCCAGGATTTATGGCTTCTGTAGTTTCCCTTTCATGGCTCCAGCTGGGGAAGCGCTGGCGAGGGATGAAAGGTGCAGCTCGGGGAGGGATGGCAGGAGAGCACTTCAAAGGCTCCCAGAGTCGCGTTGGGATACTCGGGATCCTTCTCTTGCAGCCCTCCAGAACTTCCAGCAGCCTCTCCCTCCTCAAGTACAGCCCTAAAACCATCTGGAGCCAGAGTCAGGCACCTGCAGCTGAGCTCTGGAGCAGGAGCTGCCCCCAGGAGCCCCCAGCAGGTTCCTCTGCGCCCCCAGACACTGAAATGCCAGCTGGCTCAGGCAGGGCAGCAGCCACGGCAAACCCAGGGTTCCACAGAAAACGTGAGCAGGTTTTGCTCCTAAGGGGAGGCTGGGCTGGAGGGGAAGGCCAGAAGGAGCCTGAGAAGGGATTTTGGCCACTGATGCCTCTGGGAAAGTCACACTGTGAGCAGCTTTGCTCATGTGCATCTTTCACTGCCCACAGGACAAAAGGATCTCAGAGCCTGAGCTGGGCTGCCACACTCTGCAGGAGCCAGGGACCACCTCCACCCTGGGAGCTGCAAGTGTGCAGAATCTCTCCTCAAGGAACCCCACAGACAAGAATTCACCCAAAGGTCAGAGCAGCATTATTTCACACTCCTCCTTGGGTGCTGACTCCGGCTCCAAGGCCACAAAAAGCTGAGAAATTAAAGCCCCATGAAGAAATCTCACCCTGAACACTTCAAACCCACCAAGCCCATGCATGGAGCCTGCAGTAAATGCTCCTGTGCTGTTGTGGATCTGATTCCTGAGTGAGTGGGTGCAGCAAGATGAAGAGCCAACCACTGCCCTGAAAAACACCCAAACACAGACTGCAGGACCTCCCAGTCCCTGCAAGAGCCATTGCCTGGGGAAATTAAAACTCAGAAGTAGCTGAAGCAGCACATGCCTGCCCACACCTTAAATCCCCAAAAGCTCCCAGCTCTTTCCTGCCCTCTGTCCTTGCCTGGGCATCCTGGCTCCTGTGCCACAGCTGATGCCACCTGGCAGCCAAACAGCAGCTGAGGCTGCCCAGGTGCCCTGAGTGACAGAAAGAACAGCACAGGCTCCATTCTCCAGCTCCAAACACATGCACAGATCCAGAGCAGGCTGGATGGCAAAGCTCAGCTCCGAGGCACAGAGCAGGGCTGGGTGCTCACACAGCTCTGGGGCCCTGCTGGAGCTTCATTCCTGCAGCCAGGGGAGCTGATAAACTGGAGTCACTGTGGGCAGCACTGCTGAGAAAAGCCACTTTCCTCAGAGCACGTGTCCCTGTCCTCAAGCAGCCTCCAGGGCAGCGACCTCAGGTCCCCTCTTCACCCCAGGAGCCTCCTGACAGGAGCAGCAGCAGTGCTGGGACTCACCTGGAGCCACACGTGAGATTTGGGCCAGGGCAGGTTCAGCAGCCAAGCTCTGCCCTGCACAGGGTCCCCACTCAGCTCCCAGAGGGAGATGATTGTAGCTGCAGGTGGGAAATACCACCAAAATCTTCCAAAGGAAATGATTACTTTGAATTTCTGGAATTAAATTAACTGAAATGGAAAAAACACCCAATCAAGGAAGGGGGAATAGTTCACCCTCCATTTTAATTACTCTACATTTTCCCAACAAGTGGGAACAGCCTGCCTGACACAGACAAGAAATGAACTCATGGCCTCTAAAGTCAACTCCAGGGATCCAATTCATCCCATTCCTCATTGGGCTCTTCCCAACAAGAACTTTACCCCAAAACAACCTCCAAGAGCTGTGCAGGAGCTCCACGTGGCTGCTCACAGGGTCCAGGGTTCTGCCCTGTGTTTAAAGGCAGCAAAGCCTCCAATGCAGCTCAAAGCCTCAGGAAGACAACTGGGGGGGTCATCACCTTCTTCCTGGCATCCCATAATGGCAGGAGGATCCAGGAGCTGGAGCCCCCCTGGATCTGGAGCTCCTTGCAGCAGCCTGGGACTGCTCTGCACTGGAAACACCTGGATAGAGGCAGCAGCAAAGTCATGGAGAACAACAGGAGGAGCTGCAGAGGATGGAGGGGCCTTGATGCTGGAATGGGGGGCCAGGACTGACCCACAGCAGTTCATGGCCCTCTGCACACTGCACAGAAGGAGGAAAACCATAAATAACATCTGTCTGTCTGTCTGTCTGCTCCCTCTCCAAGCACAGCTTTCTGCAGGACCCTGAGCAGTGCCCTGCCTGGTGCAGTCCCTGTCCCTGGGCAGGCCTGGCCAGGCTGGCAGGGCACAGCCCATCAAAGCAGCCCCAGCTCCTCCCTGGCAGCCTCTCAGCCCTGCTGCCCTGGCTGCCCCAATCAGCAGCTTTAATCACTGAGGATCATTTAGATTTGGAACATTGCTGTGCTCTGCACCCGGAGCTCAGCCCCATAAATGATTTCTCCTCTCCCCCACATTCCCCCTGTGTGGACAGGGATGTTTTCAGACTCATTAAGAGCAGCAGTATCACTTTAATCAGCCTCTTTAAAATAACAATTCTGTGTGCAAACTGACAAAGTCATTCCCTGGGTCCTGCCAAGCCCTTTGCCGTAGGCAAAGGAGCTGAGACGTCCCTTAGCATCAATTTTGTTTGTTTATTTATAAAGTTCACATGTTTGATCTTTGTTTAGCAACTGTTTTCATCTCCCTGTCCAGGGGTAAGAACACAGCAGTTCTTCTCTTGAGTCAAACAATCATGAGTTCCCTTTCCCAGCTCTGGAAAGGATCCAGCACCAGCCTGGAGAGCTCATCCCAAACTGAGGCAGGCCCAGAGCAGGAGGCTCAGTGGGGAGAAGGGCTGCTCATCCCCCCTGCTCACCAGGCACAGGCTCTGGATCCCCCTGAAATTGAGGTTTTCATTAATTACCTGGTGACTAACTCACCTCCATGGCTGGGATTATTTTCAGCGTTGCCATCACGACCCCAGCGTGCTCAGCCACAGCTTCTGGCAGTCCTGGAACAACACTAACCCAGACCAAAACACTCTGCTACTGCCAGAGCTGCTGCACCTTGTCTGACAGGAGGAAACAGCAAAGAAACCCATCTGAAATCCAGAATGAGAGCTCTGAAATCCAGGAATTCTGTCATGGGATCAATGCAATCTCAACTCCTCAAGTGGCCGCTCAGGGATAAAGTTGAACCAAAGTTGAGAATTTT
This sequence comes from Pheucticus melanocephalus, assembly GCA_013398405.1. Taxonomy (NCBI): domain Eukaryota; kingdom Metazoa; phylum Chordata; class Aves; order Passeriformes; family Cardinalidae; genus Pheucticus; species Pheucticus melanocephalus. The sequence goes on along the minus strand of VZSJ01005286.1, from coordinate 49,061 downwards.
TTTTTATGTCTTTTAAATCAAATCTCACACATCTCTGAAAACCTGCATTCCATAGAAAAACAAACTACCAAGATCTGTTCTTAACTTCCCACTGAAAATCTGAAAAAAAAGTCATCTCACTTCTCCTAAAGGAATCGTGGAAAGTCATTATTTCTCAACTTGTTCTTAATTTTAAGGAAGTTCTAAATTTTCAGGTGCACCCCAGCTGGTTATAATGTTAGAAATAACACAAATTCTGCCTTAAATCACATCACCACTGAAAAACCCCTAAACCTGAAGGCCAAAAATGGAGAACAGAATTACCAATAAGTTCAGCCCATCACCCTGCAGCCCTGGATTGCACATGAAATCTTCAGAAATAAGAGAAAGATCTGCTTGGTAGTGAAAATATAATTTTATTTAACAATAGCTGCCAGCAGTATACTGGTATATCTGTAAAAGATGTTCCAGAAAGTGAAAGACATAAGCAAACTACAACAAATTGTATCAACTCTTCAAGTATTTCTGCAAACCACGCTCCAATCCTTGATGTCCTGTCTTGGGAGTCTCCATCCCCTCATCCTGCTCCCACCCCCTCCAGAAACCAAACTCAGGAGTTGGTGGCACAGGTTCTGAGGCAGATGGAGCATTTCTCACTTGGGTTACAGCCTTCTCCTGAAAAACCTTCACTGGATGGGTTCAGATGCTTCTGAGTGGCAAAGGGAGAGCAGCAGAGTTGGCTGCACTTCACCACTTTTTGTTCTGCACCCAGATAGGCATCAGTGGGTTTGGCTCCAGCAGCTCCCATTTACTCCTGTCTGTGCTCCTTTGATACCAAATGCTAATTTGCTGCTTTAGCATAAAAATTTGATTACATCTCTCTCCTTATCACGCAGCTCCGGATCAGTTTGGACATGCCCAGTGTGGAGAAAACATCGATTTTATGGGAAAATGCAAAGCTGCAAGCTGGGGCTGCCTTGTGGGACATCCAGGGAAGGGATGGACAGGCTGGAATTGTTCCACAAGTCCCACACACCTCTTGTTCCACAGGCAGCCTCTCCACAGCAGGGATCTCCTCAAGAAAGAAAAGCTTTGTTAAGGGGAAAAATAAAATAATAACGCACCTAGGATAATCTGTTCTCCCACACAAAAACAGGGTGCAGGTGATGGATTTTCCCCTTGTGTTCAGGAAATACACAAGTCACCTGTTTTAATGTGAATTTAAGCATATTTCAGCTTGAGAATAAAGTAAGTTATTCAGCATGCTAATACATGCAACCAACTTGCAAACTGGAATGCCTACTTGAAAGGGTAACTGCTGTTTTTAAATTGGAGAAGGGGCTAGAAGCAGCATTTTAAATTTAAACAGGGGGTAGATTAATTGCTGTTTGATGAAATTAAAAATGCATTTAAAGATCAGATTGTAAACAAGTTGACAGAAGTCAAGAATTTACATAGTTATGAAAGGGCTTTTTTAATTAGTGTGGAGCTGGTGATTGGGGCCAGATGAAAGTGCTCTGCCCACAGCAGACGCTGCCGTTCCCCTGCTCTGCAGGGATCACCTACGGAGCTGGAGCTGCTCCTCTCCACCAGATTCCTGCTCCCTCCCCGAGCCAGGAGGGGCTGGGCAGCTCCTGCCACAACAGAACTGCAGCAGGAAGCCTGAGAGACACCCAGGACAGTTCCCATGCCAGGCTGGAGCTCACTGGGATTCCAGCTCTGAGGGAAAGGCTGCTCCGGGTGAGATCAGGAACCCCCTGGTCACAGCCAGAGCTGGAACTCTGCTTGCAAGCTCTCAGACACAGTGAAACCTCTGAGGGAGCAGGGCAGTGGTTTGGAGGGGTCAGAAGCAGCCTGGGCTGGTGTTTAAGGAGGTGGGGGCTGCTTGCAGGAGCTCCTGGCTGTGGGTGCTCTGCTCTCTGCACTCCAGGGACAATTCCCTGGGGAAGGGAGCACAGCCTGACTCCAAACCCCATCAACACAACTTCCAAGGGCCATCCCGATCTGGTTTTGTGAAGTTTTTAACTCTCCTTTCAGAGATATGTCCACAATCATGTGCTTCCTACAGCTTTGTAAATTCTGTGGTGGCCAAGAGCACCAAACCAAGCAGGGTTGGGTTTGGGGTTTTTTTCACCCTATGTGTCATTAAAAATGCTGTTATCTAAATAAAAAAGTCATTCCTTTTTCTAGATGCCACGTTGTAGCAGAGACTGAAGCCCTACAGAGGATTCTTATGGCTGAGGAGCTTTATTGAGGAGGGGAATATGACATTAGAATACAGTAATTAATAAAGGGCTGCAGCCAAGGTTCTCCTAACCAGGTCACTCCCCGGGATTCCCCTCTGTGCCTAAACATTCCTGAAACAAATCAGAACAGGGGTTAAGTGTATCTAAGAGAGTTGCCTTTGAAAGAGATGTGACAGGATTGCTAAGTGCCTTTATACTGGAATTCTAGCTCTAGGAAGGCAAGGCAAGGCACCACAAGCCAGGGATACAAATATGGATCTGGTTCTCTACCTCTTCTATGTCCAACTAACTCCATGGGTACATAAAGTAGCAAAAAGCAGGATGCTTAGAAAAGTCAGGCTGGTTTTCAGAAAGCCAGTGCTTTACCAAAAAAAAAAAAAAAAAAAGAAAAAAAATTAGTGTATAAAAGTGTTTGTGTGAGCATTTCCACGTTATTGCAGAATGTTAAATATTCCAAGAACAACCTAGCAGGAATAGCACTTTCCAGCTTCTAAAATCAGTTAAATATAAAAGTATCTTTACAAAAAAATAGGCATATAAGTCTAGCATTCTTTGGAGTTGTTTATGATGGTCTTTTAAAAATAACCTAGCAGTTTATTTCATGCATCAAAACCATTAATTTTAAACAAGAAAACTATTCCCTGGTTTAGAAACGTTTGAAAATTGCTTTTAAAAAAATTGTAGTGCTATTCCTCAGTGTTGCTGTAAAAAGATTTAAGTATAGTAGTGCAATGATTATGAGTATGCAAAACTGCAGTCCAGGTGCACAGAAAAAACTGGGATAAATTCCTTGGAAAGGACTGGATTCCACCACCATTTCTTTACAAAATTCCCAGATTTCCATTCAGGAAAAAACCACCCTACTATCATTTAAGGCAAATGTTCTTTTTAAAGGTCACTTTAGCTTTCTTCAGGGAAGAAAGGGCATTAAAAAGTTCCCATTTCATGGCTCTCAGCCCATTTTGCATCACTAATCATTGCACTGCTATTCCCCACCCAGAGTTAGGACACTACAGCTTCCATGGATTTGGGCTATGACAGAACAGATTTTTAAGTAAAAATCACCAAAAATACCTATACAAAACAAAAAGGTTCTTAACTACCAAAAAGAAAGCCACTTGCAATTCTTAAGGTGAACAGAGGGCAGCTTCCAACTCTGCTGTTTCCTGATGGAAAATCCTGACAATTATTTGTTTGCTGCAAGTCAAAATTCATACAATGCATGTGTTTAAATCTCCTCAAGCTCTTGAAGACACAAAAAACATCAACTCTGAGCTTTGAGCTTCCTGCCCCAGCTCTCAGGCCTGGATTCAAACTTCCCTGATGCTGAGGTCATTCAAATCCAAGGTTCACATTGAGTCCATTCTCAACCATTACCATGACTTCAAATCCAAGAGATTTTATAAAAATACAACAAAACAAACCAACAAAACATCGCCAAATATTTTGCAAATGGCTCTTTTGGATACTAAGTTCCCTTCTCTATGTAAATAGGATAGACAAGCAGGTACAGTTCAATGTGTCACAGGTATGACAGGTGTGTACAGATCTTCTGGAAAAGCAATAAATTCCAAAATACATAAATATTCCTTGTACCATACAGTGAGACAGGATCCTGAACCAATTCCTGGACAAATCATGGAGCAAATGTTTACAGAGAAAAGCAGCAGGGGCGAGCCAACCCTTCAGACTGAAGAATCCAGAGTCACCCCAGTGCAACAGGAGCACGACTGCATCGACCGTGCTCAAAGGCTGTGAGAGGAGGTCAGGAAAAACAAGCCTGTAATTAATTAAAGTCTGCAAACTTTAGGTAATTACTGTACCTGGTCTATCCACGTGGCTTGGAGTAACTGCGAGTTCATGCAAAAACCAATTGCTATTGATATGAAAAGAGCAGTCTGTTAGAAGCATTGTTATGGGATATGCAGGACCTGCTCCTCTGCAGGTGCTGGTTACTTGGTGAGTCTCTTGGCTACATCACTGTAAGCTATTTCAATCTCCTTGTCTCCAGGACAGGTGTTGGTGAACTCATCCCTGCTGTAAGCATTTGTCAGGTATCTCCAGATCCCTGTCATCTCCTTGGGAATCTCAAAGTTGCGGTATTTTTTGGCCACCACCTGGAAGGACAGAATTACGTTATGAATTTACATCCCTCACTTCAAACACTTTTCCAGCCCTGGCCACTCTCTTGTGAAGTTATCCTTCCAGCCTGGACACTTGGGATGAGTTCTGCAGTTTCCAGAGGCTGTTCCTGAGGGATGCCCTGGCTATTCCTCAGGGCTGTTCCTCGCTCCCCTTGGGGCTCTCCTCACCCAGGCAAACTTCTGCAGGCAGCCAGAAACTGAGCCTGTGGCTCCATCTGCAGTACAGAACAGACACAGAGCACTGCAGGCAGGGGGAGGAACCAAACCACACTGATGTGGGCTCATCTGCACTCCTGTGGCTGTCCCAGGCTGCCTCTTCCAAGATTCCAACTTGGTTATTTATACAATCCCTTTATTTGTGTCATTAACTTTGTTCTGGAGCAGTTTCCTCTACAGAAGTGAGCAGCCCCCTTCAGCCATTACCTGCTCACCTGATCTTCACCCTCCTCCTCCTCCTTGTGACTCTGCAGCTCCCTGAGAGCACAAGGGCAGTGCAGGGAATGGGGTTTGGCTCTCTGCTGCCCAGATTCACACCTGCCCTGAACTCCACTGCCCAGAGCCCTCTGAGTGACCCAAACCTTGCACAAACTCAGGTGCTCTCAGTGCAGCTAAGCTCACAGACAGCTGCAATTACTGGGCTCAGGAATGCCACAAACCACAGATGTTTCCTGCTGCATTTTCCCTTGCAGCCCCCCAGCTCTGACCTTGACAATGTGCAGTTTGGGCAGCAGGTTGCAGTCGGCCAAGGTCATCTCGTTGCCATCCAGGAATTTGCGTGTGGAGACTGTGACATCCTCCAGGCTGTTCTCATCGATCTCATCGGGCAGGGGGGAGTTCAGGTACTCATCCAGCTTCTGCAGGGTTTTCAAGAGGCCACGTTCTAAGGCTGCACAGGAAGGCATGATTCAAAACAAGTATTAAACTGAGGTTGCTACCAGGTCTGAAATACAAACCCCACATCCCTGTGCTGCCCTGAAGGATTTGTAGCCCTTGGTCTTTTTTTGTGCCTCTGTGCTCACCAGAGCACTGAAACTGGACCAGAATCTCTTTTAATATCCCACAAATGCAGGTTATTTAAAAGCTGGCTAATACAGGAGTTTGCACTAATTTAAAATACTGTCAGACTGCCCACAAGGGTTTATTTTTGGTTTAAAAAGTGGCTTATGTCAGTTTCTTAAGACTGTGCCTAACTGGCTTAAACTGATTAGAATTAAGCTATGCTGGGGTTTATATACATTTAAACATAATCTGTTTAATGTCACATGCTCAGCAAACAGCCCTGACCAACCCAGAGCACCCAGGCTGGCGCTGGAGCACAGCAGGATTTGGGATGGAGCAGCAGGTTTATGGAATGCAGCAGCAGAGGGCAGCACATCCCAGAAAATCCCCGGTTATTTCCCAACTGTTGACAAATATTTTGCATCTCTCCCTTTGAAACACAGCAGAAAGGAACCCCGATTCCCTGAGTTTGGTTTTCCCTCTAAGAACTTTGAGGACAAAATTGATTTGTACTGAACTACTTAAAGGCCCAGCTGTGAGTTCTTTACCACTTATTGATCCCTCGTGTGAAATCTCCTGTTTTCCCTCCACACAGAAAGGTTTTAATCCTTTAATGGAAGTGACACAAACTAAGCTTAGCTCAGAACTCTGAATGGGAGCCCTCAGTCCTAGAGAGGTGAAATAAGAGCAGCAGTTGCACAGAAATTCAACCACTGGGGCATGACACAAACTCTGCCTGAAGTTTGCTTCTGGATGTTGAAATATTTATCTTCATTCAAGAGTTTTGAGTGGCTGCTGCACAGAGAAGATCCAGTGCCAGGGATATTTACAAACCATGCACATCCCACTGAAATTCTGATTGAACTGAAGTTCTCTCTCAAATGTTGAAATCTTTGACAATAAATTTAAATAAGATTTTAATTCATGAGACTCTCAAGTGTCCACCAACATGCAGCTAAATCTGTCAGGGAGACACTTCCCACAGAGCTGCTCTGAAAAACACAAACAGTGAGTCAGGAGTGCACTGTCCCCCCAGTGACCCACCTTCATTAGCTTCTGGTCTAGAGTTCTTGATAAAAGCAGAAAATTTGGCAAATATATCCATTCCAGCAGTGTTGGATTCTGGATGCTTTGGTGAGAGTTTCAGGTACCTGAAAAGCAGCAAGGAGCAGATCTACAGCACATTTAGCAGAATGGTGCTCATTATCTATTAATTAGCACAAAATGGCACTTTGGTACTGATTTTTCCTCTTCCAGACTGGCTCCTGCAATGTAGCATCACACACTGAGGTTTTTAAACCTTTTCCAGAGGGAAAAAAGCACATTGCTGCTTTCTGAACCAGACATTTGGTACAAGCAGAGTGTCTGAGGAGCCCAGGGCACCAGAGCTCCCTCAATCCAGTGCTGCCAAGGGAGCACATCACTCATTTGTATGCAAAATACTGGGTTTTCCATTTCAATTAGCATCAGAGAATTATGAACTCCACATCTCTTAGCAAAAACATGAAATTTTGCCATGCTGAAAAGACAAAACAGTTCAGTCTGTAAAAGGCAGTGTCTGGATCTGCCTGCCAGCTGAAGAGTACAAAGCCAAGAGTCTGGAGAAAGTTTGAACACATTAAAACAAATTCTCACTATAGTTTAGGACTAAGTTTTGTACAGCAGACTCCTCTTCATTTGCATTATTTGGACACAAGTGTGCCTGTCACCAAAAGGGAGAGTTTGACAGTGCAGAAAGGATGACTGGGAGATACAAAGGATATTTATAGAATGATCTTAAAGAGAAAAGAGTTTTTGATCTAAAGATGAGGGAGCTGAGGGGAGGAAGGTATGACAAGCAAGAACTATTCCATGTCTGCAGTTTATTGATGCTGAAGGACATCTTGGGGCAGAAATCCCCTGCGAGAGCTGTGCCTGAGGTGACAAACCATCAAATTAACACTTACTTGGGTGGGGCCAGAACATCTTCCAGGAACTCTTCAATCTTGTTCACATCTGTTCTCACTTCCCCATTGTATGTGATGAAGGGGGGGTGAGTGCCTGGAGCCAGGTTCTGAAGGTCTGCTGGTTTCCTGGGGTGAGATGCAAACCCATGAAGAGTAAGCAGGAGACAAAATTTCATTGCTATGACCACAAAAGCTCTGCTGAGGTTTCCACATCCTCAGTTTTAAATAGACATCACCAGTTTTCTTTCTAAAATGTGAGTTTACAATTAAACATTTTGAATACACATGCTAATAATTGATTTAAACCAGTTAAAAACAATTTCCTCCTACCTCTGGCTGTGTTTATTCTCAACTCAATACAATGTAAACTAGAAGAGGGATACCTATACACACACCTCACACTCTCCCTCCTTCCCCAGCCCTACAGAGCAGTTTATATATAGCATAATCTGTGCTAATCCTCCCCCCTCACACAGAGCTGCTCTGGAAAGCAGCAGCTCTGCCCCAGCCCAGTGAATAAAGCATTTATTACGTGCCCAGGGAGGTTGGTTCCAGGCAGGCTGACAGATGCTTGAACATCATGGTTAAAATTATGCTTCAGTTTCCCCCAGTGAAAAAAGGTATTTACAAACAAGAGCAGCACACCTGGGAGAGGAATCCCACATTAGGATTACTCACAAGAGAAACAGCAAAAAGCTGAAATAGCCATTTCTAGCTCTATTTCTAACTAACATTTCCCTCAGGCAGCCTGGCCACCACCTCCTGCTGGCCCAGCAACAACAAACCCTGGCCCAGCTGGAAGCTGTGCCAAGGTAAAGCTGCTGCCCCTTGGCTCCTGTTTGAGCAAATCCAGGCTGGACCATAACCCTGAGCTGGGCCTGAGCCCTGTCCAGCCTGGCCACGCTCCTGAGCCAGCTCCAGGCCTGCAGGAACTGGATTTACTGGAAACTGCAACTGCGCTTCAGGAAATGCTCCTGACACCACCAGACAGGGAAACTGAACTGGTGCCATCCACAGCCCCTGCAGGGACTGAGAGAGCAGCTGGACTCCAAGCTGAGCCCAGCTGACAAGTCTATCTTGTTTTCCATTTCTTATAAAATCAGGAACCCCTGCCAGAACTTCATGTCCTGCCCACTGCTGCCCCTTTTCTAGAGCCAAGGTGTGCTCACTTGTAAGACTGAAGGAGAAAATTGATTTTCATACTTTACCCTGGGAGACCTTATGAATACAAGAATTTAACTCTTTTCAATTTTTAAGCTTCTGAGAAGTTATTTCTCACTAAGAGTTGCCACCTCTCTCTCACTTTTAGGATTTAAAGTCTGTCATTGGGTAATGCTTTAAGTAGCTTAACACTTCATTTAAATACAGCTTCGTAACTCCCAACAATTACAGGAAGTCATCGTGGCTCCCTTCCAGTTCCCCATGTTGGCCAGATAAAATTCCTCAAAAGGAATGTTATTTGAAAAACAAACAGGGGCAAGAGCACAGGATCTGCAGGAATACTATCAAAGGCAAGCTTTAGCTCAGAAAGAGATTATTCCAAAGAACTGCCCAAAAGAGTTTTCCAAAGAACCAGAGTGCATCTCAGAGCCCTTTATCCATCTGGATCTTTCAAAAGAAAGCAGAGATGAAGATCCCAGAGCCCAGCTCAGGGTCTGATTTCCAGTTTGCTGCCCCTGCCAGGAGATCCCAGCCAAGCCCTGCTCTAGCACAGGCACAGAGGAACAGCCTGAAAAGGCTCAGGGTACAAATTCCCTCAACAGCCAAACAAGAAGGCAATTACTCTAACAGTGATGTTTTCCTTCTGAGATAAAGCTGGAGAGCTTAGAAAAACAAACCAAACCCAAATAAAAACTCCTTCTGTAACCACTCCAAATAATTCCAAGATGGTTTGTGCCTACCCCAGAGTTTACCAGGGGTTTTGGAGGCAGGGCCACATTAATTATGTGGCCATCACTACCCCCAGAGTTAAGGTGTAAACACCTCATGGCTTTGCCACAAACCAGAACAGTAATTAGCATGCAAATTATTTATTGTACAGCAGACAAATTCCAGCCCCCAAATGTAACACATTTATAAATTACACAAACACTGCAATGAGGAGCTGAAGAGTAACATGGGGAAAGCCAGCACTAAAACCCCAGTTCCTCAGCAGCATTTCACTCTGCTGAAGTTGGATGCACCTCTGGGTGGTCTTTAATATTTAATTTGAATATTTCATATAATTAAAGCTTTGCCTGTCAAAAGAACTGCAAAAACTCCAAATGAAGATGCTTCAAACAGGATTTCAGCCCTCAGCTGAAGGCAAGCTGGCCCTGAGTGCTGCTCCAAGCCCAACAAATGGTTTGTGCAGGGCAGCTCTGCTCTGGCCCCCAGAACAAGGCAGAGCTCTGGGCACTGAAATGCTGCTGCCCAGAAGGGAAGAATGAAGCCTCTGTGTGCCCAAAGAGAGGGAAGAAATGCCTGACTCCTTGCAGAGGGTGGGACTGCCCTCCTCCTTTGCCTATGTGCACATTTGGTGTGTTGAGAGCAGAGCTGAGCAGTGCAGAATGTGCCTTTGTTAGCTCAGGGCAGCCCTGCAGGGGAAGAACACGCCAGAGGCAGGAGAAGCAGGCTCACATTTTCCTGTGTCCCAAGTCCCTCACTTGTGAACTTTTGTACCCAACCATGACCTTTTCAGGCTCACAAACAGAGCTGGCCTTGCTGTTGTGCAGCACTGATGTTATGAGGCAGAGGCAAGCAAAGCCTTTCTTCCTTTTTTTTTTCTGGTTTTGGTCAACAAAATAAATTCAGTTTTTTTAAACAATTCCTGCTTTGCTCTGTTCCTGTTAGACACAAAACTCAAAAAGGGCAGAGGAGATAATTGGCTTGAGTAACGTGCTCACAAAAGCAGTTTCTTGTGGCAATATTAAGGCACCACCTAACATCTATTATCATTCTGGCAGTGATAACAAGGGGAAACAGCCCCACGAGATATCAAACATTTCCTATTCAGCATCCTCAGCTGGATGTGATGTTCTGCAAGCTGCACTGCTCTGCCACTGGGTATTGATCAGTCCACAGTGTTAAAGTTGTAATTAAGGACATCTAAATAAAGTCTAAAAGGAATTAAGTTTGTATCAATAGCTATCCCAGCCTGAATTAGCTTCAGTGGTCCTTTGGTGCCTTTCCCAGAGAACCATTTGACCTATACCCCTGCAGATCTTTAATTTTGCACTTATTTTGTGTTTCCCCTTCCTCAACAGAAAAAAAATCCTGAAAGAAAGCTTTCCTTGTGTAAGGAAGGTCAACTTTAAACATCTGCAACCAATTTATAGGCTAAAAGTTAGTGTTACATCCCATTCCCCATCCAATTAACTCCAAGTTGCCAAGGGGACACAAAATAAAGCCAATTCATCAGGAATATTTGGCATTTTAATGATATCTAAACTGGTTCAGTAGTAAAAAGCCTTTCAAACCTAAAATATCTCTGCCCACCCCAGTAACTGCAATAGGTTAAACAACCCCATCATTAAAGGAAAAGGAAATCCCAAATTTCCAAGAGCCCACAAGCATCAGCTCTGCCCCTGAGCTTGCAGAAACCACAGCAGGGCTTGGTGGAAGATGTGACACATTTGGTTTATGGGGCTGGCAGCAGCAGCATCTGCAGGGATCCCACACTGGCCAGAAAAGCTCTTTGAGCAGCTCCAAATGCACCCAGAGCTGACAAAAGCTGCTTTCTGCCCCTCACCACACATGGAAACCTTTCACACTCCTTGCCAGCTCTGAAGCAGCAACTTCAGTGATTTGTAAAACCCAAACAAGTCACCTCCCTCAAAAAAATCCAAGAGTTTAAGTCCAGCAGGGTGATTTCTCCCTTCTAAGTTGGATTTAGTGCAGAACACTGTGTTTCTCTTGGCTTTATTCCTGAAATTCAGGTTTGGAGGCACTGGCAGCCTCCCCTCTGCAGAGCTGTGACCAGCAGAGTTTCCATCAGTGCTGGGAAAACATGACTTCACACCCAAAGCAAACACAAGGCCCCTGCTGAATTTAGCACTCTCATAAAAAAGAATGCCCAGCCTGAGGAAATGAAGGCTCCTGGATTCACTCCTCCCTGGTTTTAGCCACCAAGGTACTCATTTCATAGAGGAGCAGCTGCAGTTTAGGTGACAGCCTCATGACTTATCTGGCTGACACTGAACAAAGGTAGAATATTCTGCATTTTAGTCCTGCCCATTTCACTTGGATTTACCTCATGGGCAGGCATTTTCATTATTATTGCACAATAACCAAAATGATCTTAAAAACATTAAGAAAAGGAGGAGGCTGCACATTGTTTGTGACAATTATCCATCACTGGAGTTTGACCAGAGGGTGGCTGACTAAAAACACCCATCTGTCCCCACTTAGGGCATCTTGATGTGAAGTCAGGAAAGGAAGAGTCAATATTCAGTTACAAAAGACTTTGTGTGAGTTTTACAGAAGAGCATCACTGAACAAACTCAAGAGAACTTACCATTATTTTTGTTAAACCATCAATGAATGCACCATTTACATCCAGTCAATTATTAGGACAGATTTTACTTTCACAAAACCAGCCTGTGAGCCATAAAAGCTCTGGCCAAAGCTTTGTTCCACCAAGGGTGCTGAACTCTTGCTGGCCCAATAATCCAAGTATTTCTTACCTCTTCAGGTCCACTGTTGTGACACTGAACACGACTCCCTTCAGCCACAGGATCATGAAGAGCCTCTGGGAGAAGGGGCAGTTTCCTATGCTCTCACCATCACTGCCAGCCTGCAGGACAGAACAGAGCATTCATTAATGTGGGCAGGGCTGGCTCTGCTCATCTCCCAGCCTCTGGAACAGCTGGAGTTAAACACACACTCAGTACAACTGAAATTGCCACATTGGTCAGGTTTTCACTTGTCACGTCCTCCAGCTGCTCAGAAAATGTACAGAGCAATATTTCAGTTATCTGTGCCACTGCCAGGGCTGCAGTGCCCTTGGCAGCTGAACATCCTCCTCTGAGCAGCCACACCTTCTGATGGCAGCTTTCCAAGGGCACTGCTGCTCTTTGCTCGTTATTATTCCTTTTTCTTTCTTCTCCAAGGCATGGCCAATTAATTGGAGTCATCTCCCCAGTTCAGTGCCTCTATCTCTCCCTGTGCAGGGCTCCAGGAACTGAGAATTGATTGTACTGCAGGTGTTGTGAGGAAAGACATAACTGTGAGTACATAGAGACTTCACTGACAATTAAATAATATCCCAAAGCCACTTTTTATAGGCAATTTATCAATCAGTCTTTGTCCCAGCACCACAAAGGCCCATTAGAAAGCAGCAGTGAGCTCCCAGTGATAGCACCCATCTCATCATCGCTCTGACAATGAAGGATGCATTGCTGAGTTGGAAAAATTTTAGTTTTTTCTGGGCTAGAATGAGGCACTGGAAACCTTTGTTATAAAATTCAATCCTCTGAGAACTGGTTCAGTACTTAAAGCAGCCAAATATGTCAGATTATCCTGACATGTACTTTATATCAGATGAGTTTCAATGGATTTTGCTTATTATTGTTATTATTAGAGTCCTTCCAAGAGTGATTTTCATCCATGCAATTCTCAAAGCCTGGCCAATTCTTTCATCATCACAGTGAGGAGAATTCAGAAAGACTTTGAAAGTTAAGAGGAGTAACAGCAGGATTTTCAAAGGCCAGGAAAAGAGAAAGTTTCCAGTGAAACTGTCTTAAATTCAGAAAGCTGTTTTGGGTTTTGTAAAGTCATGGGGCCTTTGCAGATAGAGCTGAGTGTCTTTAACACCTGTTGAGGATTTTCACATCAATGGACTCATTCCTGACACGTCCCTCCTGTCAGAGCTCCCAAAGGCCTGGCTGTAGACACAGTCAGTTTTCTTCAAACCTTTATTAGAGTCATTAATGAAGACTTGACAGAGAAAGGAAGTTGTTATTCTGCCACAAATTACAAACTGTCAGCTTTATCTTTGGATGGTAGAGTGAAACTTGCAGCAGATTATTGTTAATGGATTGTCTTGAACTCTGCCATGTGTTTGCTCAGGAGGCTGAATTCTAGAAGCATCTAGAAAAAGGATAATGTTGATATTTAACCCTTCACTGTCCCTGCACACAGCATGCTGGATTTCAGCAATTCCCCCTCCCTGTGGTTACACTGGAACTGACATTTCCTACAGGTAAATTATAGATTCACATTCATCTGCTTTTTCTGCTGCCACGTGTCAGGTCTGATCTACCTTTGGAAAAAAGGGACTGAAAAATGCAACACTGCATCCCATCTAAGGAAAATAGATATTTTGTACTGCCCAGGGTAATTCATCTTTGAAAAAGAAATAATTCTTTGTCTCAGAACTGATCTGAGTCCTCAAACTTCAAGCAAAGCCTGAGTTACACTGCAGTAACAGCACAGGCTGAAATCCCCATCCCATTAAACTTTACCTGGTCCACTGGAATCCAAACCAAAGCTACTTTAAAATCATAGAACTGCACAAAAAGTTGTTTAAAATTTCAGGCTGACCTGTGGCTTTCATTAAGGTCCATCCTCCTAAGCCAAAACCAAAGTGACCAAAAAAGGTCAAATGCATTTACTTATCCTGAAACTTTCCTTCTCTCCCAACACAAGTGCAACATTCCAAGTGAACAACCAACAGCAGCATCTGCTTTAGTTCAGGACAGCCTTTTTGGATTATTTGAGTCAGAGGAGGGGATTAGAGCCCAGTAAGACTCAGAGCCATGAACAAACCCTGATGCACTCCCAAAGCCCAGCAGCCCAAAGGGAGCCCAGACTGTTCTGTCTGCAAACGTTTGTCCCACTTCTGCTCCAAAAAGTCCCAAGTTATTCTGAGCACACACTGGAGAAGGAATGCACTCAGAATGCCAAGAAACTCCGGCTCCAGAGCCCTGGAGCCAAGGAATTCTGCTCTGTAACTGTTTGCCTGAGAGGCCCATTTGGTGTTTGATGCTCCAGCCCCTCCTCAGGAGCAGCTCTGGGTCCCCCTCAATCCATGGATTCTCCTCAGAGGTCCCCACTGTGCTGGGTGCTCCTGCACGAGTCACTCCTGGCTCTGATTTCTCTGCCAGAACAGAGCTGTAAACTCTAAACTTTACATATTACAAGAATACTCTGGAATTGGACATGATTTGACATGCAGGGGTTAATCACAGAATAATTGTGCTTGTCATTGCCTTGTCTTTGGATTCAGGCCATAAAATTCCAGGATATCTTCAGTGTCTAATCCTCATCACCATCAGGGTAAAGCAAATATTAAATGTTGACTTCTTTGCACTAACCTCAGCATAGGTTATTTGTTATTTTATACCAAGAAGTCATTCTATACCAAGAAGCTTTGGGCTTTTATTTCAAATCCTTCTTAAAACCAATTTTAAAATCTTTATTACAAGTAATATTGGTAATATTACTAATGCCAAACTGCCTGCAGTTAGGGCAAATTTCCAATTCTACCATGGCACACTGAAGGATATGTATTCAAAAACCTCACATATATCTAATTTCACTGAATTTCAGGTTTTCAATTGTAGGGATTAGGACCAGAGGGAGGAAAAGTGCCACACCTCTTACACAGCAAGGAACATGGAACTTCTCACTTGTGTGTTACCCTCTACAAACAGAATTGAATTCAAAAAACTTGTGAGAAGGTGGCAAAAAAGGACCTTGTTAATTGTAAGACGTGGCACAGGGAGAGCAGAGCACACACCCTCCAGAACGCTGCTCTACAGTGCTCTATGAAAACAAATAAAGCTATTTTTAAAGAAACTTTAAATAAGAAAGGAAGCTCAAACAAGAATGGGAGAGTTCCAGGGCAGTAACAGAGATCAGCTGCTCATTGAGGAGCCAGCCTGGTTTATCACAGCCACACTGGAATTCCTGGCAACTCCCAGAGCCCAGCAGCTCGGCCCATGCAGGAGAGCAGCCCTTGGGAAAGGGAAAAAAGCCCAAAATCTGCTTATTCCAGTGTCTGCAGGAGTGAGCTTAGCTTGGAAGCCACCTCCTCCCTTTCTCTTCCCCTGAGTAGTGATTCCATTCAAATGAGACTGTCCAAAAAACAAAACCCCCGAGAGTACAAGGAATCAAACATCTGTTTGAGTGGCTGAACAAGCTAAGGGGAGGAAAAAATCCATTTAAATTGTGAAATGTTTGTCTTTACAGCTGCATAAAAATTAACCTGACTCCTGACACGAAAACCTGAGTGGATTTACCTTAGCAAGGGAGTGCTGAAGTTTATTGCAAGATCAACAAAAAGCCAGACAAGCAAAGAAACATTAAAGGGCACAAACCCCTTCTTATACAGCACAGATCTGAGAATTCTAGAGATCCTTGGTCCCAAAGATTTCTGCAAAACTGATTCAAATATTAACCAATTAAAAGGAACTCACTATAAGCTTCCCAAACTGGATCAAATAACTGCAGAAAAATAATAAAGTCAAAGTGCATCTGATGAGCAGTGTAACACAGCTCAGTCTCTGCCTGCAAAAATAGAACAAAAGGAAAGGGCAGAACACCAGGAGACCATTTCTTCATTTACCCAAAACTCTCAAGGGACTTTCTCCCAGATATGACATCTTTACCAGAAGTGGTAAAAGAAGTTTGGATGAAGAGAGATAAAGACATTTTAGAAGCATCTCACAGATTACTTTTCACCAGAGACAAGGACTGGAGCCATGTGACTGCAGCAGCAAGGAAATCCCCACTCCCCAAGTGGGAAAGCTGCACTCTGCAAAGTCTAGAAGAAAAATGTTCCAGCCAATAAACAGATATGGGGGGAAATGAAAATGAAAGAGAGGGTATGCCCAAATTCTGAACTCAGTTATCTTGAAATATGTCTTGAGTTCTAACAATGAAAACCAAACCTGCTGAGAAAACAGCATGAGCAACCCAGCATGATGCAAAGCCATTGCCTCAAACCAGCAGATAACAATCAATTTTGCCTGCTTAATGAGCAGTAAGCTTATTCCAAAACTGAGTAATTAATAATAATCCTTTAAGGATTACTGTTTTGAGAGGAAATGGTTTAAGGTGAGCTAACAAAGCCATTCAAGTGAAAAACCTGCAGCAGTTCCAAGGTCTGAGATAAAGGAACAGAGGATACAGGAAGGAGTGGTTTGATGTTCCACACATGAAAAGGATCTGGCTGCATCAGCCCAAATCCCTGGACCTTCACCTTGCCAAGCTGAACAGGCACAATTGTGCTGCTGACTGAGGGTGTTCCAGATAAGAGGTAAAGAATTGCAGCCGTGGAAGGAGTGACAGCAGCCGAAGTAACAAATGCTCCCCACAGAGACATTACTGCAACTGCTCCCTGTGCTGGGGCAGGGATGGAGGAGCCCCTGGGGATGCTCTGTGCTCACACCCACTCTGCAAAGCAAAGCAGACCTTAAAGGCTCAAATATTGATGAATATTGATGTACTCTCTTATTCAAAGAGCAAAACAAGTGGCAAGGCAGGGCTGGAAAAGCTTATCTGCAGTAGTGTTGCACTCCTTGCCACCTCCCAGACCTGCAGTTTGAGAAGGGAGTTGGTTTGTTTTTAGGGGAGGAACAGGTCAGGGAGCAAGGCAGGGTCCAGCCCTGACTAAATCTGGTTCAGCCAGATTTAATCTGAGGCCTGAGTGACAGGGACATTCCTGCTGCCACCCCTGGCACAGCTGGGGCCACGACCTCCAGGGCAAAGCTCTTCCTTGTGCCACCAGGCAGAGCACATGTGAACAGAACATTTCAACACAGGGCTGGCACAAAAATGGGGCTGACAGCCCAAAGAACTTCCCTGCCACGATGAACAAAACCAGGAAAGGTGGGAATCAGGGAGAAAAACCAACAGCACATCCTGCAGAGGGTTCAGGACATCAGAAGTGCCTTTTGAAAGTGAATTCTTAATTTGGTAACACTGTGTGAAGGTAAACTCTCAAGTCACAACCACCACACCCTGCCCAAATTTAGCTCTACTGAACAACTCAGGCCATCACTGCTACTTTAAATAGCCATTCCTTTGAGAAAAACATGGGAAAATGGAAAACAAAAAGCATCAGGTCAGTGCTGACACCTGGAATTCCCTAAGATAATTAGCCTGAGATAATTAGTGTACGTTTGCTATATGTTGACTGACATTAACACACCCAGGGCAAAACCAACCTGAGTTACCACTGCCTCTCCTGACCCCTATCACCATTTGTAACCAACCCAAGTTCCACTTCAGCTGAAATTCCTTTAAACTCAAAAAATACTTCAAAATAATTAACTCAAGTGCCTGTGTTTACTTGAGATCCGGCTCTTTCAGCAGGGAAAGGAATGTTTGCCAGCCCATCCAAGCTGCCCCTTCAGTCATTACCTTTCTGATAAGTCCCCTGTGTGTCACACATTGCACTGGAACAGCCACTGACCATTTTAGGATGATGCTATTCTTAGCCCTGTGATGCTGCTCCCAAGAAAATCATTAGCAGACTTGTCCTGCACACTTTCCTGCAGCTCCTGCTCATCACTGCCCAATTCTCACTGAAAAGCTTTTGGAAGATGCTGTGGGATCCTCATGGTGTAGGGAAGTAAATTCAGCAGAATTTAATTAAGTGCTTCTAGTCCTTTGGAGAACAGGAATTATTCCATGCTCATCCTTTGGAAGAATCAGATGGAGAGTCCCAAACCTGCTTTAAATACAAATCACCATTTTCTTCAGTGAATAAATGATCTTAATGACAGGAAGACAAAACCCTGCCTTTATTGTGGACAGACTCAGGACACTTCCTGGGCTGGCACAGGAAAATCCAATTATTCTCTAATGGCACAGGCCTGGCATCTCTGCTGTGGCAATACCTTGAACAGAGAGCTGGTGTTGAACAAACCCCACAGGATCAGCGGGGCCACGCTGACTCCAATGTGCTGGGCAACATCTTGACACAATCTTGCCATTTTCTGGTAGGAAACTGCCAGCAGACAATTAACTCTGCAGCACTGAGGGTTTCTTTTACACTGCCTGCGAGTTGCCTTCGGGTCCCCAGCACACAAACCCAGAGCAGGAATTGTTCATGACAGCGATTCTCTCTCCCTGGACTTATTAAATTTGCTGAAGTACAGTGTGTGCCTTGGCTAGAGCCCAAGAAACCCATTTCCAAACCTCCCCCACCAAATCATGGAGCACCAACGTGAAAGGAAAGAACTGGAAATGCTGGCATTGGGGCTCAGAAGAGCCCAGTCAAATCTGTATCTGTGGCATTTCAGAGTTCTTCAAATAAACCTCTGGCTGTGCCTCACTTCCGTGGGACAGGAAAAGACAGAGCTGTGTTTGTGGTATTTATAACCTCATTTACAGAGAGATGAGCCAGGGGCTGGGCAGATGAGCAGAGAGAACAACCAAGAGCTGCTCCAGCCTCACCCTGGGCTGCTCCTCCTCCTCCTCCTCCTCCTCCAGGTCATCCCAGCCCAGCTGACTTGGACTGAGCCCAGCAAACCCCAGAGGAGTTTCATGTCAAAATCCCAGCCCAAAGGCACCAGCTGGGGGTTCAAAGCCTGGTGGAACACAGGATGTGGAGCTAAAGCACTGCCCCAGCTGGGGGGAGCAGCAGTGCCCTCAAAGGAGGGGCAGTGAGACACAAACTGCCCAAATTCTCAGCAGCCTCTCTAAACCCAGCACAGTCCTGAACCTGTTCCCCAGGCACCAGCACATCCAGAAGCTCTGGGGACAAAAAACATTATCTGAGACCAAAAGTGGGGCTGGAGTTTCTATTTCAGAGAGAAGGGACTGGGGGAGGTTTGCTCTCAGCCCAGCACAAGCAATGCACAACCAAAAGGCACCTCCCTGACTGAATTCCCCCTCCCCTGGGAGGTGGGAGCTGAGTTTCTCCTCTGGGATCTGTGTCCTGATCTCCCTGAGCTCCAGAACACCGTGTCTCACCTCATGCAGCACCCTGAAAAGCCCAAAAATCTCCTTAGGCTTGCTTTGATTTTATTTTTAGATAAAACCACGTTAAAAAGCTATTTCCTTTATTTCAGAAAAGCAGCTCTCCAAAGGACAGAGCCAAAATAGAAAAGCTCCAAGAGAGCCAAAAAGCTCTGAGGCTGGCCCAGTAGCACTGACTGATCCCATTAGCTCTTCTCAGGAAAATATACAGATATGACTTCACTCCTGGATTACACTCCTATATTTAGTTTATACCTAATATGGAGATTCAGTGGGGAGAACTCAGTCATTTCCTTTCCTTGCCCTTTGTCTGGCCAACAATACAAGGAATAAGTCTGAACTCTCAGAGAATTCCCACACAAAGATGTTTGTCATTAACAGCAGTTTAGCTTATGTTTTTCACTTCAGCACAAGCAAACACCCTAAAAATCCAGATTGTGCTACAAATGTATTTGACCTGAATTAAAAACCCCAAACTACTCAAAGCAAGTTTAAAAAAATTAATGGCTATATTTTCTTTTAGGAAAAAATATTGTAAATAAAGGATTTAAAGCTCCTGAAGTCAAACCTCTATTGAACCTCCTGTGAAGACAGCATAACAATTTTGGGTTTAGGTGTTTTTACTGTTAAAATATACACAAACTCTTAATACCACAAGGGAACACCTAGCATCTATTTTAAGACTAAAACTATATTATTCCACACTGAAAAACATGCAGAAAAAAAACCCCAAACCTGATTAGGGCAATAAGCTGGTTGTTACAGCTTATTTACCAAGAACTTTGAAGATAAAAATCAAATTAGATGGATAACAAATACAGATGTAAACTATTTTTCCATGACCATCAATTTGCAAGCAACCACCACCTTAATTAAATTTTGTTGTCTTAGACAAACCAAGTGCCTCCCCTGGCAGACAAAAACCACCTTGTTTTCTCCCACACTGTCCAGTTCAGGCTTTACAGAACTGCACTGCTCAGTTCACTGGGAAAAGAGAACATCTACAAAACAAGGCAACAAATCCAATTACTGCCAAGTACAGTTATCCAGCCTTAAAAGTCGTTCTTGTGGATTTTTAAGTGGTATGTCCAGCCTGGCCAGAAGCTGGGATTGGTGCAGGCACTGTTACAAAAGCTTGCAGGCCTTGTGTTTGTCACATCACAAGAAATGTTTCATTTAAACACAATCTGAGCACACACTGGTGAGAAAATAACAGTCCAGGGCTTTTTTTTCTGTCCCTTTGAGCTAATGAACACTTTAAAAAATTAAACTTTAGAGTCTAACAGTCGCTTCCCAGAGTATACACAGCTTACTGTTTAGCTTGGAGTTCAAGGAATTCCCCAATTAGGTCCTTCCAAATACAGATTCCTGGAAGGGACAACTCAGCCTTCAAAAATCCACATCCAGAGAACCAACGACTTCTCTGCTCTCCCCACTCCAGGGCAGACAGGCTTGCTCCTCGAATAAAGAACTCTTTCCATGCCCAAGATGAGGTCAGGATAGCCATGGAAGGAGCAGACAGTGCCATGAGTCACTCCAGGCTGGGAGGGGGATGAACACCAACTTCTCATGTGCTAATCCTGTCCCAGGGCTGCCCACTGCCACATTAGCAGGGCCTCCCACCCACTCCCTAAGCTGATGTCAGGATTTCTCATATCTCGTTACTTCTCAACAATCAAGTATTTTTATGGCCACACAAAACTCTCTGTAAAGAGGATCTCACTCTCTTTACTCATTTTCACAGGAATGCTGGTGTTCACAGGGCCCTTCCCTGCTGGGTGAACCCATCACTGCACACTCAGTCACAGACTGACACACAGCACATCAGGACAAGCCCTGGATCCTCAGTGTTCCTTCATCCCTGACTTTCAGCAGCCTCCAGGCCCCAAAGTTTGCCCCACCACATTTGCTCTGACACACAGGCTTTTCCTTCCTCTTCAAGCCCTCGATGCACACCCTGAGAAATCCCAGCAGGGAAAACCGAGGACAGACTTGTCTTTTGTAGCAGGATCTGTGCTGCAGGAATGTGTCCATGGCATGTGTCCCACGGAGGGAGTGACTCACAGGCACCACACAGAGCCCAGCCCTCAGCCTGTGAAGGGCTATGAGCTGAAATCTGGGAATTCACACAGATTTTAGAGCCCTCTGAGGGGAAAAGAGGAAAATGCTTGAATGTTAAGACACATTTCAGCTGCAAAGTCAAACAGAAGTTCTCCTGACAATCAGAGCTGTCTGATGTTAATCATTGGGAAGGGGAGAAGGGATGCCAGGGAATACAACCATTACTCAGAAGCAATTCCTGACTGAAGGAAAGCTAACTCATCTGGAAATGAGTTAACCCTCTGGAAATTATTGCCAGGAGGTTTTAAGCTTACTTACCAATGATTTGCAAAAAAAATTAACATTTACACTTGAGACCACCTCTGTACTAAGAGCACCAGTTCCTGCATCACCAACCACACCTAAATGAAAAAGCTGAGGATATTTCTAGCTGTGAGGACTTCCCCAGGCAGAATTTAAAGGAATTTGCTGGCCAGAGAAGGAAAAGGCCTGATTTATACCCACTGAGCACAGGATATAACTCAATGGTTACACCTCAGTTTACAAAGGGCTCCTTTACAAAACTCCCAGGAAATAACCCTCACATGACATTTTGCTGTCTATACCAAACACATATCAAAGACAGGCTGAGGAGGTTCTCAGCTGCTGAGGTTACATCAAACCCTCCAAGGATGATCTGGTGCATAAGGAGGAGACTTATCTAATAAGATTATCAAGCAATAACCCTGCCAAGACTATCTCTGAGAAGCAGCACTGCATGTCTCCAGTCCTGTTATTTCCTTGTACTGATGTGCCTCTAAATCATACAGCTACTTTGTGGGTGAAAAAAATAAAAACTGATGACAAAGAAGCTCAGGGATGGTTTGTAATAAACCAATGTACAGAGCTACAGGGCTGCAGAGTGCCACAGCAGAGCTTACATAAGGGAATGAGCATAGGGTGAGACAAAGGCAGACCTGAATCCACACAAATCCATCCTCTGGAGATGCTCACATCCCCTTCCTGCCTCAGCCCCAGCACTGCACTGAACAAAACAGACCCTGAGCCCAGAAAACAAATGGTTCACCTGCCAAATCTCTGTTTGGTTCAGATACACAAAACCAGAGACAAGCTTCTGCTACAATCACGGGGAATGCTTCAGAGTGGGGTATTTATTAACTGTGAAATCACAGCTTTTTCTTTTGTACTGACAGACAACTCAAGGGTAAACAGATAGCAGACTCTATCTGATTTTCAACACAGGTGCCCCATTTTGCAATGACATCTCACTTGAGAGCTGCCAGAAATCCAAGGTCTGATGAATTACAAGTACACACACGTTACCCAGTGCAGAGGGGAAACCTTCCTACATCTGCTCCAAGCCATGCCATGCCAGCAGAGAGACACAGCTCTGAATTCCTCATTAGTGGAGCCTGCTGTTTGTTTCCTTTAACACTGAACTTGCTGACCCTCTGTGTCTTCACCGCGGTACGAGCAGAGGATGCAATCACTGAGTGCCCTCCAGAACACCCAGGGCTGAGCTTTCAGCACTCCATCCTCACACACTCCCTGACAGGAACTGCACAGGCAGTTTTGTAACTGTGCTGTGATTTCCACAGGTGACTGGGCCTATTTGACCAATTCACCTCACCACGTTTTTTATTTACAATAAAATTCTACACACCACCAAAGAAAGCACAGCTATTATTCCAAGTGACCTGTCTGAGCTGCACTCCAATCCCAGAGCTCAAGTGTCTCCGAGCACATTCACCACAATGCAGCCTTCACTGCTCTGAAATGCCACTAGGGCACATAAAAATACTCCTGTTAGACAATGGAAGCCTCCCTCGTTAATAAAACATGGAACAGACAAGGAAACGAAATGAAATCAGATACACCACTGCTTTTGTCCTAATCAGCTCTCAAGAGAAAAGACTGGGAAAATATTTACACTTGGTTTGAAAGAGACCACAAGGCAGCCCACCGGCTCTGGAATGAAATAAACTCTGAAGTTTTCATTGTGACACCAAGAAACAGAATCACCATTGCAACAGAGTTTCTTACCTAAGTACCCTAATGCTGCAGGGGGTTCTCACAGACTATGGAAATACAAGTTACAGCAGACTGATACATTGTCTGGTGGGAAAACTCGTGTCAATGTGCTGGTGACAACACTGTGACAGTCATTCCCAACTGAGCCCCGCCTTGTGCGCGCTCCTCCCCGCGCCGTGCCCGTCCTATTTCGCTACTGATCACGATTTAATAAGGCTCAAACCCCACGGTTTGGGCACAGAGCCAGACCCTTTCTCCTGCTTCGCAGGTTTGTTTCTCAAGCTTTAATCCCTGCCTTTGTTTCATCTCGGGTCTGGCTGCTACAATCCTTTGTGCTCAGGTCATGCAGTCACCGCCCCTGGGCCGGGCGTTGGGCTGAGTTTGGTCCGGAACTTTTTCCACTACCTCTGCCTGAGGAGTTTCCCTGGCTAACAGGGCACAGGTAGATCCCAGACACAGCTTGAAATGTGATTATCTGAGTGGAGAAACCCTCATTAACTTCGGATTTTTTTTCTAGATTGCACCCACAACCACATGAGAAAACTGCAAGTGAGTCTTCCATTAACAGGGGAAAAAATAATTAGTAAAATCCAATTTTAGTGCTCCTTTAGACAGACACTCTTGGCTCTCCTCAATAAACATATTCTGCTAGCAACTTCTGAAGTGAGCATCTAAATGAGTCAGAAAACAAGATTTTATTTGCCTTACAAAAAAGCTGTCCTGATAATCCTCAACTGCTTCAGTGAAGTGTGGGACAGGCAGCAACACCCGGGTGAAACAACTGTTTTGGTTCTGTCTGCTGGGCTGGGGGTTGTCCTTTACCTGAAGGATTTTATAGGAAATAACCTTTACTTGAAGATTGTGAAGGCAGGCAGTAATAACCTCTTATTTTAGCCTGAACTTTATCCTTAGGGCAGACAGTGCTCAGCGTGCAGCAGTCATCCATAACAATGGGAAAAGGTTTCCTTGAGGGAAAAAGTCCTCACTGATAACCCAAAATTTAGCCTTCTTAAACCCACACCAATAAAGAAATTTCAACTGAAAAGGACAGAAAAATTCCCTTTTTCCACCCTTTCATATAATCTCACACGTTTATTGGTCCAATCCTGATTTAATCAGAATGAACACATCTCTCTCAAAACTATTTTTACAGCTTCTTCCATGCCACTCCTCATGCATGAAATATTCTCTTTAAACACACCCACAAAGCTGATTTCCCTCTGCCCCCAAATCATTCTGCCATCAATCACTGCTCAAATTTCTTTAAAAATAACAAAAATCAGCTGACGAACTTTAGGACAGATGAAGACAAATTGGCACTTTATATTAAAGACACACTGCTATAAATAATTCAAAGTAATCTGGAACTTAATTGCTGCAGTTGTAAATTCTAACCTCTATACCAAGAGCTTAAATATTCTGACCAAAATCAGATCTGGAATCCTCCACTGCAATGCTCTCCCTGGGGTCCCATTAGTGCTTCTTGATACTACTATTAGGAAGTGTGAAAAGAGGAGAAATTCAACACCTTTAGAGAGTACTGTTTAAGAAATAAAATCAATATTTAATAACTTATTTCCAAAACTCTAGCTGGAAATTTTCATGTTTGCCATCGCTGCTTTTATACAAAGCAATTCCCAAGTTCCCAGATGAAGAGATCTCTGATTTTCTCACTGCAATTGGAAGAAACTTCATCTGAAGAATGTAAATACTTTCCTGTAGAGGCTTTCATTAAAGGACGTTTAAGCACAGAAAGAGAAGATTGCACGGAGTAATTGCTGTTACTTTTGATACGAAGTAAAAGTAAGATGCTGCATCACCAGAGCCCCGGAGGATGCAAAATATTGCATCATACAGCAATAAACGAATGCAAAACATGTGGAGATACCATATGGTATCTTCGCCAGATAAGGGCAGTACAACACATGCTCATTCTTCTAGTTTGGATAAAAACCTGGTGTTACTTTACATATTCACTTCCCGTCATAAAAAGTAGACTTTTGGGGCCGGGAGCGAGCAGTAACTCGTGTTTTTGCTGCTTTTTTTGCCGCCTTCCTGCGCTTGGCCGGGCACACAATGCCGAGCGAGGGCGATCCATTGTGGCGCTCGGTTCTTCCCTTGTGCCAGCGCTGCTGCCCCGCACCCGCGGCACCCTTTGCTCCGGGCGGAGAATCTTCCAGCAAAACGCATCCGGGCCGCACTTTTCTCCCAAAAAAAGTGACTTTTCTTGCGGTCCGCCGGCGCTATCGGCCGCTCCATCTGCGCGCTCTGACTCACCGCGGCTCCCGCACTCCCTCCCGACGCCGGGCACACGCCCTCGGCTCCGCTTTTGTGCCCGCACCGCGCCGGGAGCCGCCCCGAGCGGAGCCCCCCGCGCCCGCGGGGTGTTCGGGGCGTTGCTCCGAGGGGCTCCCCTCGCCATGCCCGGTTGAGGAGTGGGGTCCGTGGGGAGCGGGTGCGCACGGAGGGGCCCGAGGGAGCCGTGAGGGGACCCGGAGCCCCCCGGGCGGGAAAGCGGAGGGAGGAAGAAGGGGCGGGGGGAGCGCCCAACGGTCGCGGCGCGCGCGCGCTCGGCGCTCAGACGGGACGAGACTCCCCCGCCCCACCTCGCCTCCCCTCTCCTCCTCTGCCTCCCCTCGGCCGTACCTTGACGAAGAGCTCGATGACGGGCTCCTTGTCGCCTTCCTTCAGCCCGTTGACCGGCACGGACAGCGCCATTGCTCTCGCTGCTGCAGCCCCTGCCCCGCCTCGCCCGCCGCTGCCACAGCCGGGACGGCGACGCCGCTCCGCTCCCCTCACCCGCCCTGAGCGCGACTGAGAGCGGCCCCGCCCCGCGCCTGGAGCCCGCCGGGGATGGGCGGGGCCTCGGGAAGGGGCGGGACAATAAGTGAGGGGGCACCGCTGAGGGGGCGTGGCCTCCCTTGGGGGACAATGCTGGGCAGCGCTGAGGGGGCGTGGCCGCAGTGAGGGGGCGTGGCCGCAGTGAGGGGACAGTTGTGAGGGGCAGCGCCGGCCCTGGCGGCCGCGGAGCCCCCTCAGGGACGGGGGTCCCCGCGGTCCCCCAATGGTGGCGGGGATACCCCCGTGTCAGCCATGGGCGCCCTGGCCGTGAGACACCGCCCGCGGCTGATGTCACGCTCGGTGACAACGTCTGGGAGCGGCCTTGGCGGGGCCACAGCCCTATGGGTGCTGCCAGTCCTAGGGTATGTGTCCCCCTGCCATCGGCTCAGCCTGCCTCATCCTCAGGTAAAAAACTTAAAATCTAGAAATTTCCCCTTATAAATCCACCGCACCAGAGCAGCACGAACAGCCCCTTTCCTAGCAGGGGGAAAAATCCATCCGAAGTTGTCTCCAGCCTAATTTTCCCCTCACTATGAAGGTCAGGGATTGAAGAGCCGGACAAAAAACTGTGCAGGAGAACTGGGTGAAACATCGGAAAGAGAAGAAACCGCACTTCTTCCAGCCTTTCCAGCGGAACAGCAGAGCCACGATCACATTTTCCCCATGCGGCTTCACACAACAGAGCGGCTTTCATGGCCCGGCGCCTCCCGCCCTTGCTCCCAGTCCTTGCTTTCCCTTTGGAAGGCCAGACTGTATTTTTAATAGTCTGAGAGGAGCTGCACCTGAGCGTCTCGGCAGAGCCGTTCCCAGGGCAGGCCGGGGCTGTGGCATCCCCCGAGGTGGCACAGAGTGACTTCAATGCCGTCTGTGACCCGGGATGAGCCTCCCTGTAATTTGTAATTTGTACCCAAATGCAGCCTGGGATGGCTCCATGGAATGGTTACCAACGGAGCGCTCGCTGCTAATAACAAAACCTCCTGTCTCCCCAGGCGTTTGCTGCATAACCGGATGTCTTTACGCAAATATCAGCTTTGAATGCCCTTGAATTCATCTGGAGCAGGAAAAACTGCTGCGAGCCCCTCTCCGGAGCTGAGAGGGCTGGGCCAATGATGTGACAAAGTCCTTTTTATTCCTGTTCCTGCAGCTTCTGGACAGCCCCAGCTCCCTGGGAGCCAGTGGAATATCTGTCTGTGCTTGGTTTAGAGTCCAAGGAATCTCGCTGATTCATGGGGTGGGACAGCCTGGGCTGGAAATTGGTGTGGCACTGGAACCAAACTGATGTGGGGCTGTGCAGTCCAGCCCTGGCCAGGAACCTCCCTTGGTAATTACCCGTTAATTAATTGCAGCTTGTACCACGAAGGACACTGTCTGCCGTTGTTGTTGTTGTTGGAACCCACGTTCCAACACAAGGGAAGAAATTTCCCTTAAATGGGGTTGTCCCAGAGATTCCACAAGCATCTGTCTTAGGCTTTGCATTCACTTTTTTGCATGGCAGAGTAAGAAATTTGTACCAATTGGTGCCAAACGTGGATTCTGGGACTGGTTTAATGAGGGGCAAAGGAAAGTTGGATCCTCTGCCTGCTGGGAAAGGCAGGAGCTGCGTCCTTATTCCAGGACAAGGAACGCTGAGCCAGGCACTCCCCCTCAGCCAAGGGCCAAGCCTTCCTCTCTGCTTCACCAAAAAGTTTAAAATCCCAGGTTTTGTCAAACCTGCAGCACTTCCCAGGCTCCCCACAGCCCAGACCCACCTGCTGGAGCACAGGCAGTGGTTTAGCACAAAGGAACAGCTCTCCCACGGTGCCCACAGAAGTGGGTGTAGAGCAACAAATTTGAGGTCTGCGAGGCTCTTGGGGCCTTTTTATGTTCCCAGCCCCACAAAGGAGCTGCCAGGGCTGTTTTTCCCTCACCACTGCTGCATTTCTGCTCTAACAAAAGCTCTCCCCTGCTGGTATCTCGCAGAGCAGCTAATAGCTTATTTCATTTATACCCAGCTGTACCAGCCCTGGCTCTGCTTTAATATCTTTTCAATTATTTCACTTTCAGATGACATTTTCCTGGTTTCCAGGTACCACTTACCAAACCTCTCATGCTCCCCATTCAAATGAAACATCTAACAATGTTCAGTCTGAAAGCTCTCAACTCTTTCCTCCTTCAGTAATTGCTGTTTGTATTATTCTGGATTTATTTATTTCTTTTTTAGAACACTTAGAATTAATTTGTCCACGCTTTACATAATAAATCACCAGTGCTCCTACCAATCCATAGGGAAATGAGCATCACCCACCTTTAACAGCAGGGAGGAACGAGTCAGGAAAGTTCAGGGACTTACTCAAAGCTAAATTTGCACCGAGCCACGGAGTGGGAACAAAGCAACTCTGGCCCCCCACGTGTGCTCAGTGGGTCACTCCCTCAATATTATTTTATGCTGCATTCAGGAGCTTGGTCCCCATTTGGCAGAGCAGCAAAACAACGTGGGATTGTTTCACTTCTCCAGCAGTTTTGGCCTTCCTGCAGCAGTTTTTCCATCTCAAACTTTCCAAATGCTTTTGAAACTGGAGGCATCAGATGTTAAAGATATCAAAGCAGGCCCTCTCCTGCCCTGGCTGTGTGTGTTCCTCCAGTAGAATTCTCTGCCACGCTGACCCTGGGGCTCAAAACTGGGTTTTTATTTCCATGGGGAATTTTTCAGGCATGGGAGGAGCTCAGCACACAGGTCATGTTGTCACTCAGTGGGACACATGTAAGGACATCCCACTTTTTAAATGATAATGCAACTGCTGTGAGGAGAAGGATGCTGAGGAGGTTTGGGAAGCAGGAGCCTGTCCTGACTGCCGGGTTCATTAGAGCTCCTGAAAGCCATGCTGGACGCAGCTGGGAGAGGAACCTGCCCAGGGACACCTATTAAAGGCAAGCAGGGCAGCCACTCCCTGGCTATAAATACCAGCATCCCCATTCCACAGCTAATTCGGGACCCTGGCCTGGGATGCAGCAGTGGAAGCTCAGGCCCAGCCCTCTGCACCAGATGCTCTGAGGAGCTGCTGCCCCCTCAGCAGAGCCATCCCAGGAGCTCCACGTTCCTCCCTCCCATCCAGGCACCGAGAGGGGTTTTGGGCTCCATGCATCCCCTGCCTCCTGGGAGGGATGAATTCGTTCTGGCTCATTCCTCTTTCACTGCCCCTGTGTCGAGCAGGGTTTGCTTTGCCAGACTTTCAAGGATTGCGGGGGAAACCCAACTTCTGCCGGTGTCAGACTGTTTGCAGCTTGCTGTGATTCCCAACCAGCTGTCCCTGCATGGCTCATTTTCCTCCGGGGTGGCTGCCAAACTTTAGGATTAGCTGCAGTGAGCAGCTGAGGACACGCGTGGAGCCGGCCCTGGAGCTCACAGCTGCCACAGCAAACAGCTCAGTGCCACGGGCTGAGCAGAGTTACCCTGCACAGGACACATCCCGTGGCATTATGTGGGAAGGTGACCTCATCCCACAGTTTCTGGGTCACTCCTGTGCTCCATAGCCTGAGCACAGAGGTTGGAGAACTCAATGTTTCTAGGAAATGTTCATCAAGAACTTTCGGTGGCAGTAATTGCATGGAATTTAATAATCAATGGCCTTTCCGTGCTTCTTCCTTTTTTGTTTCCCCTGGACACTGGCATATGGTCCTTTCCCCGGGGAGCTGGATGGTAATTAATGCATTTTGTGGTTAAATGTTTGGACTCAGCATCTCAGGACGCCCAAGAAGCAGGGAGGGGACAAAGCAGGCATTGTCTGCAGGTTTCCCTCTGCAGTGGGTCCCCTCCACTGAGGCACCAGGGGCAGCTTTTTGGGAATGCTGACACAGGCAGAGCTTTCACCTCCTTCCTTTGGAACACGGGGGAAGTTGAAGTGCTTGTCACCTCCCTGCCTTTGAGGTGATATCCAAGGGAGGGGGAAGGAAAGTTGGCTCCCAGGACCACACACACAACAGGAGTAATTGAATGCCTGACTCTCCCCTTTCAGCAGGAGGCTGTTGCTGTGCTCTGCCCAGGGTTTCTTGCTGCCCTACTTTCCAAATTCAGATATCAGCCTGTCCTCTGCTG
>VZSJ01005286.1:0-18822 GCA_013398405.1 Pheucticus melanocephalus | reverse complement strand
TGAGCATCAGGAAACAAAGATTTGGGCTTCTCCCTTCTGCAGGAAGAAACCTGGAAAGGATAAAGAGGCAGGGATGGAGCTGGGTCTGAGTGCTGGGAAACCTTCCCATGGCAGCACTGGACACACAAGGAGTCCTTCAATAAAAACCCCAAATCCACTGCATTCCTGGTTTGAAAAGTTATTTGGGAAAGAGAAAAAAAAAAAAAAAGCTAGTTTAGTGAGCCTGATTAAAATCTGTATTTCTCCACCTTTATGTATAGAAGTTGCTTGAAAGTAAATAAATTCAGGTATTGTCTGTTTTCTTTTAAGGTTAGTCCCAAGGTGATTCAAACACCTGGGCTGATAAGGAGATCTGGTGAAGTTTTGGTGAAGGAAAAAGCACTACACAAAGTGCTTCTCCTGAAATAACAACCCCAGCTTTGCCTGGCTGAGGTTGATTAAGTGGTTAAATCAGCCACAGTGCCCTGCAGCAGCAATCAAACACAGCAGCGAGGTTTCCTGCAGAATTCCCATCACCAGAAAAGCCTGGAAGCTGCTGGTAGCTGGGGCTCCCCTAATGAGCCCTGTCCATTATATCCCAGCTGGGATTCAGCACCGAGGGCTGGCTTCTGTCACAGAGCTGAAATGCAGAAACTCTCTTGGCTGTGGGCTTTAATGGGCTGCAGGTCTGAGGGACCTGGGGAAGGCGCTGCTGGCTCTGTGTGCTGCCCTTTGTGTGTGGGGAAAGGGGAAGCAGCAGCTCCTTCCCAGCTTCCACCCCCTCCCGTGGAGCTGCAGGGATCAACCCACTCACAGCAATGACACCACCATGCTCCATTTTGTCTCCAAGGTGCAGCCCAACAAAAATTCACCAAAAAGGACAAGTCCAACACAAAACCTCTTTATCTCGAGGCTGGCTTGATCCAAAGCTGTGAGTATTGGGAAAAAATTCTTCCCTGTGAGGGTGGGGAGGCCCTGGCACAGGCTGCCCCTGGATCCCTGGCAGCGTCCAAGGATGAGCAGCCTGGGATGGTGGAAGGTGTCCCTGCCCATGGCAGGGGTGGAGCTGGATCATCTTTAGGGTCCCTTCCACCCCAAACCATTCCATGATTCTCTGCTTCCATCAGTGCAGGCACCTGATAATCCATCCCAGTTTAGGGCAGTACTGTCACCTCCACAAACCCAAACCACTTCTGTACAGCCAGGCACCAGCTGAACTTGCACATCTCTGCTCTGCCTGTGGGGTGAAGCTGTGCATCCCAAATCCCCTGAGCTTTCCAGGAGGTTCCTTGGGCAAAGTCCACATCTGGGAGGGATGACATGCATCCCAAGGAACAAAGGGAACACCTCTCCCACCGCCACCCTGCTCCAAAGCGATGGCGTAAACGCTGATCTGACTCAAGCAGTGACATGATGAATGTGGGGTTTATTTCCTCCTACCTGAGTCACACTGGAAGGAGCCAGATTTTTTTTCCAAGTACTCAGGAAAGGAAAGGAATTGTGGGCAGGACAAGAGGCCAAGATCTCGCAGCTCTACCAGGATTTAGAAATAATCTTTCTGATAAAATTATTTGCATTGCAGCAGCATGTAGAGTACTTCAGCTCTCCAAACATGGACAGAAACTCCTCCACCTTCTCCAAACCTTGCAGCCTGAGGCACTGCCAAGGGAATGACATCCCAAATCCCTGAGATAGCCACAGCAGGACGGGGAACTGAACCCAAACCTCCTGAGTCACCGACTCAAAAAGCAGCTGCGGTCCCCAGCAAAGCCACTGTGCCCTGCAGATGGGGAGAACAACAACAATCCTGCAGGGCAGGACCAAGAGTTCCCAAATCTTCCTGTCTCTCTGCTCCTTATCTGAGCACAGGCTCGACCTGCTCAGGCTGAAATTCTGGTATTTCAGATCATCGGGTCCTTGCTTTTGCAATTGTAATTATCACCTCTTTACCCCGGTGGTTTGTCTGGGTAATGATCGCTGTAAGGCTCTTCGGGCTCCTACTGAGCAACGATAAGAGCTGGTTAGAGGCAAAAACTTAGGCACAGACCCGGGAGAGATAATTGAGGACTGGAGCCATCCCTCTGCCCAGCCAGGGATGTCCAAACCCAGGCAGGCTCTCAGAGCATCTCTGTGAGTACCAAGGCTGTGGAGATTTTCCCCTTCTAAATCCTTTGCTTTTATCCCAGCCATGAATCCCAGCTGATCAGTGCAGCAAGGTGGGCAATGGGATGGAAAGGGGAGGAATTGCCTCTGAGGGGCTTAAACCACAGACAGCTGCTTCTCTAACCCTGCCCTGATCAGCTGCACAAGAGGTTTCCATGATTCAGGTTTCTTTCACAGATTTAAAACTCATTCCAGATAAGCAAATGAGCAATTAGTGGCACTGTATCTGTGATGTCATTAAAATTCAAATGGTACCCTGGCTGCTCATTAATAGTGGGATGTGCAGTTGGAAGGATAAACCCAAATCCTCTGTTGGCAGCAGGGGGAACCGCCTCTCTGCACAGCCCCCTTCTCTGGGGGTTGGTGCCACCAGGTCCAGCCCCTTCTAGGCCCCTGAGCTGCTGCTCTGACAGCAAAGCCTCGGGGCTCCTGCAGCTGGTCCAGCCAGGATGGAGACCCTGGCATGCTCAACTCGTGGGATGCAGAGGCTGAAAGGGTCTGATCCCTTTTATCCAGTGGAGAAATCCACCCTGTGCTGAGCTGGGAACCCACAGACCACACAAACCCAGCACCCGTGGAGATCAATCACCCCCAGGGCCCTGTTCTCCCACAGAACATGGGGATTTCTCCCTTTTCACACAGCTCCCTTCACTTATCTCTGTCCTGGATAACAGCAGGTGTCCACTTTCCCTGTCTGGAAAGAAGAGTTGAACTGAAAGCAGAGTCTGCCTGCAGCCATAGGGACGGCTCCCTTTATCCTCCACCATAAATAATAGAAGATTCATTCACAGGCTTGTAATAGATTAAAAATAAATAAATAAAAAAAGAGCTCAATTTTGTTTTGCCAATCATGCACATATGCAATTTTCCCTTCTCGTCCCCTTGTGCCGGTGCCTGTGGACTCACAAAGATTTTAATAAGCTGGAAAGGTGCCAAACCATTTCTGTCTCATTAA
The DNA here is from genome assembly GCA_013398405.1 of Pheucticus melanocephalus. Lineage (NCBI taxonomy): Eukaryota > Metazoa > Chordata > Aves > Passeriformes > Cardinalidae > Pheucticus > Pheucticus melanocephalus. Next base: position 15,725 of record VZSJ01005286.1, on the reverse strand, counting down.
AAAAATATCAGAATGGAGACAAAGGTAATTTTTTTCACATCAGTAGTCAAATCCACTTGCTGAATTAAAATCCAGCTGACAGGGAGACTATCAATTTTTAATGGGAGCTTCCTCCCTCCTGGAGAGGGGAAGCCTGGGGGGGTTACCCTGAAAAGGGATCCACACTTCTCACAACCGTTCCATCAGCTTTGGTTTCATCTGAAGCTCGAGTTTTAAAGCCTGAGCGAGGAATTACAAAAAAACTCCCGAGAGCTTCCCAGGCTGTGCCCCCATAGACATTCCCTTCTTCACTGCACGTGTGGGTCAGAGGCTGGACCCCTCTGAGCTTTGTGCACTCGGGGCCAGCCCGGAGCAGGACACGGCTCAGCACAGGTCAGGGGTGGGAACAAACTCAGAGGAAGCTCTGGCTGAGCTGATAAGGACCGCACGTGCTCTGGAGAGTCCGGCCCCTCACGCTGACCCTCCTCTCCAGGGGCCATCCCCAGCTGACGTCGGCAGCAGAATTCCATTTATTTCATAGCCACAACAATTTACACGAGCTGCGGCTCTGCCCCTGCGATGAACACAAAGCCTCTGTGGGGGAACCGAACAATTCCCCACAATTCCCTTTCCCCCGGCGCTGCTTTCCCAGGACAGCTGCTTTCCGTGTTTTCTTTCAAGTGAAACAGAAGGATCCTGAACTTCCCGGGGATTCTGAGCATCATCCTCCCCACACCCGGATCAGCACGAGGACCAGCCCCACTCCAAAATCAGCCTGAGCTCCCCAGGATCTGCTGGACAAGGTCCCTTCTCCATTTCTCCCCGGGATTCAATAGCTCCATGCAGGAGCAGCCCCGGCTCCGGGAGTCCCAGCCCCGGCTCCGGGTGTCTCAGCCCCGGGCCGGTCCCTGCCCGAGGCTCGGTGCACAAAGCCCGCATTGACTCCAGGAGCTGCCCGGGGCAGCCACATCCTGCCTTTGTGTGGGAGGAAGGACGCTCCGGACCCACATCCCTCCTGCCTTCAGCTCCTCGGCCCGGGGAAGCAGATGTGGGAGTTCAGAAGGGTTCCTGACCCAATCCCGGGCTGGGCCCCGAGGTCAAGTCCCACACCTGGCCCTGGGAGGTGCTTACCACACAATTCCCGATGGATTGATCCTGAATGGGAAAAACCCCACGATTCCTACAGAATCTGCCACAACACGAGCACTGAAGATAACTAATGACTTGGTGATTAAAACACCTTGCACTGAAGGCTCAGTCTCCTCTCCTGCAGCAAACCCCGACCCCTGGAGAGCTGCACTCCTGGCGCTGACCCCAGCCCTGCTTTGGGAGCCAGCACGCTCCTTCCTGCAGCGCTGATTTTTAGGATTATCCAAACCCCAAACCAGGCTCGGCACGAACGAGCGCGGGTGGCCCCGCGGCTGCGTCCCCGTGAGTCACCCCCGCCCCACCGCCGGCTTCACCCGGCCCGGCTGCGGCTGCGGCAGCCCTGACTCACTGCCCGGGAGCCGGCCGGATCCCATGACAAAATCCGGCACTCCCAGCTAGGGAAGAGTTTCACAGCGTTTTCTCTCCCTGGGAGATGGGCTGGAGCCACACAACTCCTGTTTGCTGCTCGGGCACAGCCCCTACACAAGACACCAGCAAACCCCAGAGGAGGCACTTGGTGGCTCTTGATTTTAAATAAAAGATTGGGAAAAAAGGCAAGAAAAACCCAAACCCTCCTTTCCAGCTCCACAACAAATTGTGATCCTCATCCCTTCAGAACAGCTTCCAGTCCATCTCCAGCCTGGTGAGACAGAGCCAAAGCCACTTGGGGATGTTTAGGTACAAACCTTCAGTGAGAACTGAACATCATCTCCCTCTGTATATTAGTTGTTCTCCTACTTTAAGAGCAATTAAAGTCAACCCCACTTTTCCTAGCCATCTTCCCAAGGCATAATCCACGCTCAGGAAGGGACATATGAAAAATTCACCACCTGACAGCCTCCAGCCACCAAGGCAGCAAACACAAACCATCTCAAGTGGACCAGAAGATCTCTAACCATGTTGGATGCTCCCTGAGCTCTGCTCACAGCAGGAGGAAACGCTCTGGCTCAAGTCAGAACTAAACTGAACAAGTGATAACAAAGCCAAGCACTTCTTTCCCTCAGAACCTGGCTCAGAGCAGCTGAGCTGTGTCACCACATGGCAGGAAGGACCCCAGATCCTGCTGGACTATCTGATCCTGAGCCAGAGGGAGCCCAGATAAGAGAGGCTGGTACAGGACATCCTCTGTCTCCAGCCACTGGGGGGGACCATCCCCAGCTGTTGTTTCACACCCAGCTGAAGGGACTCCAGCAGTTCCAGCCTCTTTGAACTCATTCAGGATTGCTGCATAAAGTTCAAAAGTCAAACTGCTGATTAGTCTGGGAATACACAACTCCCCATCCCATTGTGCTGAGATTCAATAATCTCTTTATTACCCTGGAAGAGATATAATTACTTCCAATAGTAATTTATGAGTAAGACCTGATTTAAGACAAACACAATTCTATTGAATTGTCAGTGGTTTGAGATACTGGTGACATCCACAGTGGACTTCAAGCAGACAAGTCAAGGGTTTATGAGATGATCCTGTACCAGATCATCAGTTATGACACACAACAGGTGGAACGAACTCCACCAAAATAGAGCTCTGTGTCCTGCTGAGCTGCTCCTCCCAGAGCTGCTCTGACACCAACACACAGGGATTTGGAGTTTGGTGCTGCAGGAATGAAGTCACAGTGCACAACTGCTCCTCCAAGCTCAGGTCCCTGCCTGCAGCCCTCACTGCTCAGGACATGGATCTGTGTCAGGTGAGGGAGGTTTTGGGATGGCTCCCAGCACAGAACTCTGCCCTGGTGCTGGGATTTATCCCTGGGCTCCCAGGGAGCAGCAGCAGAACAGTTCTGTGTCCTGGGGCAATGCAGGGTAAATCCCTTGGCTCGGGAAGCTCCACGAGCACTCCCAGGCAAATTGCCAAAGTCACACAAGTGGAAAAATTGAACAATCCAGCCCTGAGTTTCTATAAGCTTGGAACTGTTGCACACACACCTGCCATTGTCCCACCTGTTGACACAACAAACATCTTTCTTCAGAAGCAGCTACACAGACTGACCTGTGACTCACCCCAGCCTCACACTCACTGCTGAGGACTCAGCTCCATTTCAGTTACACAGCCCAATCAAACTTTTTGTGGAGTTGGATACAATCACTGCAGCAAGTCCCTTACCTAGACCCTGTGTCTGTCACTTCATGAGGGTGGCCTGGGTCAGGAAGCCAAAATTCAGCATGAGCAGATTCAGGATAAAAAAGGAGTGAGATCCAGGTAGCTCCTGCCTCATCACACCAGGAACCTGCAGGGTCATTTCTGAACTACAAATACAAGGATTTAAAAACAGAGAGAAGAGGTTAACCAAGAAGCTGGAGTGGGGAAGGGATCAGACACGTTTGGGTTTGGATGAGGGGAGCTCAATCAGAGGATCAGGAGAGAATTCAGTGGTGTCAGGAACAGCAGACACAGATGGAACCCAGCCCAGCAGACATTCTGTGCTAAAAAGGGTCTGTGCAACAGCAGGGACAGCTCAGGAGAGGAGAGGGCTCATTACACCAATTGATATTTAAATGAAATGTTACTACTTGAATGGTAAGTAGGAAGGAATTAAAATACTAAGCTAAACACAATTTAGAAGTTATATTCTTTTTAAACATTGCATTTAATTGCTCTTTTTAAGCCTACACCATCCTTTATGGATAGATGAAAAAAAGAGGCAGGGGGAGCAGCAACAATAGGAGCTGCAAGGGAGATGGAGATGTGGAGGGAAGGCCTGGCCCATCCAGAGGTCCTTTATCAGCCCTGGAGGCAGGAGATGGAAATAGGTGTGAGGGAAGATAAGCAGTGACTCAGGCCCTGAATGTATTTAAAGAACTTCTATTAGTGCTAAGATTAAAAGGCACTCAGAGGTCACCAAACCCAGGTAGAAGCAAGATTGGGACGATAAAGGAGGAGGCATTAAACCCTGGGGAGCTGCACCCCTGCAGGACATCAGGGAAAATCCAAGTGAATGAGGATCAGCACGTCCTGAGTTCAGGTCTGCGGCTCCTCAAGCACCAAATTCACCCAGACGGACTTTGAAAAATGCCTCTGTCCAGAAGCTTCTTGGAATTTATCACACACGTTTTAATAACAGGTGATCCTCAGCATTCCAGCTCTGGAGGAGGTTTACAAGCACTTGAGCACACAATGACATTTGTGTGAAGAAACAAAAGGTTCAGCACAGAGGGAGGTGCAGAAGGAGCTGCCCTGAAACCTCCTCTCCCAGGCAGGACCTGGAGCTGCCCTGCCTCAGGTTAAACCCTGCACAAGGGCAAGGAAAGACTCACCAAGCTGCAACTTCAGTGTGGACACCTCAGCTACTGCAGCTGCAGCACAAAAAGAATTCAAAAGCACCTTCCAGAAAAACCTCAGGCTTCAGATCTAAGCTGATTTCAGAAACACAGCTGGAGTTCTTACAAGAATTCCACAGCAGCAACCCAGCAAGCTTCCAGTGATTAAAAGGGGCTTGGAACTGGGTGCTTTGTAAGGTCCCAACCCACTCTGTGATTCCATGAATTCTGCAAAGGCAGGGAGCCCCCAGGATTCCTCAGATGAGCTCTCACACCACTACAGCTCCTTCCCCAAGTTAATCAAACCTGCTGTTCATTCCTTGCAGGGCCTTCAAACATTTCCCTTGTTCTGACCAGCAATTTTCACAGCAAATATTGAGTTTTAGCTTCTCCATCCTCTCAGAGCACTGCTCAGGTAAGGCTGTTAGACTCTTGCTTGGCAAGAACTCCACAGGAGCATCACTAATTAAAGGGCTTTTCCTGCTCCACCAGGCCAGTTAAAAGCCCAAATTTTCCACAGCCAGCACAGTGGATCAAACACTTTCTCATCTCTGAGCAGTCATTAACCCTGCACAAAACAAAGCTGATTAGCAAATGTAAATGTCCAGATAAAAATAGCCAACATCTGTTTAAATTTAGAAATTTATTTTGTTTAATCCACAAGCTTTATATAGCTTTAGTTAAAAAAACAAAAACAAAGAACAGTGAAAACATGACAATATCCAAAGTTCAGGTTCCTCTAAACTTTCAAAGAACACAGCTCTGAAAGTTGCTCAGACCATTCCGAAGAACCGTAACGAGACAAGATTTATGAATGGGGCAACGACAGCTCACAAACAAAATTTATGGAACTGAAGGAATTATTATTTTTTTTTTCTGGGTCTGCTGATCATGGAAACTGCCCTTTAAAAAAAGAACATAAAAATACAAATGAAATTCCAGTGTTCCAAATCAACATGTTACATCAATATAAACCCACAGTGTCCTGGTAAACAACATGCTTTCATTTATGTACCACTCTAAATTGCTATTCTTGATTGGCTTTAATGGAGACTATACAGGCAACAGTAGAAAGCATTAAAATAGAGATGTACTTCCTTGAATTCTGCAGTGGTTTTACTCCTGGGCAAGCCTACAAACCACAAAGGTTAGTAGCATCATGTAAGTGATACAAAAGAAGTCAAATGAGCCCCTCACAAATTCTGCTCAAGGCTCTGCTGGATTTCAAAGAAATGAGGGAACTGACGGTCATGTTTCAAACCTCCAAAACAAATTCCTACTGCTTCTAAAAAGTCTCACTCTAAATGAAATTATGCTGTCAATGAAAGAATGTCACTAGTACACTGTGGACACCTTTTGTAATGTAAATCCATGCCCTTTGTACATGGTGAACCTCAACCTAGCAATTATTACAACAAATGTTATATTCTAAAGCTCAAACACATTTAGCAATTTGAAATTGAATTCTGAGTACAAACCAAATAAAATGTACATTATATCAAAGGGTTGGCCTAGGAGGGGGGGGGACACCTGCGCCTTCCTCATGGACCTCAGGGCCTTCTCCCGCAGGTGCTTTTCGAGGTCATCCAGGTTGTCCTCGGGTTCACTTTCTGTCTCCTTCAAACAAACACAAAGAGCTGCTTCAAACACCCCAGGCCTGGCCAGGCTGAGCCCCCCCCCCAGCACTGAAATCCCCACAGGGAATCACACACCCCGTATCTCACTTTGGAACTGGGGCTGTCAGAACCCCAGCAGAGCAGGGCACACCCACCCTTTACAAAGTCCCAAATTCTCACCTTTTTGGGTTCTGTCTCTGCTTCCTGCTCTCCCTGTGCTGAGGTGGTGTCTGCTGGAGCCACAGCAGCAGCTACTGCAGCTGCTGCTGCCTTCTCCTTCTTATGCTTTTTGTGTTTCTTGTGCTTTTTATCCTTTTTATGCTTCTTATCCTTCTTTTTCTTCTTCTTCTTGCCACCACCTTCTTGATCTGAATTCTGTAATAAATAATTCAATAGATGTTACAACTCATCTCTAAAGCTTCAACCTTCTCTGGCAAAGAATGGAACGGCCCCTGGGAAACACCTCAGAAGAAGAGGTGAAGATACCAAACAATCTGCTGTCTTCCCACTGGGAATACTCTGAGTTTGCACATAGGATACTGACCATAAATAGGCCCCCCATACTTTGTAGACCATAAAAGTCATGTACACTCATGAAATGGGACAGACTTTTCCCCAGAAGTCTGATTTTCTATAGAACACCATTTTCTCCCACACTTGGAGATGTTAAGCTTGAAAAATTCACGTTACAAATTGTTTCTAGAAGTTTTTAACTATGAAGAATGACTCCAGCAGTCTTCCCCCCTGTGAATAACCCTGGGGCTGCTCAGCAGCTCAGCCCTCCCAACCAGCGGCTGCCCTGGAACCCAAAGCAGTTCTGTTTTATGAGCACACAAATACCCTGGCAGGTGATGGGCTCTGAGTTGGGCTCTTGGCCTTTTTTGCAGGTGACCAGTTTGCAGAAGGAGAGCGAGAGCGGGCAGGAGATGCAGGTCCTTGGTGTTTTTTGGGAGCTGTCTCAGGTGACCCTGACGCAGAGCGGGACGAGGACACGCGCCGGGGGCTGGGGGTGGAAGCCCTGGGGAACACAGAGTCAGAGGTGAGACACAGAACAAGGCAACATCAACACAAGAGCCAAAAGAACATCTTCGCTTTCACTTGGTCAGGCTGCACTTACAAGATTTAAATTGAGTTACAAAAATAAATAAGATTAATTGCTTTGCTGGTGTGATAAAAAAGGCAAAACAATCCAGTGGCAGAGTAGATCCATAATGCAGAGGGATAATGCAGCCTGAAAAGCTGTTAAACAACCCTGCTGCTGCTCAGAACTGATTGCTGCCTTTCTGCTTTAACTAAGTTATAATCACATTAAAAGCCAAGAGAACAGCAATGCTATTTAAATGTGCAAGGCTCTCCACTCAGCTACATTTTCCTTCTGAAAAATTTCATAAGCCAGCAGCACACTTCTCACAGTCTGCTCAGAAAAGCAGCATCTCACTAAAGACAAAAATATTTACAATCTTAGCGGTTTATCATGAATGGTCATGTATGGAATAATTTCTGAGCTAATGAGAAGTGTCGGGCCCCTTCCACAGTTAGGTTTAAGACAAAGTTAAGCTTTCTTTAAAACCAGCAATTAAAGGGAAGGATCTGGGGAGACCTTGTGGCACATTCCAGGGTCTTATAAAAAGGAGGGAGAGGGGCTTTTTATGCAGGCAGCACAAGGGGGAATGGCTTCCTACTGCCAGAGACAGGGTTAGATGGGATATTGGGAAACACTTCTTCCCTGTGAGGGTGGTGAGGCCCTGGCACAGGATGCCCAGAGCAGCTGGGGCTGCCCCTGGAGCCCTGGCAGTGCCCAAGGCCAGGCTGGACATTGGGGCTTGGAGCAGCCTGGGACATTGGAGGTGTCCCTGCCATGGCAGGGGTGGCACTGGAGGAGCTTTAAGGTCCCTTCCACCCAAACCATTCTGGGATTCTGTGATTCCTTAACTACTTCCACTGCATCACAACTAAATAACAAAGCCTCATCAAACCCCGAGCAGACAAGAAGTGTTTTTTTACTTTGTTTTCTTGGGTTCTGGCGTTCTGGACACCCTCCTGATGGGCCTGCTGCTGGGTGAGGGTGACTGTCTCCTCTGCGGCGACGCCGACGCTCCCCGGCGTGGCGGCGGAGGGCTGGAGGAGGGGTGGGAAGCTCGAGGCCGTGGTGAAGGTGAATGCCTTTTGTTTTGTGGTGGAGAACGTGTTTCCCTGTTGGATCTGCTGGGAGGAGACCCCTTCCTGTGCTTGGAAGATACGGAAGGGGAGCGCCGCTTCGCAGTAGGGGAGCTCCTCTGTTTTGGCGGTGGGGAGTGGGAGACTCTGCGCTTGGACTGGGGGGAAGGGGAGGCCCTTCTTTTGGGAGGGGGAGGAGGAGAAGCTGTTCTCCTCTTGGGAGGGGGAGATGGGGAATATCGCCTCTGGATCGGGGGGGAGTATCTCCGTGGAGAGGGAGAACGTCTGCGCGGGGGTGGTGATGGAGACCTGCAAAGAGAACAAACGGTCAGGGACCACCCAGGCATGGCAGTCAGTGCCCTGCAGAGGGGGAAAAGGACTCTAGAGCTCTCTGAACTTCTCAAAATTTAAACTAGAACTCTTTAGAAGTCAAAAGAGTTTAAAATCCAGAAAGGTTGTGGTTGCCCCATCCCTGTAAGTGTCCAAGGCCAGGCTGGGCAAAACTTGCAGCAACCTGGGCTAGTGGAAGGTGACCCTGCCCATGGCACGGGGTGGGACTGGATGATCTTTAAGGTCCCTCCCAACCCAAGCCATCCCATGGTTGTGTAATTCCAATTCAGGATTTGCAGCAGCAACCCAACAGCATCCAGGCCATGCACCCGCCACACCCAACACGACACAGCCCCCTCAGCTTCCCAGCGAAGGAACTGGGAGCAGGGCCCTTCTCCCATGCCCAGAGGAGTCCCCAGGCCCCGAGCAGGCAGGGGATGCCCGGTGGGGTCGGTACCTTCGGCGAGGCGGGGACGGGGAGCGGCGGCGCCGGGGCGGGGGCGCCGGGGAAGGGGAGCGGCGCCGGCGCGCGGGGGGCGGCGAGGGGCTCCTCCTCCTCCTGCTGCAGAAAAGAGGCACTCATCAGGAAATGCCAGCTGAGCCAGCAGCTGCTCCCTGCTCTGCTTCCACTACACAAAAGCTGCTCCTTCATGCACCTCAAAATGGAATTCTACTGGGAGCACTGATGGAAAGAAACGTACTTGAATCTTTCTGAAGAGTGTGAAACAATGAGTGTCTGACTGTGACCCTGAGCCCACCACATCAGCCAGGACACAATTCCACATCTGCACAACCTGATCCATCACCACCTTGTAGCTAAAGAAAGACCAAATGGTTGGAATAAGCGATGGATCACATGCTGATTTTGCCTTGGGTGGAGTTAATTTTCTTCACAGTGTAAAACTGTGCTCCATCTGAAATCCAAAATTATTTATTTCTTGAAATGCAGTGAAAAAAAAACTAGAGTGGCTGCTAAACTGCAGCTCTCTGGATTAAAACTGAGCCATTTTCTGCTTTTCAAGGTTCATGACAGACTTCTGGAAGGGGGAATTTTAATCCAACACATTCTTGCATAGAATTTTAAAGGAAAGGAATATTGGCAAAGTGAAATATTCCTTTTTTTAAAAAAAGCAATTAAGATAAAATGACTGGATAAGGGAAAATTGAGAGCAATTAAAAAGCAAAGCAGCTCATTTACATTAAGTGAGATCTGATTTCAAACATGCTGGGTATTGTTCTCCAAGGCAATGAAACACACTTTTATAGATAAGAGTTTGCTCCAAAATACAATGTTCTTTTATGATCCAAAAACCCCTCAGCCTTCAAATGTACTAACTGTCCTAATTAAACATGTATTTATGCAACAGGCAGTACGTGAATTCAGTGTGTTGCAAAACAGGATCAAAGCCTTTGAATCCCAACCTGTTTTCCATAGAAATGTTTGACAGGATCCATAATTAGGAAGGTCTGCATTGGTGAGGGAGTCATCTTTATCTCCTACATCATGATGTGTGCTGGGAGTATCTGCTAGCTAAGGCTTAATTACAGCCTGCTCAAGGGTCATTACATCCAATTAATAAACCCATCAAGCTTCCTGCACCTTTCTGTATTTCTAGATCAACACAGAGACACAGTAAAAAGTGTCACAAATAAAAAAGTCACTGTTGTTTTACTGATTGCCTACTTCTAGTAGTTTCAAATATCTCTTGAACTGAGGAATGAGAGTTTTGAAAACTCCAATCATCTCTGACCCAGAAGATCAAGATCTTAATTGCTTGTCACAAGGGTGCAGGAGGGTTTTGAGTCAGTGGCAGCAGGAACCCAACACTGCTCATCCAAAGCTGGGTGTCTGGAGCGAGGAGCCCCTGAGGAACACAAGTGTTCCGCTGTTTTCAGGCATCAGTGGGATGTAACTACATCAAAGTTATTGATGTCACAGGCTGATGTGAATTAACAAGGGGTGAGCAGTGAGGGACACAGAGCAGGTGCTGCTCCTTCTGTTTTTGCCAGTGAAATGGTTCCAGGTCCAACACAAGAAGGAGCACATCAGTCTGAATTTCCCTCACCGTGAGTGTGCAAGTCTAAAGGACAAAGGATGGCAAATGCTTATCCATGCCAAAATAAATGACAGCCTGTTTAAGAGACGAATTTCTAACCAACCTTTTCATCACTGGTGATTGCCACCTCTTTTCCATCTGCATCCTGAGAGCAGTGGAGGGAAAACAAAACAAAACAGATCTATCTGCCATGGATCTGAGGCAAAAATGAACACCATCAAAGAAAGGTCAGAGCAATTTTTGCCAAATGAGTGTAATGGGAAGGAAACCTTGAAAGAAGTCTGGGCAGAGTGGGCATGACTTGATGTGTATTTGGTGAGAGTTGCAGAGAGATAGACACAAATACCAGGAAGGGATGAGCTAAGTTCAGGCAGTTACCGAGGGGAGGAATCCTTCTGGCGCTTGCGGGGCGAGGGGCTGCGCGAGTGCGAGTGCCGGTGGCGCCTGCCCACCTCCCCGTTCTTCACGTTCGACCTCTTGGGCCTCTCGTCTTCTGAGGAAGATGAAGAACCAGAATCTGCAAACACAGAAAAAATCACTCTCTGGAAGATGATCCTTGGGCCATTGGTCACTGACAGGGTAATGCTGCAGTTCAAACCAGCCCCATCTCCCGCAAAACGAGAACCCGGAATTTAAAACAGATTGACTGAAGGTGTTGGCTGAACTTAAGTGATAAATAAATCTACTGGGTAAAAATACTTCACTGTCCATAAAATTTGGCTAGACTGATAATTTAAAAGGTGAACTGCAGTTGCTTTTTGAAACTATGTGGACAAAAATACCCAGGTGAATTTAGTGATCTCAAGCATAAAAGAGTCCAAAGTAAGGAGAGATGATGTAATCCACAGCACACAATATTTGTGCGTGATGTTAAGAGTTTAGAAGCGCAATTTTGAAGATGCAAACCCATTAACAAAAGATGTAATGACCTTTAAAAGTCATACTTTTATTCCTCCTGAGTAATAATTAAAGTGACCTCATTATGAGTGGCAAATCTGTAATTAAGTTTACAATAGCACTGCAGAGCACAGAGCAAATAGTTTTAATCTGTATTTGAACTTAACTACTTCCTGCAAAAGGAAACTACAACCCAGCTTTAGGGAATTTCTGTGCTCCATACCAGATGAAGACTGTTGATTTTGCCTCCTGTACTGGCGCCTCTGTTGGACAGAATCTGCTGCAGCCATTTTGCCTCCTTTGTCTTCTTCTGAAAGGACACAAAAGGACAGGGCACTTAAACCAGGGATAAAGATTGGCCTACGCAGGCAGAAGCAAACTTATGGACAGCAGACCATCAGGTATGGGGTTTTCCCCCACTCAAATCTTAGGATAACATAAGGCTGGAATAATAATAACTTTGGCTGAACCTTCATTCCAAGCAATCTTGGATAGAATGAGGCAGCAGGAGTGATCATCTTTAGAGTTCTGAAAACTCTTGATTTCAATGCCAAACTTCCTGGAGGGCTCAACACTTCACTGCTCAAGTATTTCTGACTAAAAACCCCACAGCTAGTAGCAGAGCTGAGAAGCCAGAGCCATACCTGACTCCGACAATTCTGCTTTCCTGGGCTTGGGTGCTGGCGAAGGAGACTCTCTCTTCTCAGTACTCTTATGTTTGGGTGCTACAAGACAAAATGCAACAGCTCAGCTGCAATTCACACCGTTCCTTCAAAAGGTACACAGGAACTGCAGTCCCAAAGGGAACCCAAGCTGTGACGGTGTCCCTCACCTGAAGCCCTGCTGGGCGAGACGGAGCCGCGGCTCTTGCGGGCGCGGTTGGACTGCTGGGGGGTGGGCGAGCGGCGGGGCTTGGCCGGGGGGCTGCCGGGGGGCGAGGGCCGGTGGCGGCGCCGGGGGGGGCTGGCAGAGGGGGACAGCCGGCGCGTTTTGCGGGGGGGGCTGGACACGGGTCTCTTGGGAGGCTTCTTTGGTGGAGAGCGGGAGCGCGACGAGGATGAGGAGGAGCTGCTGCCGGACAGCGAGGCCGAGGAGCGTCTTCTCCTGCAAATCAAAGCCACATCAGGTCCTGCCCGGCCACAGTGGGGAACATGTCAGCACAAAGAACAAAGAACTGCGGTTGTTTGCAAGCACAGACACTGAGCCACAGACAACAGCACTTCCCAAACATGGTGGACTGCCTGCAACACTCGCTTTGGAGAAGAGGAGGATAACGACCAATCTTTCACAGTTATTCTTAACTACAATAGTGAGCTAAAAATTGTTAGTGTCACCTTCACTGGCTTCCTGTCAATCTACAGGCTACAGCTAAGCTTTGCCCCTGGAAACAATTAGTTTTGGTTGGGCTCTCTAACTTTTGGGTGGTTAAGAGAATTGTCTGTGTTAGCACATGTGACTTAACGATCTCCAGAGCAGATCTGGGTAAGAGCTTAGTGTGCAAGGACACTAAAATGTTTTACACCAGGAGGTGAAAATTTCAGACAACTTAACAACTTAACAATTCAGAATCCATCTATCCGTCCTTATGTTTTAGTTTTTCATTTTACTTTGCAATTTTAAAAGGTAGGGCCTCAGAATTCTGCGGCAAAATTTGTGGCAAGTTCTGTTGCAATTGTGTACCTGCAGAATCCACCTTTGGCTGCAGAATTCCTGAGAACCTGGAAAAAAGAAACCCTACCTTGAGTGAGATAAACATTTGCTGAAAGGGTGCTCTTGTACATCTTGCAACATACATGTTTGATACTTTTCACAGTTTTCCCAGTAACTGTGTGAAATGAACATATTGACAAACTCAGGCAATAGTCATCACCTTGTCACAAAAAGGAAGAGAAGTGTTCCTTCCTCAAAAACAACTGCTGTACACAAGAAGCATCACTTTGATTCTCTTCCTATGAAAAGGATCAGAATCTGTTCTCTCCCCATTAAGACAGATCTCTATTTTGACACTGCCAAAAGCACATCATTTACTTTGCAAGGCAGCTAAGAGCTTTGCCTCTCGAGCAATTCTTATGTTGTGAAAAATGTGACTTTCAACACCAAAGGGCAAATCTTGAAGAATCTTAAGTAAGAGAATATGAAGAAGAAACATACTTCAAGTCCAAATTTAATTTTATGTGATAGAAATACAAGTCATAATTAAAAATTCCCAAGAGTAAAATTCCCAACTTGTTCTCATTTTTTTTCCCCAGTCAGGAAAGAAAAGTACTAAGACTTAAGCCAAAAAGCCCTAGAAGATATCATGTCAGCCTGTGCTGGGAGCTACCCAGAGCCATCTGAAGAAGCAAAAAAGAAAATAGCTCTAAAATTGCCACTTTTCAAAAAGGTGGAATTCTCATCACTTCCCTAACTCAGAAGAAATCATTTCACATCTGCAACCATGTTCCCCCACAGCACACTCAGGAAATGTGACACCGCAGTTTTTCCATCACTCTGATCATACACCTGCCACTGCTAAGGTGAGATGAACAGGGAATTTTGCTAACACAGCTACAGTTCCCTTTAACTTTGCAGGTTTAGCACTTCAGCTGTCTCAAAAAGCAGGGCTCTTACCGCCTGACGGGGGATCTGCTCCTCCTGTGCCTGGGTGGGGGAGGCATCCTCCGGGGTGGGCTCCTCCTGCGCGGGGACGGCCGGCGCCGCGGGCTGGGTCGCCTTCTAGGGGAGTAAGACCTGTCACAATCAGAAATTCCAATGAAAAGCAACTATCTAACTTCCATAGTTGAGGAAATGTATCCTCAGGGCACTGAGTGCAGACTTGCTTTCCTCCAAGTGCATCGTATCAAGGCTGTATTTAGGTGAGGATGCCAAATGTACAGACACAATCAAGGCTTTGAAGTTTAACAATATCACTCTATTAAGTAGTAGAATAATTAAAAAGGAGGTAAAGAAAGTATTTTACAGCATTTTCAGCATCAAACCCATGTCCTAAAGAAAGGCTACACAATTCTCATTATCAATATTAAGCAGCGGAATTCCTTCTCTGATCAGTGCTGGTCACCATGACAATCTTCTCATAAATCAATACAAACAAAACACTCCCAAACACATTCATACACCAAATGCATCCTCCTCATTTGGCCCAAAATATCCACAGCTCAACACCTCTCAAAACATCACTGACCAAGAACATTAAGTGGCACCTGCAGCAGAAAATATTCTCAAGCTTCACAGTCAGCACCTGAAGCCCTACCTTGACCGTGATCTATGGCGCCTTCTGGGTCGAGAATGAGATGGAGAACGGGACCGGGACCTTGACCTGGACTTGGACCTAGATGGGGATCTCTGACGAGTCTTCTCCTTCTCCTTCTCCCTCTCCCTCTCCCGCTCCCTCTCCCTCTCCTTCTTTGAATTACGTTCTGGTGAAGTTTCCTTAGTCTCTGGTACAGGTGGTTCAGGCTTAGGAGCTTTTGGGATATCACTGTTAAAAATAAAGACTTCATTTGTAAGCATATACAAACCACAGCCTGCATTTTAGAAGCTGCCAAGATATTCCCCTATAACAAACATTCTCCTGCCCATTCTCTGACAAACTGCTCCAGAACTGTGAAAAGAGTTAGAATGTGGTACAATGATTCAAGAAGAATAAGTAACATAGAGGCTACATGATGACAACCAGCTGGAAGTCAAGATGACATTATCACAAGTGTCAGTGATGAGCAGGACAATGAAATCACAGTGGCAGCAAAGCCCACTGCCCTTAGAATTCTACACAGGACAAAGAAACCCACTGAAGATTCTAAAATAAATGCTTTGACTGTTGCAGGGGCACAGGGAGGAGCAGGCATTGCCCAAGCCAAGCTCCAGTGAGGTATTAGAATAATAATTCCATTTTCTAAAGGCAATACATGGCTCTACACACAGAGCTCTCACCTGTTTGAAGCTGCCTCTTGCACAACAGTCTCCTTTGGTTTCACGGAGGGCTCTGGCTCAGGGGTGGCCTCTTTCTTCTCGGGGGCAGGGGTGGCACTGCGGCTCTTGGTGCGGTGGTGGGGGGAGCGTGAGTGGCTGCGCTTCCGCTCGCGGCGCACGGGTGACGATCGCCGCCGTGGGGAGGGAGAGCGGGACTTGCGTCTGGGGACAGACAGAGCACTCACAGCTCGGGGACAGACAGATCCTGGGGACACCCTCAGAGCCCTCTGCACCCCGGGACACCCAGCACTGCCTGGGGACAGCCACACTCAGAGCCCTCTGCACCCAGGGACACCCAGCACTGCCTGCAGCA
>VZSJ01005285.1:0-18171 GCA_013398405.1 Pheucticus melanocephalus | reverse complement strand
CCTACTCATCAACCTTCCAGGACTATTACCCTACATCCTCCTCCTCCTGCCCACTCCTAAATCCTGCCACTGGTTTCCACCTGCTGCCATGCCCAATGTGTTGAGAGTTTGGGAAAATTTCTGCTTGGTCCTGCCGAGGTTCCTGAGGAGCTGGAGAGGTGGGACAGGTCATGATGAGCTGTTCCTTTCCCCAGATCACCCTCAGGCTCCCAGAGCTGCTCCCATGGAGCCAGAGGCAGCAGCCTGGCTTGGCTTGGCCAGGGTAACCTGAGACACTCCACTCCTGCCATAAAACCCTATGGACTATAAATATCTCCCCATAGTGGAGAGAATTCTTTTTTGACACATTATATAATGGATGCAATAAAAAATATACTGTGCCTGGCAGCCTTTCCAAGGCTTCCCTTCAGGAGCTCGGAGCACAGGCTGGGCTTTGATGATTTTTTTCCACTGTATGGCCAAAACTGTATTTAATGGGAAGAAGGGAAGATGACTCTCCTGGGAAAGAACCTGTATTCCTCTTATAGAGAAGTGAAGAGACTTCCTTCAAAGTTTCCAACCCTTTGAAGCAACCTCAGCTCTGTGAGATCACAGAAGCTTTGCCAAAGCTGAGCATAGGGAGGTTTAAGTGTCTCCAGCAGGTTTGTCCCATTTTTAGTTGTTTCTCACAGCAAAATCTGTGCCAGGGTGAAGCTCTGTGCTCACCTGGTGACCTTCAATGGTGTGTCCCCATGGCAGGTGGCTTCTGAATGGACACCAGTGACCAAGACCTGCTGCCAGCACAGCAGTGAGAACACAGAGCATACTTCTCACTGCTTACAAAGCCAAAGTGATTCACACAGAATTAAGGGGAAAAAATTAGCAAGATCTAGTTGGAGGTTCAGAAGAAATGTTGCAGAACCAGGCTAAGCTGTAAAGGGGTTGTGACGGTGTTCACAGGGGTCTGAGGATGAGGGAAGAGATGAGGAGCTGGCTCCATGTTTCAGAAGGCTTGATTTATTATTTTATGATATATATTATATTAAAACTATACTAAAAGAATAGAAGAAAGGATTTCATAAGAAGGCTGGCTAAGAATAGAAAAAGAAGGAATGATAACAAAGGTTTGTGGCTCGTACAGAGAGTCCAAGCCAGCTGACTGTGATTGGTCATTAATTAGAAACAACCAACATGGGCCAATCACAGATGCACCTGTTGCATTCCGCAGCAGCAGATAACCATTGGTTACATTTTGTTCTTGAGGCCTCTCAGCTTCTCAGGAGAAAAAAACCCTAAGGAAAGGATTTTCCATGAAAGGTGTCTGTGGCAGGGTTCAGACAGGGGCTGGGGGGGTGGATGGCTCTGAGCACCACTCTGCCCCCAGGCAGCAGGTCTGGGCTCCAGACACATCCCTGGGCTCACTCCCACAGCCATGCTCACAACCCTGGCTCATTCCCAGTTCTCCTGCTAAACATCAGAGGTCTCTCCTCCCTCCTGAGTCCTTCTAGCTGTGATTCCTCACACAAGGAGCCTGTCAGTGCCCATCTCTGCACTGGGGGACCAGGCTGGACAGGAGCAGCAATGACAAAGGATAAATCTCTGTTACCAGAGTGAGACATGAGAGCTACAGGCGTAGCAAGAGTCAGTGTGACATCCAGATATTCAGTGTCCTGAGTTGCAGGATGTGGATGGGGGTGTGTATTCCATCACCATCTGTCAGAGTTGGGGCAGCTATTTTCTGTTCATTGGGCAGTTTTTCTTTATCTCTCCCACAACCAATCCTCCTTCCAGGAGATCTCCTTTTTCCATGGCCAGTGAGTGTCCCTGAATGGCTGATCCAATTCCATCATCCCATGGGGAGATGCTCCGCCCAGGGGAGGAGCCAAGCATTCCTACCTGGACATAATCTGGAGATTCTGGAACACCAGCACAGCTTCTCCACTGGATTGCCCAGAGGAACAGCAGCTGCCTCTGCCCCTGGATCTTCAGAGGAAGATGCACCTTTCTCCAGGATCCCTGCTCCAGCAGAACCACCCCTGACACTGCAGCAGGGCTGAGCCACAATTCCAATGGGACTGCTGCCAGCACCCTGACCCACAGGGTGTCAGGCTGGGTTCTGACTCTGGTTTATATTACTGCATTTTATTTTATTTTATTTTATTTTATTTTATTTTATTTTATTTTATTTTATTTTATTTTATTTTATTTTATTTTTATTTTCTTCCCCAATTAAGAACTGTTATTCCTGCTCCCATATCTTTGCCTGAGAGCCCCTTAATTTCAAAATTATAACAATTCAGAGACAGGGGGGTTTCATTTTCCATTTCAGGGGAGGCTCCTGCCTTCCTTAGCAGACACCTCTCTTTTCAAACCAAGACATTCACCTATCAGGTTTAAACTCACTCATGTGGATAGAAAGCTCCAGAAGCCACACTCTTTATTCCAAATGGAATCCTAAACTGTTATCTAAACCAGTACCTTACAAAGTGCTGCAGCATTGCTGCTTGCTCCAGCCAGCTCCCAAATTTTGGCCGGAACAGAGCCAGGAGCTGAAACGCCACAAAGAACACGATGACCTCGTGCAGAAGGGCTGCAAGGAGGGGTCAGCTCTGCCCCTGTGCCTGTGCCCAGCCTTTCGAGGCACTTGGCAGCGTTTGGGGTGTCTGTGACACCCAGGCAGTGCCCACCTCTCCCTCGGGGCCGCTCGCTCTGCTGCCAGCACACAACAGCAGTCCGTGTCTTACACTGAAAAACTGGCACATCCCTGGGAAAAAAGAGTCTCCTCCAAGTCTCTTTGTCTCCATATAATTAAGCTCAATACAACAAAGCATCCAAGTGGGGGGGGGAGCGTTTTGGAGAGTTCTCAAGAGCCACAGTCACGTTTATAGCACAGGAAGGTCTGTGTAAAACTATTGATCACCGATCTCATGATTTATATTTCCCCACAAATATTGCCCATCACGTTTCCCAGATGCATAATGGGTGTCAGGAGTAAGAATCTTGGAAAATAAATGGAAAAAGTTACACTAGCAAATGGCTTGTTTATGCCATAATTGGTATTAGGCAATTAATGGTGGGATGAAACATCACAGTGCTGCTGAAAACAAAAAGCAATGCTGGGTGAAGAGCATTTAATGAGCACGTTTTATGTCATCCTCAGCAAGTTTACTGCCAAGCCACAAAAGACATTTATACACACTCCCTTTTGTCTCTAATGAAAGGGTCGGGGCTACTCGCTTCTGGGGAGATTCATGAGTTTAAAAAAATTTTAAAAAAATTAAAAGCAACAAATGTAATGTTTTAAACTGGAAATTCACCTCCTCAAAGGAGCAGTTGGTTTAGGTGGGAGAAGTTTCCTGGGCAGGGCCAGTCCCAGCACAACCAGGTGCAGATCAAACACCTCCCCACAGAAAGATGGGGCTCAGTGACAGCCAGCCACAGGGACCTATTGTACAGCTCCAATAGCCAGATATGCCAAATATCTGGCATTCCAAAATCTCCACTATTAATGAGGTGAGATCCTGAGCAACTGGGGGAAAAGGAGACTGAAATAATGTATATTTTTGCCAGGAGTCACTGCTGTGCAATCCAAGGCAGGTTCCCAGCCTGAACAAAGAGGGATAATGCCTAAATCATTTTAAACCAGAAAAATTACCTGGTCTGCTGCTTCCCAAAACTCATTTTCTACATCTGTTTCTCCTGTGTATTTCTAACACCCCTACTCTCTGCTGAATATTGGGAAAGGTCAAAGCCAATGCTGCATTTCCAACCATGGAATGTGCCAGGATGGTGGCATGGAAGGGACAGGTGCCCCCAAACACATTCCTTAGAAGAGATCCAGGTCTTTTTCCCTCTCCTTTCCCTCATCTCTGCCACAGGAGCCCATGGAATGCTCCTCACCTTCTTCCTCCTCATCCAGACCCAGCCCCAAGGCAAGGCCAGCACAGAGGGAAGTGCTCAGGAAAGACACTTGTCCTTCTTTTCCTTATAATGAATCTTATTTTTAGGTTTGAAAAAATAAAAAAGATATTTCAAGCTATTTCTAGAGGGAAGCTTGCTAAAGTTCTCTGTCTGGGAGACACAGGCAGGAAGGAATGAGCTGCCAAGGGCCAGGAAAATGGTGCATTCACAGAACCCCACAAGTGAGGTATCAAACACATAAAACCCCACAGAAACCTCAGATTCCTGCTGGAGAAAACTCTGGGTAAAGTGTGAACATTTTCCTAATTAATTTATCCCTAACTGTGATCATTCTGGTTTTTTATACTCCTATTTTTTTAACCATTTCTTCTGTTTAAGAGCACACATTTTTTAGGAGCATATCCTGTTGCACCAGAGACCACAAAGTGACAAGCCATGTCTTCTTCTCACATAAGTACAAAACCATCTCCAGCATTCTTCCAGTAAAATCCTTGGAGTTCTCTGGGGATTCATTTTGCGAGTTAAATATAAAATGCAATTTTATGGGCTGGTTTATCAAGGCAAATCCTCACCGAGCTCCTGCAAAAATACAAATCAACACAGAATGCCTGATTTTGCCACACGTGACTGGTCTGGGCTGCAGAAACCCAGCTAAAGAGCAGCCTGACAACATCTGAGATGGCAGGAAATAGCAGGAATTCGAGCTTCTCCCGGTGAAAACAGCAGAGAAAGCATGGACAATTTGCAGCTGGTGAGGAGAGGTATCCTCTAATGACACACATCTGGCATCCATCGGTGGGGCTGAAACCCAACACCCCTCACACAGCACAATGGCATGCCAAGGAAAGGCACAGCATCCCTGGATCCTCTTTAACTGCTGGGAACCCTCCTGCCCCTTCCTCCACTGCCTTTCTTACACCAGGCTCGGTTGTTTTGGCCCTTTGATCTCTGACAGTCGCATCAGGACCATGAATCACAGAACTGACTCCCATTATCCATGATTTGAAACAGCTCCTGGTCAGGGGAGCTGGGCTGGACCTCTGGGAATGGTCTAGCCAGTCTTTAAGCAAGCCACATAAATTTCTAAAGGAAAAGAATCCCTATTTTAACCATCAAACATGAGTTATTCTGCTTCTGCTTCTTTTTGCATCTGCAGCAGGGTCCCACCTCAAACCAAGGCTCTGCCACCTACAAGACCTCGTGGAGATGCCACCATTGAACCCCTTAGTGGGGTGAAAACCACCAAAAGCTGTTGCAGCTGAAATAGCTGCTAATAAAGTCCAGGGTAAGGAAGCAAAAAGGGCCTTTGCATGGTGTCCACAGATGTTTAATTCAGCTGTGCACTGAGATGTTCAGGGTCAAAAAAGGGGCCACACCTGGGGAGAGTGCAGGCTGAACAGTGGCATGGGGCAGTACAAAGATGAGGGCCCAAGGGGGAATAGGGAGGGAGTGGCTGACACAGGAACAAGGGGAAGGAGCCAACAGGGTCTGACAGAGCAGGGTCTAACCAGGTCAGGGCAAGGAGCTGCTTTGGGCTCTGCAGATGTTTTGGGGGAACATCCACAAGAGAGACCAGCTGACATGGATCCAGGAGTATCCCCATACCTGTGCCAGGTGTCCCCCACACACCTTCTGTTCATGGCAAGGCAGAGATGTCATCAAATATCCCCTCTCCACTCAGATCACACTTTTTTTCCCTATGGATGTCACATCATTTGTTGTTTTCTCAGCTCCTTGACCAACGTGAGCCTCAGGCAGACTCACCAGAGATATCCTCCTCCTCCTGCCCACTCCTAAATCCTGCCAGGGTCAAAAAAGGGGCCACTCCTGGGGAGAGTCCAGGCTTTTGGTAAGGGTTGAACAGTGGCATGAGGGCAGTACAAAGATGAGGGACAAGGGGGGAATAGGGAGGGAATGGCTGACACAGGAACAAGGGGAAGGAGCCAACAGGGTCTAACAGAGCAGCTCGGGGCCAGCAGCCCCAGCACCCGGCCTGTGAGCCTCCTGGGATCCCGTGCTGGGCCTGCTGCTGCAGCGGGGAGTGGAGCATTTCCAGATCCAGGGGTTTATTGGCTTGGAGAGGCGGGAAGACAGGCAGTCAATATCCATTAATGCACCGCAAACTAGAAACACCTGTTGGCCTCCAGAGCTGGGTTTTGGCTGGTTTACAGAGAGAGAGAGTGTGGAACAGGTGCCCCTGTGGCCAGCAGGAACGTTGAGGGGGCGCAGAGGCCCCACAAATATGGAATGATGGGAGGGAAAAGCAGCCGCACCGTTCCGCGCGGCACATGTGTCACTGTCTGCAAGCTGAGCCCCATAAAATTCAGTGTGTCTGGGAGGAAACCAGCCATGCTGGGGCTGGGGAATCACAGCCCAGAATGGTGAGGGTCCCCTGGACTCTCCTTTCAGTCTGGAGATTCCTCTGCTGAGGAATGTGCAGGGAGAACCAGTCCCAGGGTCACAGCTCCAGCCCCAGCACGGCTTTGATGGTTCTTGTGGGTCCCTTCCAACCCAGGATGCTCTGTAATTCTGTAATAATTCTATAATTCTGTAATTCCATGATAAAGAGGCTGCAGAGGAACAAATCCCCTGAGCTGGTGCTTTGATCCTGGTGTCGCTGATGCAAGAGTCCCATTTTCCATTTGAACTTTGTAGAACAGTAAAAAGTGACCGTCAAAAACTCCTTAACGGGCTGGTGCCACCTGGATTTCTCTGTGGGGGTTGTTAGTGGGTGATTTTCTTCCTTCTTCACTATCAATCAACTCATTTGGGATCCAGGGTGCCCAGAATATCAAGCTCCAGACCAAGGGAAAAACAAAACAGGAACTTGCATGCACTGAAATTCACATCAAGAATGTATGGAAAGTGTCCTCCTTTCCTCACATAACTCACATGGATTAGACCTCTGGGGAGGGAACCCTCTGAGCATCTTCCCAGAAAAAAAAAAAAAAGGTATTTGTAACGACTGGAATCTCAACATGTGTTTGTTTCTGAATTATTAAATCCATTATTCTGTTGTGCTGAGCCCATGCAGCAAGGGAGACAAAACAGAAACACAGCAAACAAGGGAAAAAAGAAAAGCAAACCTGTTGCTGGGGTGGGGAGAGGCTGCTTGAAAGATGTTATCACCTGCCAGAAAATAGGGCTTTAAAATGATGCCCCAGAGAAAGCAGCACTAAATGAATTAAAAAAATGTTTTCTCCAACCTTTCCAAGCCCAGAAATGGAAAGCATAACATACCAATGATTTATTGTGGAGTGGGCTGTGTGTTTAAGCATAAATTAATTCTACAAATTCCAGGCAGCTTTGCAGCAATGCTTCTCGTTCCTGCTGTTGCCCTCACTCCTCACCTCACTCTCCAATCCTCCTGTTTCACTTGGAACCTGTTCCTTGTGCCCATGGCTAGTGTGGCTCCCACACCAGTGATTTGCAGCAGATCCTTTGAAAACAGGGGAAGATTCAGTGAGTGATTGGATTTTATGGTCTTAAAGGTCTTTTCCAAACTAAAGGATTTGATGGTTCTGTCACAGTCAGGGAGTCGAGCTGTTCCCCATTATTTCTCTTTTGTGAATCCACTGAAGACCTTAAGATTTTAGTCTTCCACAATCATCCTCTCTCTCATTGCAAGAAACCAATAATTGGTGAGGAACTGTGAGCTTAGAATGGTCCTTGGCTACCTGACCAGGGTGTGTGCTCAATCCTCTCCAGAAACGATCCAAGAATTCAGCTTTAATTCAATCTCCTTTGCATTCGTGTAACAAATCCTTCTTATTGCCAATTACACGATGGGATCCCAGCGGTCCAGTTACACTGCAGCATTGCACATTGCCTGGAAAATAATCCATTCTCCTCCATAAATGTCCCTTGACTCACTTTTGAGCTCACAAGCCTGGCTTTCCCCGGGTGGTTTATGGGAAGAAAACACCTCGGGCAGACTCTGCTGCTCTCAGAGCCATAAACTCTGCCCAGCCCTCACCCAGCTGGGGTTTTGCAGCCCTGGCCCCTGTTTAATTGGTCACAGCTGGCTGGGAATCTCCTTGCAGGGAGATTAGAGCAGAGGAGGGATCACAGGAGCTGCTGGGAGCTTCAGCCCTCACCCAAGGGGATGCAGAGCTTTGGAGATGCCATCCAGCACTTCACATGACTTGGCCCAAGGTAGCCATCAAACAACAAAGCAGGGGTTTTGTCTTCTTCAGGTGGCTCAATGAGTCATTTCCTTCCAAGTTTTCTTACCCTTGGCAGATCCTAACATGAGGAGCCAGTAAAGATCTGTGTGAACATTTCAAATCAGTGGAAAAGATTCCGCTCTGGTTTATTTGCCAAAACCTAAGCAGAAGGCTACAACTCATCCAAAGGACTTGAGCCGCATATTTTCTTCAACCCAATATGATAATCTCTTTTAAATGATCATGAAATCCTTAATTCTTGAGCTCAGCCCAAGGAAAGCCTGAAAAGAACAAAGCCAGCCACATTTCAAATCCACCAAAGCCCATCAGATTTGAGCTCTGCTTCACCCACTATCGTGTTCCTTTAAACAAATGGCCAGCAGCACTTTTGCCTCTGCACGCTCTCCATCACTCACCAACGGAGCTGGACAACATCACACACATCCAAAAGGCTGTTTGGTGCACTCCAGTTCACCTTTAGAAACTCAGATCATAGGAACTACCCAGTTATTCACAGAGTTATTGCCCTGCAGGAGGTGGTAGTGGGTGTGATGAACGGCGCCGTGCTCGACCAACACATCCCAGGCAAGGACCCTTCACCCTGCAGGTACAAGTCCCAGGACACTTCCTTAGCAGGTACAACAACAGACATTCCCCTGGCTCCAGCACACTCCCTCTTTTCTTCCAAACTGCCTTTACAAAAGATGGTTTTTAGCTCGTGCTGGGTGTGATGAACAGCACCATGTTCAACCAACACATCTCAGGGAAGGACTCTTCACCCTGCAGGTACAAGTCCCAGGACAATTATTTTGCAGGTACAGCAACAGAGTGGCTCCAGCACACTCCCTCTTTTCTTCCAAACTGCCTTTACAAAAGCTGGTTTTTAGCTGAATAAGCCCCTGCATCGCCTTGGCTTGCTTCCTCTCACAGATTTCTTCAAAGAGCTCAGCCCTACCTGTTTGCCAGCTCTTAAATACCATGCTTGGCTGATGGACAAGCCGATAGCACAGGACGTGGCCAAGCTCTGCACAAGCCGCCCTTGTTCCACTGCCTTCCTGAGCCAAAATACAAGAAAATCCCAGCAGGAATCTCCTCTGGCCTCACTCTCCTCTCCCCTCCCCAGCAGAAGGCTAACCTTGTGAATCAGGAGGCTGCTTATAAATAAAAGTATTCGGACTTCTTGGCTGCTGGGAGAAGTGCTCTGCTTAATTTAGCCCCGGTATTATTAACTGTGGATTCTCTCCAATGAGCTGACAGCTGAAGAACAATTGCAGCCATTTAATTCCACAAAACGGATTTTAAATTGGCCTCATGCACTGGAAGCATCGATCACAGGCTCTTGCTACCGTCATTCTGAAGTCTGCACCAGGCTCTGCTCGGGCTGGGGAAGTCACCTGAGTCTGAACTGGCGCTGTCACGCGAGTTTCTCTGTCTTGGAAAGAGCATCTGGCTCCTGGATCCAAGAAAATACTGCCTGTGCTTTCCTTTGCTTCCAAAGGCTGAACCCTTCCCGTTTCAGCTTCCAACACCTCTGAGTGTTTCGCAGTCCCATGGTTCCCTGGCCTCCAGCAAACCCCTCTCTCCCAGCCCTAACACATCTAAAGGCTTCCAAGTGAGCAGCTCCAGAGAGATTAGCAGGAGAAATCAGGTCCTTAGTCAATCAAACAACACCTCAAAGGCTGGGCAAACGAGGGCAGTGCTATAAAACAAAGAGACAATGCTGGTCTCCTGGAGCAGGGTTGTAGAAAAGGCATTTTGTGCTGTTCTTGTGAGCCAGCAAAGGCATCCTGAAGATAAGGAAAGCACCGTGTCTCTCTCAAGGAAGACACCAAGGCTATCCCCACGACAGTGTGATGGAAGGAGAGAAAGTTAAAAGATACAGACTCCAGCTGGCTCTCAAAATGTTGTGGCTCCTTGTTCACCTACTGAGAACTTTGTTTCTTTCTTATGACCAATGGGCAGTGAATGTGAATGTTAAGTAAATGTAAATATCTTGCATTGGGGAAGATGAAACAGGAAAGCCCTATCAATATGATTGCCTGGCAAAAGATTTTGAGAATATGGAAACTATAAGCCAGATAGAAATGAAAGCAAGCTTTGAGATCCCTCAGTTACTGAACAACGGGAAAACAATGGTGTGGCCACTGAAGGTGATCCCCTTTTGATGGAACAACACCCTCTGCTTGCAGACAGCTCCAAGGGTCAGAGCAGACCCTGCCAGCTTGGCAGAAGGGGCCCAAAGAGGAGTTTTTAGGGTTTAAAATGTAACACAGTATGGCAATGTAGTGATTCTTATAGGCTGTATGGAAATGCTGTAGGATTTGGATCTTGTACTAGATTGGTTAGTGAGAATCAGAATATTCAACACAGAAGAAGATTTATGGTATTGTAACGAGAACTTTGTTCTCTTTTACTCTTTCATCCGCTCTTTCTCATCCTCTTTACCATGCTCTTGCCTTCTTTCTCTTTCCCACTCTCTTTACCTCTCTCTCTCTCTTTTTTGGGCCTGCTCTGAGCTGTGGCTGGCAGCTCCCAGCAGGGTCCTGCACCCAGGCCCTTTGCAATAAACCCCAGGTTCCATGACCTGGCTTCAGAGATCTCTCATCTCCGTCTGTCCTGACTGTCCTACTCCCTGACACTCCTACAATCTTGAAAAAGTATAAAAGCAACATGTTACTATAATAAATCCCTCTCATGCACCCTTCTGATGGGGTCCTGGTGCTTTGTGCCGTGTCACTCACAGGGTGACAAAGCCACCCAAGCAGGCCTCCAGACACAGACACTGATCACAGCCCTGCTGCCACAGCTGACCTCTCCTTTGTGCCAGCAAAAGGAGGTTTGGGCTGGCCCAAGCTTCAAAACACAGCCAGGCTAATTAGGAACAGCCCAGTTCCCCCATCAGAGCCCCGGGAGCCTGAGTGTTGCTGAGACAATCCACTCTGCTGGGAGGCTCCAGGGAGCCAAGGGTGAAGCCCAGCAGCTGATTTCCAGCAGGGCACACCAGTTAAATGACAGCAGTAACACCCAGCTTCCCAGCCCCAGCACACACAGGTCCCGTCCTGCTGCACTCACTGGGGTCTGGTGGGCTCACCAGCCCTGGACCCCAGAGCTCTGGGTGGTCCAAGGATTCCCAGGAAGGCTGGGCAGGCTTGGAGCAGAGCCCAGGCTCCCTGACACCCCCTCCCTGCAGCAATGAGCCTGCACTGAAAGGTCATTTATGTCCAAGCTCCCAAAAAGGAGCTCTAAAGGGAACCTCCTCACCCCAAACTTTGAGTGCTCCATTTAGAACCCTTTCATCTATCAAGGATGGAAGATACCAAAGGAGCTCACGACAACTTGGCTGCTTCCTCAGTCTGTGGTCATTGTAATATTCACAGAATTCACAGAATTCACAGAATCACAGAATCACTGGGTTGGAAAAAACCTTAAAGATCATCGAGTCCAACCCAGCCCAAACCCCTCAACTCAACCCTGGCATCCAGTGCCACATCCAGGCTTTGTTAAACACACCCAGGGATGGTGACTCCACCACCTTTCTGGGCAGCCATTCCAGAACTTTATCACCTTTCTGTAAAAAATTTTATTACCCTTTCTGTGAAAAACTTTTTCCCTAATATCCAACCTATATTTCCCTTGATGCAGCTTGAGACTGGACTATTGTCCAGCTCAACCTCTGCTGCAAAGCAAAGCTCACCTGATGGAAGGTGGACAAGCAGAGCAGGGGGAAAAAATCCATTTCTACACTCTCAGGATCAAAAAGCCACCACGAGGCAACAGAAAAGGTGCTGAAACCTGGACAGGAACATGCAGAGCTTCCTGCAAGAGCTCACACAGCCCCACTGAGGGCTGTGGTGATTGAACCCAGAGGATGGGTGAATGTTGTGCCTGTCAGCAGCTCAGGAGAGCAGGAAGGACAGCACCTCACCCTGCAAGGAGAGCACTGGGGAGCTGCTGCTGCCCAGCCAGGGTAAATACTGGGGAGCTGCTGCTGCTGCTCAGGGCTGGCCAGCAAAAATATCCCGTGCTGAAAGCTCTGATAGGAGTCTGGCCAGGACAGGGAGCGTCCTGCCTCTAAAGAAAACACATCTGTGTTTCTTTCCAGGCAAGAAAAAATGGTTCCAATTGGATCAAACCCGGATTTCTTGAAGATGAGTGAGGCATGGAATAGCACAGATCCACTCTCATGGGTTATTCTCATGTCCTTTTCACCAAAGATGTGTCCTGCCCACATCCAGAGCCACTCCAGCCCAGTACTCACTCCATCCTTTCTCAAGGAGGAACCACCATCTCACACACCAGGATAGCTCCTCTGACAGGTGGCAGATAAGGAAAGAATGAGTCACTGGTGAGGTGTCCCAGCCTCTCATCCCATTAGGAAAATCCAGCACAAATGTTGACTGATGAGCAAAGCCAACCACTGAGAGCACTTTTGACAGTGAAAAAGAAGATGAACATCCAGACAATTAGGGTTTTTGCCAGAAATTTGTCCAAAAAAAGTATCTTTTTTGGAGCATCTTTTTTAAAGTATCTTTATTTGTCCAAAAAAATTTCTCTTTTACCAAAGAGAACAGATCTGCTGCTGTGGAATGCAACAGGTGCATCTGTGATTGGCCCGTGTTGGTTGTTTCTAATTAATGGCCAATCACAGTCAGCTGGCTTGGACTCTCTGTCCGAGACACAAACCTTTGTTATTCATTCTTTCTTTTTCTATCCTTAGCTGGCCTTCTGATGAAATCCTTTCTTCTATTCTTTTAGTATAGTTTTAATATAATAGATATCATAAAATAATAAATCAAGCCTTCTGAAACATGGAGCCAGCTCCTCATCTCTTCCCTCATCCTCAGACCCCTGTGAGCACGGTGACCACAAGGTTCCTTTCCAAGGTGGCCACACTGCCCTGGGCTGGCTCACGCCACAGCCGTGACCCCGGGGTTCCTTTGTTTGACCCAACTTTAATCAGCTTCCTTCTCTGATTCCAGCAAATCCCGCCACGGATGGCAGCCAGGAATAAAGGCTATTGTACAGCACAGGGCTGTGCTTCACAGCAAGCCACGATAAGTATTTCCTTTCCAAACATCCAAGCTCCCCAAGCACCACAAAAGCCAAGAGGAGATTGTCGGAGTCTTGCAGATAAAACAACGGCGACGGTAAAACGTGAATAAATCAGGGCATCCCTCGCTCCAAAGCTCTTGGAATTAAAGGAGGAATTTGGCAGGGCTGCTTACTGTGCTGGCAGTGAGGGCCCTGGAAGCCAGGGGAGCAGTGACAGAGCTGAAAGGATCCCTCTCAGCAATTCCCACCCTTGAGAAAAACGCCGTGACCACAGGCGGCTGCAAGGAGGAGGATGAGGATAATCCCACACTCACCATCAGAAGAGCATCCCTGGTGATATGCCCAAAGCCCCAGAGAACACTTGAATAAACATAAAAGAACACAGTTTAGCTGTTGGAACCCTGGTCACTGAGAATTTTAGACTTTCTGCACTGATCCCCAAGAGAACACTGCATTGACCTGAGGATGTGGAGAGGCTTCCAAAATGGAATGATGGAACTGGGATTGTGGGTGTGGAGTTTGGATAGAAGTGTGTGGTATCACAGGGTGGAAAACTGAGAGTTTGGGGTTTTAGAATATTGTAATATGTATCAAGCAAGATGGAGGTTTTAGGGCAGAGGCTGGTCCTTCTTCTCTTTCTTCTTCGCCTTCTTTTTCACCTTCTTCTTCTCCTTCTTCTTCTCCTTCTTCTCTTTCTTCTCCATGGGTTTGGGTGGTTTTGTGTAATTGGATGGTGGTTTTGTGTAATTTGATGAAAAGTTCACTCTGCAGGGCACAGGTGGTTGGTTATTGGGTTAAAAGTAAAAATAATTTAGGTGTCATTTCTTAATTGGGCAGTTTATCCTTAAAAGGCCTTGTAGAGGGAGAGACACAGCTCCATTTTTAGTTTGTTGGAGTGAAGTGCTGCAGAACCTGGGGTTTGTGGGACTGTAACATAGATAAGAACTAACAAACATCTGAGTCCCTGCAAGAAATACCATCTCATACATTAATCCCAACCCTGGCAAAAAGAAGTTAAGACTTGACATTTAACCATTTTGGAAAGCTGATTTTTTCTTTTGCTTGACAGTGCAGTGCTCAACGCACAAAATCTCAACATTTAGGCTAGGAAGGAAATTTCCTCAGGCAATGTCCAATGGCTTTCCTTGAGAATGATAGGAAAACATCAGGTCTGTGAGGAAATGATGCTTTTCCAGCCAACAAGTGGGTGAAACAGTCAGAAAACAACTCATGCAAGATCTAGAGGCAACAAACACAAGTTACTTGCGCTGAAATTGAAGGGATCTTTCTAGAGCAGCCCAGTGGGATCTGCTCCCACCTCTGCCCTGAGCTTCCCTGGGAGCTGGTGCCCCATGGTGGCGTCACCTTCGGGCAGCCCAGAGGGTGAAATGGAGCTAAACTGTAAGTAAGGCTGAGCAGCCACGTTTCTCTGTTCTCACCCAGCCGAGTGTAAAATGGACACGGAGACACAGAATGCTCAATTAGGCTTCTGAAATCCACCTTTCCAAACCGTCCCCATAAACCCACTAACAAGGTTGTGGTTCCTCCAGGGGAGTGTGTGCTTCTCGTAACTCATGAAATGCAGCCCATGGTTTATGGGGAATGCTGATGTCAAAAGCAGAAACGCTGTGAGCAGGGGCACTGTCATGTGTGTGGTGCTTTGTTGGGGGGTAAGGACGCAGAACAAGCATCCATCTTCCTTTCTAAATCTGTTTAAAAGATTTGCACAATGAAATCCTCTCTCTGTGCACTGATCTGGACAGAGCTGTGGTGACGGCCAGCTCCTCTCCTCATCCTTTTTCCCTCACCTCCTCTTTTCCTCCCACTTTTCACTGATGAAACCACTCCAAACTCCAAGAGCAATGGGGCTGCTAGGAATATATCTCACAAAAACCTGGAGCAAAGAGCATCAAGTGATGACACAGAGGAAGATACACAGTGGTGGCCTCTGGTCCAGCAGCTCCCTCTGACCCACCCCAACCTGCAGCTGAGCCCTGGGCTAAGAGAAGCCATGGGCACCAATCTATTCCAACTGATGCATCCCAGGAAGGAGCACACTGCAGCCACCAGTGGTGTCACAGGGCCTTCAGGTCAGTTACCAACTAAACACACAGAGCTGTGATTAAATTACAACCCCTTGTACAATCTGGGACCACCTGGCAACAATTACAGCAGCACTGGCTGAGCCCAGGGTCCCCCATGCACGTGGGCTGTGCTGGCTGCAGCTTCTCCCTCCTGCTTGCAAGTTGGGAGCCCCCCTGGCTTCTCTTGCCATTCCAGCTAAAGCTGTAACTAATTAGTGACAGAAAAAGCAGGTCTGTGATTACACATTTCATTTCGTGTCATTATAACTGGCACCCCGCGCAGGCTTCCAAAATGGCTCCGAAATTCTTGGCACAAAACCGCCCAGGCCGGCTCCAAAACACTAATTGTGCACTCAGAGAAAAAAAGGGATCACAGATGGAAGCAGCACAAGGCAGGGCTTGCAGTTTTGGGGCAGGACAGCTTGTGCACACCAGGAGATAAAGCTGCAAAGTTATCAATTGTCAAAGGAAACGCAAAAGTCTGAGGCAGCCACACGAAATCCGAGCTGGGAACAGGCAGGGATTACCTTCCCAAAAGGAGCCCAGAGCTGGGGGGTGTCAGCTTGTCACGCCTGAAAAATCAGTTCTAACCCACTGTACATGGAAATTTAATAACCACATTACTGTGTTCCCACTACTGAATCTCCCATACATCCAATATTGGCTCTGTTTTTTCCTGCAGGAACACAATCGACTTCCTGATTTCTCCTCCGTGCTAAATCCTGCTCCTGGCTCACACAACACCTTCTGCCAAGGCTGCACTGGCTGGGGAAGTTGTGATTAGGGAGGTTCTGTGATTAGGGAGCTTTGGTGAAGGTTTAGGTGAATGTGCCATTCTCCAAATATTCACATTTGCCATCAAAATGCACCGTCTTGTCAGACAGAGCTGTGTACCTGCTTAAAGGGCATTTCTTCTATCAACTCTTTTACCACACAGGGACACCCTGGGTTAGGCCAAACCCCACAAATTTTGCACCTTCAATGCACTAGAACCGAAATCCACGAGCCTCAGCATTGGCTCTTTTAAGGACCTGATGATTTTTCAAACCCCCTCCCTCCAGAGGAGAAGATTATTTACAACACAAAGGTAGCATTGAAGCCCAAACACTCTCTCCTGGAACTAATGAGCCCGTGATGAAATGCTGCTTCCCAAAGCCTGTTATCTTCTCATCTAACACTTCAGTCTTTAGTAGCTTTCCACAGCCACAGATCCCTGGGGACTGCAGTGATCCCGGATCAATCCTGGATCAATCCCATATCAATCCACGCAGCGCATGTGTCACTGTCTGCAAGCTGAGCCCCATAAAATTCAGTGTGTCTGGGAGGAAACCAGCCATGCTGGGGCTGGGGAGTCTCAGCCCAGAATGGTGAGGGTCCCCTGGACTCTCCTTTCAGTCTGGAGATTCCTCTGCTGAGGAATGTGCAGGGAGAACCAGTCCCAGGGCCACAGCTCCAGCCCCAGCACAGCTTTGATGGTTCTTGTGGGTCCCTTCCAACCCAGGATGCTCTGTAATTCTGCAATAATTCTATAATTCTATAATTCCATGATAAAGAAGCTGCAGAGGAATAAATTCCCTGAGCTGGTGCTTTGATCCTGGTGCCACTGATTCAAGAGCTGTCCCATTTTGAGCACTGGAATTTGGGAAGCTCTTTCCAAGCATCCTGCTCATCCTCATGCCTGTAGGTTGCAAATATTTCCCTGCACAGCAAGGCAGGAACAACCTCCCACCTCCAGGTGTGTGCCAAGGTGTTCCAGCCCCCAGGTTTTCCCAGTTCAGATCATGCAAGAGGAGCTGTATTTCTTTTAGTCCTTTCCTTCAAGCACCATAAGAGGGAATGGGTTGCCTGGCCAAATTACACAAAACCTGTAATTACCAAAAACCTGGTTTGGTTTTTCCTGAATCTTTCACCTTAAACACCTAAAAAAACCACATTTTCATCAGGGTCCCAGCAGAGCCAGGCCTGGCTCCAAGGGAGCCCAACTCACCAGCAGCACTCAGCTCTCAGAGCAGCTCAGCGAGACCCAAAGCACAACAATGGAAAATATTAGAAGCAATTTCAGCGACACAAATCAGGGGTTAGAAGACAGGGGTGTTATTCTTGGCAGTGCCCCAGATTTCCTGAATGAGCTGGACAATTCCCTGCTCTGTGCTGCAGGCTGGCACATACCGAGTGGAAATCATGATAACCTACTTCCCAGCCCGGGTCTCCCCCTCCGTGCCCTCCAGGCCTCCTGCAAACGAGCTCCTAATTCAGAGCGACAGAGTTTAATGTGATGAAATTTGGGGAAAGGGTAATGACACTGTTCAGAGAAAGAATAAATTATGGGAAGCATCACCGCCTTCTGCTCAGAGGCCAGGCTGTGTCCTTTGTGAGAGCTCAGCCAGGCGGGATCCTGGGGAAGTCGGAGACATGAGACTGATTTAGGAGGAAGAGCCATGAAGAAAAGCAATGTTTGGGCTCCCCGAGGTCCAGCCCCCTGCCTGGGCAGAGATGGAGCTCCCAGGATGGACTTTCACCCAGCACTGAGCTCCATCTCGGGCGAGAGGTTCAGGAGTTCACTCACAGCCTTTCAGCTGACTAAACAAAGAGCCTGCAGCAGCCAGGAGGTGATGGGCAGAGCAAAGCTGCCTCTCGGGGAAATTAAACTGTCAGCTGGATGCATTTCCTGCAGAGCTTCCAACCTGCATCACAAACCTGAGCTGCCACCCAGTGATGGGGCACATGGCTGGGCTCTGGGGCTGTGCTGGGCTCCAGAACTGTGCCACCCTCCAGGGTTGTGCTGGGCTCCAGGGCTATGGCACCCTCCAGGGTTGTGCCAGGCTCCAGGGCTATGCCACCCTCCAGGGTTGTGCCAGGCTCTAGGACAGAGCAGGGCTTCTGGGCTGTGCCAGCCTCTGGGGCTGTGCCAGGCTCCAGGGTTGTGTTGGGCTCCAGGACTGTGCCAGTCATCAGGGCTGTGCCAGGCT
>VZSJ01005284.1:64530-85776 GCA_013398405.1 Pheucticus melanocephalus | reverse complement strand
AAGGCTTAATGCTTGCTTATCACCTCCATTTTGTCTCAGGCATCCAGAATTTCACTAGTCTCCAACAGTTTCCTATTAAGATATTGAGTAATCAGAAATTTTGTAAGTCCACTTTCTCTGAAAATTATATTAATCCAAATTAGGCCATTCACTGGATTGTCTGAAGCTAACACATCAAATTTTATGAAGAAATCTTTTAAGGGCACTAGATGATGTTGAAAGCCTTAGAAATTTTTAATTCACTTTTAAATAAATATCAGAAGAGAACACATGACTACTGGAGTGGCAATCTCAAGAAAGCAAGCTAAGTACATGCAGATACTAAGAAACATAGGGCATTAAGAAATTAAATGAGGAAATTTAAACATTCATATGATGTCCCAGGACAAACAGTTGTTTATCAATCACCTTCAGAAGCCTGTTAGACATTAACTACTGAAGCTCAACTTCCAGCATCCATTGGATGCAAAAATATTTCACAAACACAACTCAGAAACTCTCTGGTGTGTCTGTACTAAGCACCTACCTTATTTGCTAAAGGAATATATTAATACCACCAGAAGTTATGTGAATGGCATAAAGTTCTCAAAAATTATGTTTAGTAGCTCTCAACATTGCTTTGTTTAAACCCCAAATTTTTCAGTCACTTGAATATCCCTGAGTTTTTTCAATCCCGTAGATAAAAGCACTGAAAAAAACTAGTTTTATGAAAATAGGCACCTAATGGTGGTTCCATGAAGAACATAAAATTGCATTTTTTGGTGCTGCACAGAAAGTACTTGTCAAATGCCACGGCATAAAAGGCACCTCACCTAGGCAGCAATGACAATGAGAAAGTTGGCATTCCAATGTGTTTGGAGTACTGCTGCTTTCAGTTCAACACCCCAAGTATGAAAACTACTCCGGTTGCCTTGTACATAATGCCTCTGTAACTTGCTGAATTTCGTTACAACTGTGAGGTAAAGAGTGAGAAAGAGGTAAGACAGGGCATGGAGAAATAATTGCAGAAAATTAATAGGAGGAGATATAAAACTATCTTCAACCAACATAGGGAAATGTACAGCAGCCTTCCATACAAGAATAGCACTTCATGACCATAAGCATAGGTATAGGTAATACCTGACATTTAATTCTAAAGCTTACCTGAAGAGACAACATACTGAGGTGCATTAAAAATGATACATTGTTTGAGATATCTGGAAAAAATTGACTATTCTTCAAAAATGACAAGTTCTATGTCATGAACATAACAGTTCTGATGGTAGAATGTATGTCAAAATCTTACTCTCTATGCTAATCAGGTCGAATTTCCTAACAGCAATTATTCTGCTATTAACATTTATGAATACATTTATATACTTCACAAACTAAAAATATCAGCTAGAAATATTACATAGCAATATAATGATTATTGAATTCTTCAAAAGAATGACAAAGCATTTTAAGTTTTAGGCAGGAAGATTTTAATTAATTCAAACCCTATGAGTTGACAGAACTCTGTTGTTGGAACAGGTTTAAAATATTTCTTTTGTTGTAATATCCACTATTTCATCATGCCCAAATCAATCCAATCGAACATCATCAGGCAGTGATACTATCCATACCTGTTTTTTACAGGATACTGAATGATTAATAAATATTCTTTGTTGCTGTGTAAAAAGAAGGTGCTTATGTTCAATTTGAAGTTATTCTTATGTTCAGGAAGAAGAAAGATCACACACAGCTTTTTTTATTTGTCTTCCATGTTTTCTGAGGAAGAATGAACATATTGATTATAGGGCAACTGAGAGGGATTGTGACTAAGATTTTGTTTCTCCTAGAAGGAAAAAATATTCTTATTTCACTTGTCTGCTCACTATTTCAAATTATTTTATATATATGCATGTAATTTTATGAATTCTTTTCTGATAAGTTCCAGAAAAAATACAGAAAAATAGGCAATAAATATAAACTAGAAAGAGTAATTAGAGAGTGAAGTGGCTTAATTCATAATAACAAAATTTAAAATAAAAAAAAAATGTAAAGAGGTCAGATAAGTAATAACTGATAGAATAAAAATGCACAGCCTAAAAGGCTTTGTATCACAAAATTGCCAAAATTCACAGTCTGCAGCACTGTAGCAAGTTCAATAAATATTTTCCTGATTTATCAATGAGTTCTTTCATTCATCCTCTCCTTCTTTTATATTTAGATGTATCAGCATATCTTGGAAATTATGCCTTCATTTGCCTCAGGGAAACTGTGTTCTACATAAGAAAAGTTTGTCCTGGCATATTTGTATGTTGCTGATACTAATCTCTTCTGCGGCCCAACCAAAAGTTTTAAAATTCTGTGTGTAGTAAATCTTTCTTTCTGAATCTACATAGTATAAAAATCCAGTCGATATGGGGCAAGAATATCCTGAGGTGATACAAATAGGAAGGCAGCATGGGGAAATATAGAATATAAGGTCTTGTGGGAAATGAAAGGAGACAAAAGTTGAAAATCATATTATAAGCAGGCCAGAATTTCAGATTCAAATTATAGATGTTTACATATATTTCTAGCACAAACAAACCCTTTCATTCCAGTCTTAGAAATATTAACCCACCAGAATGGGAAATAAGGCCGACAAAGCAGGAGACATATGTAGACAACATTACTTCTTGGCAGGGGGTGGTTTATGGATATTTCTGGTCTATTACAGACTCTCACACACCATTTGTATTCTCTAAGCTTTGGGACACATTTTGAGCTGTAACCCATAAGCATTTACTTCAGCTCCAAAACAGAAGTAAATATTTCATCAACCACAGATTTCCCAAGCATTTTGTGTTGGAGTAATCAGTAAAGAGAAGAATGTATTTGGATTATGAATGTTTTACTGCAAGTCACTTTCACCAAGGGACTTTCTAATGGTGACTAAGTAGGCAGAATTGAAATAATTTTTTCTCAACTCCATAAATATAGCAGAAATTCCAATAGAATAACTGCCAAATTCCTACTCTATCAGTAATTCATGTTTGTACTTTAATATTATTGTGGAGATATAAACTAATATTAGAACTACAAGGTGACTAGCAGTTATTTCATCTCCTACCTTAGAGAGTTCTTGCAGATATTTCATTATTTGCTGCATGGCAGATAGCTATTTTTACCAGAACTACTAGCAGATATTTCAAGTATTAGTAATAGCAATAGCAGATTACAACTCTTACTCTTCTGTTGCTCTTCAGCGTCAGCCTAAATTCCAGACCTGGCCTGCAATGATTCTGCAACTATAAGGGACAGTTATTTTAGTACATTTAACAATATTAATACATTACTTGAAAAAGCAATATCCTCTGGTTTGGGGTTTTTTTTCCTTTCCTTCCTCTTCTCCTGCCTGGAGGAGAAAGGCCAAGATAGAAATGTTAAAAATATTTTTTTCTGAGATACATCTTCCATTGCATGTGGCCTTCCTATAATTTGCTTTCAATTTCACTGCACTAGCATCAGGTGCCAGAAATTCGCACATTATTCAGTAACAGCAAGAAGAGAAAATGAGCAAGCTCAAAGATTAATAATTTTGTATGAATATAAAAAAGGTGAGCAGTAATATTGTATATGCCTCATATGTATATGAGATAAATAAAAAAGTGAACAAAGTCTTTCTCCCAATCCACTTTTAAACTGTCAACAGTTACCTGTGAGATTTGTCTAAAATAAACATTTAAGGAAAAAAGAATCAGACTGCATTGCTAAAGCACACGCTCAGGTTAACACTAGATAGTCCATCTCCGTCACTTTTTGTTATTGAGAAGATCCTGGACAGGATGAACAAAGTATGTACTCTCAAAATTACTCCAGCTTTGACTCTGGAAATAAAATTCATTCTTCTACACTGCCCCTGGTGTACACTGGAATCCTGGATGAGTGGCAGGCTTTCAGAATAGTATTTGTTATTTTTTCAATATTTTGCAGAGTTAATACAATTTTCCGTTGACATGTTAAAATCATAGGTGCATAAGAAACCTGCATTAAACTTTTTAGAAAACCTTGTATTTTTGAACAGCAATCTAGAATACTGTAGGCAGAAGTGAAAACCAATACAAAGATTCAGATTTGCATGGCAATTATCGTGTCAAACTATTTCAACAGCAGAAAGTTACCATATTTTTTCCCTTAGAAGAAAGAGGAAGAGGTCTGCCATGCAAAAAAAAAATCCCCAAACAAAGAAAACAAAAAACCAAAATGAAAACCAAATCAAAGAAACAAGAAAAAAAAAGAAGCCCACCACCACCACAATAAAAAAACCTGAAAGGATCTCTCAGTATAAACAGCATTAAGTGCAAGAGGAAAACATTCTTACGGTTCTTTGAGGGTTTTCAAAGTGTTCTGATAATCAAGCTGCATTCTCTTAAATGTTTGAACAGGAGTGCTGAGCAGGGGAGGATTCAGGCAAGAGCAAGGTAGTGAGTGAACTCTTTAACAGATTAACATCTCATAAGATTTTGTGTTTCATTATGCCACATTTTGACCCTGAACCAGATTTGGAAGGAACCTGAATTGGATTCAAAATTTTTTCTTCTCTCTGGCTCATGCTTGGAATGAATGGCAGAATGTGAGACAACACTTTGCTTATTGGTACTAAAGAGAAGCATTCTAGCTTAGGAGAAGGCTAAGGAAAACAGTCTTGGAGAAAGTTGTTCTGCCTATTTTTCCCCAGAGAAGGTTTGGGCAGACATGGAACTCAGATGGGAAAAAAAACTTCTATTGTCATTATTTTCCTCTCACACAAAAAGCAAGGATTATTGTGCTTTCTTGGATTCCAGTAAATTGAAGCCAACAATGTTTAAGAATTTCTCTTCACTTACTTGACAGCCTACAATTGTAAAGGGCTCAGCAGGATCATCATAACAAAACATTCTAATATGGAAAAGGGCCAGTAAGAGAAACTTCTTCCAGGACATCAGCTGAGCAATGAACTCTTGCCTTGTATTTTCCCAAAAGATTTTCACTTTTTTCACTATAATAACTCATTTTTATCTATTTTTATTAGTTTAAAAAACAAACAAATAAACAAAAAACCCCAACAAAACAAAAAGAAAACCATAACTATAAGACAGTTCTCTTTTGCTTTACTCTGGTTCTTCCTCTTTTGTCTGCAAGAGAAACCACTCTAAATGTCGTAAATGTCTTTTTCCTTTTACAGGCTGAGGATTTTTTTGTTGTTTTGGGTTTGGTGGTTTTTTTTTTTTGGTTTTTTTTCTTTTGCAATGAGGTCCATTGACAACAAAAGATCATGGAAAGAGATGAGCATACAAGCTTATCTGTGTTACTGCTTTAATTCAGTTCCAGCATGAGATTTTGAAAATAATCTCCCACTTGCTACCATCCCCTCTTCTTTAGTTCTAGCACAGACAAATTTTATTTTCAAAAACAAAAACTGCATTACTTCTGGTTAAATATAAAGCAGAAGGTATGGTCCATCGGGTGATCTGTGTTCAGACTTCCAAAATGTCACAAATGTATGGGAAAGTGCACCAAATCTCAGAAAAATATCAGTTTAGAAATCACCTCAGAAATATTTTTTTCTCCTGAAAAACAAAGCATAGTCATCCCATTGGAAAGTAACCATCACTAATTCACAGACTATTGAAACTCTGTGAAGGAGAAAGAGTGAAGAAATCATGAATACAAGATGAAGGCTAGGTTAACCTATATAATAAATATTTGATGGCATTTTTTAAAAGAAGACACATATTTAGAATACCTTCTATTTTCCAAGAACAAAATGTCTTCTTGTTTTGACATACTAGATGCAGCTGGGAAAAAACCACAATGAAAATCAGAAACACACAGTGTCTGAGAAGAAAATATTTCAAATCTCTTGAAATATTCTGTGTTTGATTAAGCATTTTCATTTTCCTTTCAATAAGTCATCAATTTTCTCATTCTAACTCTGTCCCTGTGTCATTCTCATTCTAACATCCATGTGTCTCACAGTAGCAGCATCTACTAACAGGCAGAACTAACTTGGTTTGGAGTGTGATAAACCTTTCTTGACCAAAAGAGGATTCACACAGGATTAATCTGTAGGTTTACTGAGATCTGCAGATCTAATAGACCTAGTTTGAATTAAAGTCAGTTCAGCAAAAAGAGGGTAAAATTATTAATATGCTTTCATTTGGTGTGATAATATCCTGTTTAAAGTGCCTTTACTGTATTAAATTAAACTAATATTTTACATTACTAATTTTGAAACAAAGAAGTTATAATTATTCAGTATGATTCTAATATTAGATTCTATGCAGAGTCACCAAATACTAGACTTTGGCACGGCACACACGGCTTGGTTGAAATTTCTGCAGCAAACTACAAAATGCCTCAGAATTATTAATGTCAAGTCATTAATGTTCTAAAATTCAGTGAAAAAGCTGTTTACTGTTATGAACTTCAAGGAATAGACTAGTTATTAGGCTCTCTGTATGAAATAACTGATGAAAGCATTGGCCTGAGCTAAGCAGAGAACACACTGCATGATTCAATAATGCTGTTCGGCTCTGAGATGCATGAATATACAAACAGGGAAGCTGAAGCACAGATTAGTATAAACCAAAGCCTTCAAAACTTCTTACACATTCAGACATCCAAAAAACTGAAAAACTTCCTTAGTATAGCAGAAGTGTGACTTATTTAATTTTAATGGAAAGACAAAATGTTAATACAGATTTTTAAGGTAATTCTCTGCTGTTGACAGTTAAACATCAGATAGAAAAAATTCATTTTCTTTCACATCAAATGTGAACCAGGGAATACCAAAAATGGGCACATTTCTCCAGAAGGTAAATGGTGGGAGTGTTAAAAGGATATATACCCTTTCACTTCACTCAGTGACTTCATGTATCATGTCCAGGCAGCTTAAAAGTAAAAGACTCTTGAGACAGTTCAAAGTTTTGATCTTATTTCATGGAAATTGATTGATTTAAAATGCATGCCATAGCTGCAGAATCAGTCAGATTCTATTTCATCATTATTTTCAAGGAAAACTCAGACTTCCCCTTATAATATTCTCTTCCAACAGAACTAACATTTTCATCTCCTTTCTATTAAGTAAATTTAAAAATTCAACATCTCTAGACAGTAGAAAGAAGGAGAGACATTTGTGACAAGTGGAGCAATGGAAAGAATGAAATTTTTAAGATGTTTGGCAGAGCAATCTTGGCTTTCTAGCCTTACCTCCAGAAC
Organism: Pheucticus melanocephalus; assembly: GCA_013398405.1. Lineage (NCBI taxonomy): Eukaryota > Metazoa > Chordata > Aves > Passeriformes > Cardinalidae > Pheucticus > Pheucticus melanocephalus. The sequence goes on along the minus strand of VZSJ01005284.1, from coordinate 78,567 downwards.
AGGAGCAAAGCACTCTTCAGTTTACATGATTTAGAGTACGTTGAGAAGACAACAACAAAAAAACCCATATGAATTATGGTTAGAGCTAAAGTGAATTACTATATTATTTATTAGTATAGAGCAAGTAACCCACAGCAAATGCCCTCTGCTCGATACATTTTAAAACTCCTGCATTACTGAACCGAACATTTTCTTGACAGCATTTCTTGATTTAAAGTTGTTTTGGGGAATTTTGCAGAACTGATCCTAAGCGGTTCACTGTTTCCACAGCTTTCCTCTTTAACACCAGTAACATAAACTGGAGGGTTACCTGTGACGGTGTTCACAGGGGTCTCAGGTTGAGGGAAGAGACGAGGATCTGACTTGATATTTCAGAAGGCTTGATTTATTATTTTATTATATATATTACATTAAAACTATACTAAAAGAATAGAAGAAAAGGTTTCATCTCAGAAGGCTAGCTAAGCTAAGAATAGAATGAAATGAATAACAAGGTTTGTGGCTTGGACAGAGAGTCTGAGCCAGCTAGGCTGTGATTGGCCATTAATTCCAAACATCCACATGAGACCAGTCACAGACTCACCTGCTGCATTCCACAGCAGCAGATAACCATTATTTACATTTTGTTCCTGAGGCCTCACAGCTTCTCAGGAGGAAAAAATCCTAAGGAAAGGATTTTCATGAAAAGATGTCTGCGACAGTTACCTAATTCCATGTGCCTCTTCTAAGAACACCTATAAATGTAAAGAGTTAAGATTTTTTTAAATTATTCTTAATTTTTTTAAACAAGAGGAGGGATTTCTTTATTTGCAAAAGGCAAGAGCTTAGCTGTGGATTTGGTAGGGAAAATGGTTGGAGAAGAATGATCCTTCCCTAGAAGAGTTCAAAGTTAGGTTGGATGTGGGCCCTGAGCAACCTGAGCTAGTACAATGTGTTCCTGCTCGTGGCAGGGGAGTTGGAACTAGATGATCTTTAAGATCCCTTCCAATCCAAACCATTCTATTATTCTATGAAGTTAATGGTTTTTTTTAATGCAAAAGTGGTTAAATTCCAGTATCTACTTGTTATCTGTGAATGCATAAAATACTCAAATCTCATTAGTAGTTTTGTAACTGAATTGTAAAGGGTTCATTGATATGCACCAAATAGCAGACAATCTATTCAGTATTTCATAAATATTGCAATAAAAATATTTTAACTTTTGTACCTCTAACATCTGCAAACCCATAAAAAATAAGCATTTTCATCTATTTTCTAAGCCCTATTTATATAAGTGCCATGTGAGTGGCCTTGCCTTGCCTTCCTTTCCCATCAGAGAGGGATGCGTGTGTGCATGAACACACATGTATTTACTCACTTACTACTGGGGAAAAGAAAACTTCCTTTTGGCAGCTGGATAGGTCTAATACTCTATTCCTTTAATGTAGCATGATTCAAAAAGAGGGAAAAGAATACTGAGTAGTTTTAAAAAATACCACCAAACCCCCTAATATTCAGGCAGCAGCTGCAGAAGTTAATGGATGGACTTTTTATATTTTTAACGACAGAGACTGGATTAATTATTTAGAAACCTTAAATATATAATGCTTTCAAAGCAGGGAAATGGACCAGGTTTCTAATGATATTGACTTCCAAAGTGCTATATGGAGAGAAAAAGTATTAGATTATTAAGTATTCTGATCTTAATCTTTGCATTACAGACTATCTGTGTATTGATTAGAGCAGTATGTTTTTTCCTTCTGGTGAAGGCCATTTGAAGACATCACTAGCTGCCATTCTAGGAAATGCATTATTGTGTCTTCTCTATCTTTTCACACAATCAGAAAATCCTAGGGTTTGTTATGTCATTCTGTTGGCTTTTTTTTAAAGCATGATATGTGGTTTTAGTTTTCATGAAAAATAGCCTCTTGTTCCATTGTTGAAGGAAAACAGAGGTGTCTGTTTAAGTGCAACTTCGGATTCTACAAAGTAAGAGCTGCTGTTCCAGCATTTCTCTACACAAACTAAAAACTGCAAAGAGACTGAGTTCAAATAGTAACATATTCTAGAATTATAGAATCATAGAATATTCTGAGCTGGAAGGGATCCTCTACGATCAACATCCAACTCCTTGCCCTGCACAGGACACAAGAATCACACCACGAGCCTGAGCATTGTCCAACACTTGAGCTCTGTCAGGTTTGGTGCTGTGACCACTTCCCTGGTGAGCCTGTCCCAGTGCCCAACCACTCTCTGGGTAAAGAACTTTCCCTAATATCCAGTCTGTTTCCAGGATGTGATACATTTTCAAATCATTGCCAACATGACAAACAGTCATCAAAAAGATCTGAGATGTCAAGATGTTCACTTACACTTTACATCCCTACACCAAAGAATGTAAAATCAAGAGTTCTAAAGTTTAATTTCTTTTATTACATGTTGGTAAGGTATTATTTATAAAAAAAGGTATTTAATACTCTTTTTTGTGATATAAAAACAATGGTATTCATGTATAACCATACTGCAACTTCTATACAACACTTTAATTTTTCTGTTTTCTCCTGCACTTTAAAAAATGTAGTTCGTTCATTGGAAGCTGTAAATTCAGGTTAAAAATGAGAAAACATTTCTCAGACTGAGTGAAACACTGGAATAGACTTACTAGGTCCTCCAGCACTTGAGATCTTTAACAGTCTAAACTGTCCATGCCAGCCGTAATAAAACTGTCATTGCTTCTGCTCTGGGCTTTGAGAATAGGAATGATCTCCTTTTTTCTAGCCCCAACAAGCTATTCTGGGACCCTGTCTCAATAAGACATATTCTTCAGTACCTTCTTAAATGCTTAATATACCACAGAATTGATTTTATAGGTTTTGAGAAAAAAGGAAAAATCTGAAATATTTTAAAAATATTTCACGTGTAGAGTTTTAATAGTCTTTCTTGCCTAACAATATACTTTTTTCTGATTTAGAAAATAGGTTGTAGGATTTTCAGTGTTTCAATTTTCCTCAAGGAAGTTGAGCTAAAAATTCTAGAAATCTATTTCCTGCATAGCTGAGAAGTGAAAAAATGGCGTGAGAAGCATTTATATCTAGCTCAGAACTTTTCTATAATATCTGTTGCTGTAGTTTAGCTATACACAGTAAGAAAATATTTAGAAAACAGAAGATGAAAGACATAGTGAAAAACCTGCCAGTAGCAATATAGTAATAATATACAAGTGTAGCGTCTCTGCGCCTTGAACTTCTGGAATTCCATTTCAGTTCTAAAATATTTGACAGTAGATTGCCCTTAGTATTGCAGGCTTACATATTTGCATACAAAAACAATTAGGAAAAGTCTTGGAACTGAAAGAGTAAGCAGGAGAAGAATTCCTTCCATCTGAAGTTTTATCGTACATCCAACACAAGAATTTTAAAGGACAGTCCATTCCACTTCATTAAAAACAGATAAAATGCTATGATTAGCTAGTTTGAGCACGTTGATGCAGTCTTGATCATATTGAAATCAATAAAAACATTCTCACTTCCTGAATTAGAGAGATATAATTTTCCTTAATAGATCTGTATTACAGAGATAATTGAGCGAAAAAGTAAACTTTCAGAGATTTATGCCTAAACAAAAAACTTAATATAAAATTAAAAAAAAAAGAGAAAGAAAAAAGAGAGAATTATTTGAAAATCAGGCAAAACTGAAGAAATTAATGCAAATATGGCAAGTTAGAGTTTGGGGATGTTCCAATAAATGTCAGATCCCAAATGTTTTAATAAATTTGGAAGTGAAACAAAACAAAATGGGAAAAATCCACTGAAACAGTTAAATTTATATTCTAAAAATTTATTCAGTCAAATATTATATATAGTAAAACTCTATGACCTCATGCAGGTGATAGTAGAACCCTGGAAAAATCGATTCTGAAAATGTTAGCTTTGTGTTTTCTCCGATCACTGCACCTGCGTAAGCAGTATGATAAATGATATAATTGTTAGATGTGATGATTCTTTAGTAATTAAATATAATTATTATATAATCATAAGAAGAATCATGAGAAACTGTGTTGGAAATTAAGGGAGCTATGCTTAGCTGAAATCTATGTATACAATAGAACAATATAAGCTTAATAATTAACATGAAAGTTATATAACGATAGAGTATACAAACATGATAATCTCAGATGTATGGTCGGAATCAGATTTGGGTGGAAAACGACCCCAATTCCCAGAGCTCTTAATAAAAAGTACCACATAAAATTGCTCATATGATTGTGTGTTTTTGAACGCTAACACAAGGACCTCTGTAAGAATTCAGTTTGAACATCTCCTTGTGAACTGCATGGAATACATCTCTGCATGCAATGGACCTTCAAAGGTACTTAACAACAACCCACTTCCTTGCTTTCTCAGATGAAACAGAGCTTCTCAGCTATATCAGGGCACTGGTGAGGTCTCTCTTGCCATTCATTCTCTACCAGTTACTGCACAAATTGGAGTGAAATACACAGTATGCTGCCCCTGGTTTTATTCCACTGTGGAGCCTATACATAAAAACTTCTTGCATGTCTTGGTCATGTGATACTGGAACACAACCACACAAGTGTGTAGGATCCAGCAATATGCATCCCCAGGCCCTGGAGAAGGGTCCAGGCAGACGTTGTCACAGCCTTTCAATACTTAAAGCAGTAAAATAGAGAGAGGGCTTTTTATCAGGGCCTGAGGTTATAGAAGAAGGAGTAATGGTTTTAAACTAGATATTCCAGTATTGCAAATAGAAACACAATTATTTCAATATTCAATATGTCACTTATTACCAAATACATGAAACTAAAAAGGCTTGAGAACAATTTGTTGTATATTTTCTCTTTTCAAGTATGCAACATTTTTTGTGATTCTGGATTTATCACTTACAGAAGTTTGTGCATTAATTTCAACATTACTGTGAAATTAGAACATTATAATGACATTAAAAAATCTAAATGCTTTTGTACATAAAATTCAAAGTTCCATGCAGGGAATGGTTTGTCAATACCCAAGAGCCAATATTAGTAATAAACAGGATACAAATATAAAAAAGTAGCAAATTATTCTAACAATAACAAAATAAAGGCTGATTACTGTATGTCTGTCTCTGTGTTAAATTTTGGGTTTAGGAAAGAAAATTAATCTTGCTCCAGAAACATTCAGAAAGGAGGAGAAATAAAAAACTCTTCTAAAAAATGGCAAATATCTAAAGGAGTGGTGGAACCATTGACTTTACAGATCAGCAGTATTGTTTATGTTGTGTCTTGTTTTCTTGGCTTCAGCTCTTTTATCATCTGTAACTCAGGTATAAATGAAATTATCAGTGCTATAGATGCACTAAAAATTGATTCTAACCTTGTTCCACAAACTTTAGACAGAAGTAATCAATATCCTTATTTCATTTCTGGGAAGATTGTATATACAGACATGGAAGGAAAGAAGAGTAATGAATCAAAACTGGTATTTTACAAATCACTAAAAGATGATGGCAACATTTATGTCAAAAGAGGTAAATGAAACATCAAGGCACAATGTAATGTCTAATGACTTCTATTAGTAATGCATTAAACACATATTTCCTAATTATTTTTCTCCTTGACTAACTTATTCAACTTCAACTGCTGTTTAGAGGCTTATCAATGCCTTTTGCAAGAATGCCAACGATTTAAACACAAAGAAAACCATTTCAAAGTAGTATTTGGGCCAACCATTACATGTGGTCTATCTGAATTCATAGCATGATTACATTTACTGTAATGTCAGGGGAAAAAAGAACGACTTCTCTAGTGTGTTCCATCACCACAGTCTTCAGCAACATTTGGGTTCAATTTCACACAGGAGTGCTGAAAATTGAGACTGAACTTTTAAGTCTGTCCTTAATCTCTCCTAAAACCATTACTGGAGATACCCTCATCAATCGCTATTAGCAACAGGCAGCTCAAAATGCCATTAAAATAATTTGTAGTGTTAGTGTCAGGCAAAAGATATTCTTTACATATTCCACCTGAGCAATGGAAACATTGATCATTCTGAGACTTTGAGCTTGTCTGAAGTTCTTAAATGAAAAATATGGTATTATATAATTTGAAGTATCAACTTGCAGTCTAATTAAGAGCCAGCAAAGCCCAAAACCCAGCACAGAGATACCCATTTCTCCCCTAAAATTTATAATAACTTAATTCACAGAACATGGACCATTAAAAATATTGTTGCTAATATGGGAGTCACTATGATAAGATGCCAACACACATCACTTCAGGATCCCAAATCATGTCTCTTTCCATGATGAAATGGCAATAAAAAGGGCTCTCATTTTCATAAGCTAAAATTAACAAAAAATGTTAAGAATTAGGCAAACAAGACCAAAGCAAAAAAAAAAAAAAATCTTGTTCGTGAATCTTTATGTTTGTTTGTTTCATTTTTATTTTGTTCTTATAGGTGTCTTTGCATTTCAACAGTTAGGATACTTTTGTGTCATAGCTTTAAAATAATTTCCACTGAAAAATATACATTGTGCATATTTTTGGAATGGAGTCCCCATGTTAATTTATTAAGAGAAATTCTTAATTTTCACAAGAACATGAATTCTGATTTATAAAACAAATTGCACATAAAAAATTTTACCATAGCTGTGGTCTCAGGAAATTAGGCTTATTCTGTGGTCAGCAGATATGACTTTTTTAGGAACAAAAATAATAATAAGTTTTAGGTGTTCTGAATTTTACTTTGGAATAGTCCCTCAGACATTCCACTGCTTATGGAAGAATTTGATTTGTCAAGGAATTATGTGTTTGCAAGGGGAAATCACTGAGGTGAAATACCATTGCTATCAGTGTAAAGAAAGTTTAGGAGCCATTTGAATTTCAGTTGCTCTTCATTATACCTAGATACATTCTATATATGATTTTGAATTCCTAAATACCATTTAACATATCAGCCACCAAGTGAATTCAAGCAAACAAACAAATACAGTAAAATAAATAAAACAAGTAAAAGGCCACACTACCCAGACATGTTTATTCTCAGAAAAAAATTCAATGTACCTGAGTTGGAGCAAACTGTTTATATTTGATAGCAATAGATTACCATGAGGCTACATAACCATTTAGATAAAATACAGTTATCTTTCCTTAAAACACTGGTTCTACAAAATGAAAGTGTAGGTGCATATGTGGAAATTTCATCTGCTGTGCAGAAGCAAAGTTTAGGGACAGATGCTGATATTCCTGCACAGGTAGTTCTGTGTTTTGAACTTTACTCTTCACATAACCAGTGTGAAGTACATCATGCATTGATTGACAGTAAATAAAGTTATTGAAGAATTGAGAAATAACAAAACTTGCATTTTTCAAGTGCTTTTCTCAACTGATATTTTATTTATTTATTTTATTGTGTAGCTTTCAATAGAAATTTGTGCCAATAGAGGAGCTTTGTTCTGAAGTGGTTCTGGGTATTTTTCTTCGGGTATGAGAAAGATAATTTTTACATATACTTGCACTCTATTTTGTGATTGTGAAAAGTAAACAAAATCAGCATTGTGGAGAAATGGCTACATGACAGAGGTCACATAGACATTCGCTTGTTAGCCGACCAGGGGCTGGGAAAGTACTGAACATAACTACTTGAGCTTTTGCACCTGCAAGATAGCGTGTCCTTGGGCCTAGCTGGGTATGATAACAAACAGACAGAGAGACGTGGGAAAAAGGGAACGTTAGGCCTGAGAGAATGAGTTGATGGTATAGCTTAACCAATGGGTTGCTTGGCTTGCAGAATGTTCATAAGCTTATTACTTGTGTGTATAAAAGTTTGATGCTTTACCGAAATAAACGGAGCTTGCTGATCTCATATTGAGTGTCCAAGTCTTCCCGCACCTGACACAGCATTTTCATTTTTTCTATGTATATCAGAGGTACTTTACAAGATAGTTTGTATAACATAATGTGATAAGTTATAAAATGTGATGAGTGGCTTAAAAAGAGACTTGGAAATTAACCATTCAAAGAACAGATGTAAGGTCATGGTGGATGAAGATTTAACTCACTGAAGTGTCTCAAAATGTAATATCTTTCCAAAAAAAGTTTGTACTATTTTAAAAGATTGCATGATACATGAAGTGTGATGGAATTGTATGACCTATGTTAGACATAGATTCAAACAAACCACTTAAAATAGTACATTCTGATCTTAAAACATTTAAATTATATAAAATTATATATCACACACTTTTGTCTGTACATGAGACAGAGATGTAGCTCATTCTGCAGGAATGAATGAATCTGTTCACTCAAGTTTAATGTTTCGAAAAATTATTGTCAAATTTTTTCCATTACACTACTGAAACTGCTTTGTTAGTACTGCAAGAAGTCATACTCCTACTCTGATCTGGATTGTTTTACAACAGGAGGGGTTTTTGTTACTAAAATCTTATATGAAATTTGAATTATTATTGCATATTCTTCCAACACGGAATAAGACTTTATGGCAGTAATTTTCATCAGCATAAACCATATCCATATTATGCCAAATATTCTAAAATACATTCAAGTGTAATCTGAAATGTCTTTATATCCTGAACTTGTGCATTACAAAAAAAGAAAAAAAGATCAGTCTTAACTAATGAATGAAATAGTTTCTGAATGATTGAGACAGGTAGCACCTGAGGAATCTATCTTCTCTCCAGCTGGGTACTTTGAATTGAAAAATTGCTGCTTTTTTTTTGACAAGAGTCATGAAACAGTACAGATGAAACATTAATCAATCACAGATATTTATCTATAGATATTATTTATAAGTACAACATTACATATATGAGATATAAACCAGAGACAAGATCTATGGTTACCTTAATTATAAATAAAATTGTGCTGGTGCTAGCTAAATATCATTAAAGTGTTAATATGCAGTATAAGTGATGCAGTATAATGAAAAACATGTGTGGGTTTTTTTTTTTTCTTCTTTTCCTAAGCTAGCAAAATATATAATAAAAACTGGTGGAAAGAATTATCTTCTACTTTGCATACTGTAGTCAAAATTTTTAACTAATAATAAATATATAGGTTTAATACATACATACCAACATGAACTGTGCTGAAATGCACAAATTTTGTTTCTAAATAAGAGACACAAATCCTAAAATATCAACTACAAATCTCAAAATATGGAGATATGGCAATGAAATAGTTACAGATGCAAACAACCTTCTTTCCTTACATCATTCTGTCAATTGAATCATACAAAACTATTTTGATTTTTGTGTTCACAAATAGACTGAAAGGTGGTTAAGTTTTCTGAAAAAACATTAGAAATCTTCGATTATATATTGTCTTATAAACTGTCTGCTGAACTGCCAATAAGCTTAATGAGCTTTTTGGTGAAACAGATTCACCAATTTACATTCATGCTGTCCTTTCTGATTAGATCTCTCTGGAAAGACATTCATGTGGAGGAAATCAGCCTGGGACATAGCATAAGATTTCCAGCACTGTGTTTCCTGCTGGCAGATGCATTTCAGATATAAGGCAAAGTGAATTTCGCCTAAGGGAAATTAAAGACTCTATATACAAACAACAGTTCCAGTAACACATAAAAGTGTAATAGAAAAAACACCTCACTTGGAGAAAAGTGAATTCCTTTAGATATTCCCAACTGAAGCACTTTAAAGTCTGTTGTCTGATGAGAAAAAAAAAAAATCATCTTGATAAGGGGAAAATCGCATTTTTCACAAAAGAGATATTCCAAAACTCTTCTAGTTATGGACAGAGCATTTCAATACTCTTTTAAGCTCTCTGTGAAAAACACCACTGAAGCCCTACCTGCAAACCCTTTTTCCACCTTTTACATGCAGAATCTACACAGCCAGCAGGCTACATGTTTTTTTTAGTCTGAATTTAAAATGCCTACCTTGGAAAACAGCCTGGTAATATGGCTAAAAGTTCCATTCTGTAACTGGCTACAGCTTTCAGTAAAAAATGTTCAGTGAATAACAGATCAAGTAAGATTCATTTGTTTTTTTTAATGAAGGATATTTTTTCAGTAGCTGCTGTACAAAAACACCTTTCAATGTAATATGTGGGTTTTTTTTGCAGTTTATGGAGTCTGTGGAGAAATTGTATTCTCTAAGACCTCCATAAATATCAGAAGTAGCAAAAATAAAAAAAAAAAGGTCTTTTTTTAACAGCAGACTGTGATGTCTTAGTATTATAGGATATCTGGGAGAATATACTAAGAAAATGCTCTAATAAACCACATTCAAATTCTAGGAATTTTCAGTCAAAACATATCTTAAAGGAGAAATAACAAATCTGACAAATCACTTTATGGTATTAAAATCTACTTACAATAAATTTTTTTAAAAGTAAAATGGAGGCTCTACCTGAAACTTCATACGTATGATGTACTAAAGCAGCCAAAACCAAGTCACTTAACCTCACAGAGTCTGAGATGTCTTTTGGGCTCATGAGACTCAGAAACTGATTTAGAATGAAGGGATTGATAAAAAGAGAGCGGGGGGTGTTCATTTTCCATTTTTATTGTCTTTACGGGGTATTTTATATATTTAACATAATTTATTTGTGTCCTGAATGTTTCCGATGCAGGTTCAAAATGAGGTATTTTGCTTTTGTATGGAAGAAAATAAAATTTGTCATGAAATAATTTTTTGGGAGATATTGACAAGAAGCGGAAAGAAGAAAACACTTGACAGGTAGTGGGTGAATCGCCTGTAAACAGTGCTGGTTGAAGGACTCTGCTCTGCCTTGTGTCCTTTTGCTCTTTTTCAAACAAAGTCAAAGGACGTTAGCAAGGTGCTAATGTTAGCTGGAATAATATCCATAGCCTGATACTAGGCTCCTAGTATCATGGACACACAAAAAATTTTTCTTGGAGAAAAGGAAACTCAATAAGAAAAGAAAAACCCAGCCACATGGTACACATATTTATAACCAGACAAGATGTATAATAGAATGCATTACAGTTTCACAAACAATCAATACAAAATATTGGACATAAAATTACTTTTTGATTACCACTGTGAAGACACAAGCTTCTCAATCCATTCCCCACACTACTATTGATTTTATTCTACTTTTTCTATCGCATTTTAAAAACATTTCACATCCATTCCTAAGACTCCATTTTGTTGCTTAATGCTAAGCAAATGCACAAAGGAAAATAGAAAAGATTCAATGGTGGAGAGGTATGAATATTATTTTTCACAGTTTAATCCCTGCTCTTTCTAACACAGCTTGTTTAAGTCTGAAATACATCTTCCTAGTCACACTACACAGAGGAACAACCAGAATTTTCCTAACCTTTTAACCCCTTCATTCATTTAATGCTGTTAGCCTTTACCCCTCTGCAGCAGCTTTCTATCATGGGGCACTTTGCTTCCTGCCAGTTCCCATGGCAATGATCAGGTCATGTGTCAAATGAAAGAGTGATATACTACAGTCATTTCTCAAAGCTGGTAAGTGGGTTCTTTTATTTTTCATTTGTCAGTTTTTCAAATACTCAGCAACCAGCACAGAACTTCTGCCTCTTTTCTTCTCCTGTGAGGTGAAGTAGAAATGTGAGGACAAGGACAAAGAGTTAGGAATTTTTTTTCTGTTGTATTAAATTTTTCCTCAATTAACTTAGGTATAAATGTATAAAGAGTTACTTTAAATATAGGGAGTGGTACAAATTTCTCTCAATACCTACCTGTTGGTGAGACCAGTGTGCACATCTTGTGATTTTTTTGTTATCTTGAACATGTCACAGTGTTTCTAGTCTGTTGCAGTTCTGGTTTTCACCTTGATGAACACAATGAATGAATGGAATTCTGAAAAATTATGAAAGAATATTCATATTAGTTAGCACAGCATTGGAAATCTCTCTTGAAATGAAAGAGAATTACTGTTTATCAAACATCAGCACAATGCCCAGGATAACAGTGAGAAGAACTACTACACACATTTAGAAAGTCAAGGGAATAGGTCTTTTTAAAAGAGTGCAGTTCTCTAAAAAGGTATCTATGCCATAACTCTGAGAAAGAAAATTAATTACACAATTATGAAAATGGGAAAAAAACCCATTAGTTTCAGGAGTGATGAGGAACAGAGGATGCATAAGAAAGCCATCTGGAACATATGCCCTAATCAAGATTTTGATGAAAACTTCATCAAAACAACAATGTATGTAAAAACTCTTCTCTTAAAAAAAAAATACAATTTTTTTCTACCCAGGCATTAAATGTACAAAGAGCACTGAACATCATGTTATCCTACATTGGACACAAGTGTCAAAATGACATTGCTAAGACAATTTCAAATAACATCCAACCATAAAACAAGATGTCAAAAATGTTGGGTGCTTGAAAAATAATATAATCATCAAATCTGATGTTGACCACCAAATAGAAGTCTGTGGAGCAGAATAATAAATAAGAATAGTAATCTGGCCATCAGTTTGCTGGATTTTGACTCTGGAAATTTCTCATATTTCTCAGCTACTATGAGGTAGAGGTATTTACAGAAAACAAAGTCTCAAATTAGAAATGAGAGCATTTGTGGTCTATAACAAACACCAATGCAGGCTTAAAGTTGATGCAGGCTTAAAGGAATTGCAGTTGTCTCTTGTACTTAAACAGCAAATATGGTGACCATAAAATAAGTTTTTTTATATGGTAAATATACAGTAAGGTCATTTTACCTTAGTTATCATAGCAAAATTACTCTAAAATAATGTCAGATTGATTATTTAAACTGTAGTCATGGCCCTTATTAAAAATAATCAATATTTTTATTTGAATAGCATGATTTAAGTAATACTGGCAGAGTTCACCACATCTGGATTATATTAGTGGATTTCCCCTTTGTAAGAAGGGCACAGTGTGCCAAGGGATTGCCATATTATCTTTGCTCTTTATATTAAATTACATATTTTTAAAAAGGTTATTCAAGAACTACTTCATGAATTAACAACTTTCAATAGTACAATGATTAGGTATTCTAACAGCCATGAAAAGACTCCATCCCCTCAACCTTGAAACCATTTAATAAACAGAAAAAGAACAACAAACACAAAAAGCCCACATTCTTTTTGATGTTTAGGAAAACATTGAAAAGCGCTGAATCTAATTGTTGTCTTCATTAGGGGATTTGGTTTTTTATTTGTTTAATCTCAGGCAATGATTGCTTTTCCTCATCAGTTTTCAGACTGGAGTCATGTCCTGATAAAACATGTTAATCAGAGACTCTACAGATAATACAGTGGAAGGCATATTAGTGCATTCAGCCATACATGTGTGACAACTAAGCCATGGAATTTGGAAAATTCAATTTCTTTAAAAAATTAGAATTTATTCTACTGTAAAAAACTTTCTACATTATCCTCTTGACCTCTTGTAAAAATTTGATGCTCAGTGAGATTTTTGATTAGATAAATTTCCTCGTCATAGCACAACATACTAAAAGCACTTGTTTCTCATTTCTGAGTAGTGATTTATTCAAAATGTCTTTAAAGAGAAAGAAATTAACTCAACTCATGCACTGATAATTGTTTCACATGCTGTGTTTCCATACGGGTATTTAACATATACATGAATTGCCCCAAATAAAAGTCAAAGACAAAACCAGAGATGCATAAAAAATTCATTTATTGTAAGCTTTAATTCACCATTTAGAATGTTGAATTTCAGATCTGTAAGAACAGAAAGTATGTTTTCATTCTGTCTGAAAGTGCAAAAATACCCAATTTTTTGACTCCAAGATTGTATCCTTAATGCTCATTGCTGTCTTGATCACTCATACAAGATTACCATTAAACTTTGTCAAAGGTCCAGTCTGTTTGGTGTTCATTTCTATTGGAATTTTCTATCATCTGATCTCTCTCCCACACTAGTAATCCACAGTAATTTTCAGAATAAGTTTAAGTGAATGTTTATAGATGATAAAGAATCACACATATTACAAAAAATAAAATATTCTTCACCGTTGTCATTTCAGTTTAATTTTTCCAATGAATACTAATTAATTATGGACTATGTAACCAAATATATTTTTTC
>VZSJ01005284.1:38637-55321 GCA_013398405.1 Pheucticus melanocephalus | reverse complement strand
AAATTTCTCTCCTATGCTTTTAAATTCAACTCAGACATATCTAAAGGTTAATGGCTTGCCTAAGACCCAAAACAGCAGTTCTAGAGGAAAACTCATGAGGTTTCCATTTCTATTATTTCACAGCTATAATCAGCAGTTTCCAGACTGATCATAGCCCTGAGCTTGAACTGTTTTTCCAGTAAACTCACCTTAAATCTTGAGCCTCTTTTAAAAGTAAGTGATTTCCCATAGAGTTCACTGATGAGACCTAAGTAATAATAGCAGAGAAATAACAAAATGATTTTATAAAAACAAAGTAACTGTGACTGTTTGTTTGGTTTTTTTGCCACCCCATAACCCCCCGCCACCATCAACAACTCTTTATTTTCTTTTTTTTCCTTCCCCCTTTCTTTTTTACAGCAGAATATTTGAACTGTGTGTAGTATTTTGGCCACTTTTGATGTACAAGGTCTGATGTACTTGAGAAGTGGCTTATTGGCAAGGTTTATAGATGCCAAGGCTAGTCTATAAATAATATTAAATAGTAACCTGTTTTTCCCCACCTCCCTTTCTGTGAAATGTTGCCTGAATTCGAATAACAAATCTGGAAAGAAAAACCTCTGTTGGTGTTTGAAAACACTGTGATACATTTTTGAGCCTAGAGACTGTATATTTTCTGAACTAGAAAGGTATTGCCTGTTTTGAACTGGAAAGCTGTATGATACAAGGAAGCTGTATCATTCAAGTGACATGAAATAAATCTCATTAGCACAGACTCCACAGTAATTTAACCAAGACAGTGTATTTTAGCATAGTAAGATTGATTAAATGAAAATCAAAGGAAAATATGTGTTAGTTTATCTGCAAAGTAAGAACAATTGCAAAGGATAATGTATCTAAAATAAAGAAACTTTAAAATCCCAGTTATGGCCTTGTACAACATTCACGTGATCTTTTATTTCTAAAATATTTGATTCTAAGCCTTTTGTTTCCCACCTATTTTCAATTTTCCAATAGAAATAAAACCAAATATGGTCAATCAATTAAAGAACACAAGCTGTAATTCTGTGTTATTTGGTTTCCAACAAAATAGGTGTAAATTCTGGCAGCATGATCCTAGAACTAAAAAACCTAAAAACTAAATTGCCATTAATACCAGAGACTAAATGCTGTCTATTGTGAAGAAACCTGAATTCTAAAGCAAGACTCAGAACCATGTACAAGAACATAGATGTGTAAAATGCAGGCATAAATCTCAGGGATTCGAAGTGAATGGAAAATAAAATGGGTGAATGAGAGGCATGGATCATTTCCCTTATTTCCAGTTGTCTGGCTTAAACTCAGGAATGTCAGTGTGCAAGGAGTGGAAATGGTCCAAATCACAATCTTTGGCTGTACTAGAAAATAAGCCCAGTAAGGACCTTTAACAGATGAAGAGAGTGCTGTCTTTTCTGGATGAGTTGGTGTCTATATTTGCTTTCACATTTACAAGACACCTTATGATATCATGGAGATGAACACCAATATCATCACATCTAAAACATAGCAACAGAAGTGCATTTTAACAAGGTGGAATGATTATTTAGTAGAGCTGGTGCCAAAGTTTTAAGGCTGGTGAGTCTTATGAGTCTTATGTTTCTTATGATTCTTATGATACAGGTAGGTATTCATCCCTAGGTATGGGCAGTAGTTATGGCCAAGCATAAAGAACTGCATTCAAAGACAGAAAACAAACAAGAGGTAGTAAAGATTTTTCCCCTTAAGTCACCCAGAAACGTTCAGGAACACAACTTACAACAGTATTGTCCACTGACTTTTTAATAATGATACAGACCATTTTTTCCTAAGCGAATGCATCCTGAATTTTGAGGCTTTCTTTTTCATCTGGAATTCAGATACAGTATTTTCGTGGGAAGTGAGTGTTTTCTGTCTTTGGGAGCTTGGTATATGACACATGGGCAGGATGAGGGAAGTAAAAGGAGGATTTTAGAAAGTTTACATAAAGTTTGAGCAGTGCAGACATAGTGAATTTCCTCTATCTTTTTTTCTGCAAGTAGAATATTTGTGTGCCTATTTGATTCACATAGATACAAATTAAGCAAGTGTCAGTGAAGAATCATTGCAGATTATAGCTTTTTCTATCTCTGTAGATCAAATTTTTAGTATATACAACACATGTCATGAAAATATCCACAATATATGTCATGAAAATTAATCACTCCGAGTAAGCAAGGAACAAAGTCTGTAACTTTTAAAATATAATGAGAATGCTTTTCTTGTTGAACATTGATATGGTTCATTCATAAGAGTTCATGTGTTCAGTTGTGTTCTCCCTAACTACTTACTGTTTTTAAAGAACTTCAATCATTTGGATTTTCCCACTAGTATAGTGTAACTTGCAATTTTTGTTTAGTAAGTTCCTGTTGACAATCTGTGTATGATTCCAGCAGATACCTTCTCAATGCAGAGTTAAAGCAAGTAACCATACCTGAGAAAATGTTCCCTCAGACTTCAGTCCTCCACAATAAAACATTCTGAGGCTGATAAACAGCAATTGAAATCTACTCTATAACATCATAATGCCATAGCAACAGAGATGAGATCAGGTGTGGAAAAAAAATAGGCAGCTAGATGAGACTATCAGTGGCCATGCGATTCCTACAAAGTGGTTTGAAAAACATCATGATATGGCAACATGATAAGCATCACAGATTAAAGCCACTGGATCCATGTGTAGCAAATTCACCAGCTGGCACTAAAGAATTCAGTTGAACTTTCAACACAGTTATGGAAAAAGGAAATCCTTTTTGCATCAGTAGGAAGAAAACAGTTTTATCTTTTTCCTTCTCTTTTTTCCCCTGAATGCTGCATTTTGTAGTTTCCGCTTTTTATGAGTTTAACAATCTCATTTGAAGACATCAGTCATTTAATTTATGTAAAATATATTGAAGCAAAGTAACTGACTCATTGATTAGGACCATATAATACAAAAATTGAAAATCAGGAAGGTGTATATCTGATTTATTCTTATTTATTTAGATGTCATCCGTTTGTCAGTTTTCTGATGGAATAGTTTAAAAAATGCTGCTGCTGCACAGAGAGATCCAAGTTAACCACTTTCAGTTTGTCATATTATCACTTGCACTATTTATAACTACACAGCTGAGTTTCAACTCTGATACAATTTCGCTTTCAGATGTAGCATGCTGCTGGATAAAATTCATTGGCTACTTGTTGTTGAATTGATTAGTATTGAAAATTAGCCTCAAATAAACCCTTCCTTCAAATACATATACCCTGGATTGATCAATTTTTGATGGTTCTATATTTATGCAACAATAATGATAGTAATCATTGTAAGGAGTTCAAGAGAAGCAGAGTTTCCCCAATATAATACAACAAATCTAGTACAGGGGAATTAAGTCAAAAAGAGCTCTAAACTCATTCTAGATGTGCATCTGTCCAAGAGTCCTGAAAATATTTTTTAAAAGGAATGTTTTTGTGATTTAACACGCTATCTTAATCCTGTGCCTCTTTCTTATTTAACTGGCAAATATGGAAAAGCTATCAGCACACTACTTCCCCCACTTTATCAAAAATTGGAGAACAGTACAATTAAGAAAGAAACTGTGAGTTCCCTGTGCCCCCATACAAATAAAATATGTAGTGGGTATTAAATTGGGGTTTTAAAAAATCCGCAGCAATAGACATATTGCTCTGTCAGAACACATTGAAGACTCATTATAAGCTCTAAGTTCTTCCTCTCATTTCATGCAAAATATCCAAATCCACTGTTGCCATGCAGCTTGGGTATACTGCCTAGTTTACCTGTTCCCATCATGATGCGTACATGGCACTTGTTAAGAGTAATTTGTGACAATTCCCTCACTGTACACCAACACATGTTAGATTGCTTTCTCCACTCATTTTTATTTTCATTACTGTTAGTAATGTATTACTTAAGGTAATTTTGTTATGCTGTTACAAATTAATTTTTCGTATTTCTTATTTACAGAGATTTTCAAAATTGTATTGTATTTTTAACATTACATCTTCTTTCAGATTTGATATTATTTTGTCTTCATGTGGTATTAGTCTGTTTAAATGTATTGTTATATATGTTATCTAAAAAAGGTTGTCAGGCATAAGCAGAAATAATGTGCATGATGTAGGGGGTCAGACAGGGTAATTTCAAAATCAGATATTGGACATTAAATTACTAATAAAGAAGACAAATGAGGGGAAAGAAAATAATAAGTAATTCTTTTAAAAATGTTCCCCTTTTACAATGATGCATAGCATTAAGTTGGATATTCAATGATCTTTGTTACTGAAATTTGAGCTCCAAAAATATTTTACTTTGTGGATAGGCAGTCAAGATTGCTAAGTTATTAAAAGAGGCACAAGGTTATAAAGCAATTATATGGAAAAATCTGTGTTCTTCTACTTCTGAAAATTAAACTGATTAGTTTAATCGTCCATTTCTGTTAATGAAATATCCTTAACCTTTTGCTACAATAAATGTGCACTTATACACCCACTCACATGAGTAAGCAGTTCAGAAATAGCAAATGCAAAGAAAGGTAAAAGAGGATAAGAAGGAAAAAGAGCTTTATTCCTCATCTTATCTCGTAGATAACATTTTCTTCCATTCGCCACATCAGATGGAATTGGGGTTTACAGCTTCTCTTGTGATGTGTTCTCTGTTTCAAATCAATTCATAGTTGCCCTAATGAGAAGTATGGTTGCTAGACACATGAAAAATCTTCGCTCAAAGATGCATCAGTGTTATTGATTTGCTAGATTAACATATCAGGATGGAAAGAAGGACGAAAATGAAAACGAGTCCCAAGAGCAATGCTCAGAAAACCTGCTTTACACAGTTTTACCACTACAGCATACCAGATGTTCTCATCTATCCCTTGTGCAGATTTCCACTGATATTACTAATGTTTTTTTATTATCAATATTGTCAATTGATATTAATAGCATATTTACAAGGAAATATTTTGCATTTACACAGTTGGGTAAGTTTTCATAGTCCCTAGAAGATCACTTATCATGTCTGAAAGATGCATGGACTTCACAGTATGTTTAGCAGGAGGTTTAATTCAGAAAGCTGCAGTGGGTTTTGCCTGTGCACCTCCCCACACTAATCTTTCAGCTTTGTTCATTCTACTATTGTCATCAATCTTCTTTTGTGTTTCTGGCTGCTATAATCACATGTCCATGCTTTTGTTTTTGGATAGTCAGTTAAGAAAGAATATAAATATGAGGGTACAGAGGCAGGTAAATAGAGTGATTGGTGATGTGAAAAAGCTTGCAGCAGGAGAAGAATTAAGAGAAATTCAACAGGAAATCCATCCCTCCCTTGATCTTTTCTACTACTTAACTTTCACAAAAAACAATAGCTTCCACATTATTTTGCCCTACTTAGTTTAGGGCAAATTAGTCCCCTAATTTGAGGACTCTTATGAAAACAAAAGCCAAAAATCATGAAAGCAGAGAGAGAATAGCACTGCTGTGGGTTGTTAGTGAGTTATAACATACAGTAAGTATCTACAACAAAAAAAGCAGAGGTTTTGGATTCTCTCATTTAACAGTGCGTTGTACAAATCTTTGAGTCATGACAGTTTAGAGAAAGAGAAGCCACTTAGAAAATTTGTAACAGTTAAAAAAAAAAAAAAGGCAGCTTTCCCTTGTCATCATCTGAATATAGTACTTATATTTCAGAAAGATCCACCCAACCAAACTACTTACCCCAGTAAATGACTCTACCTTTCAGGAAAATACTTTTCATTTCTAAATCTAGAGTGTAAATTGAAAACATAAAGAAAAAGAAATTATAGAATTGTCAAAGATAATGCTGTATTTAGAAGCAATATGGAAGGATGAATGAATTGCTACACTCATTATATAAGAATACCTATTCCATGATCTAAACATTTGAGTGTTTGTTAATCCAGCCCTACTGAATGTGTTAATATAACTACTCCAAAGGATGATCTTTGAAATTTTCTTACATAAGTCAAACTGACTTTCAGCAGCGGAAATATACATTTGGTGTATAGGAAGAGCGGTATTTTAGTGGTGATAATGAGTATGTATATTTCCTGCAAAATTAAGCACATATGGAAAGCTATGACATGATAAATATAATTGTCTAACATGCACAGCATTCCATCAACATGTTAACACAGACTCCTGCTATTAGGATGAATGCATTTTGCAGCTGAGACAATCTAGGCTTTCACTGTGAGTGAAGGAGAGAAAACACCAGACTGGGTAAAGTCATTGTTGTGTAAACTTACAGTTTTCTAGTCAGAAGGACTCAACACAATAGGATCCAAACTGAATCAGTCTAATGTCACTTAAATAGTGCCCTCCTTACTGTGCTGAAGGGGAAGTCAATGCATGGTAAATAAATACCTTATACAATGACACCTTAATAATTTTTTGAAATGAGAGTGTGAATTTTACATATTTTTGGTATTTTGATTTACTTAGAAACTTCTCTTTGATTATGGTCAACAATCTGCCAGTTGGGGGATGAATGCACCTCATCATATGGTTTGATGCTCTTTGTGGAAATTAGCACTACTTGAAAAAGGGTTCCATGCTGGATGTGCAAGTGAACAGTCATGGTTACTAAATCGTTCTGGCTGTCTACCTGCAGCTACAAGGTTTAACCAACTTGGACACACAAGGTATTTCCATCAGTGTTTACAAAGTTTGTTATGTCACTTTTAATTTTTACTCTCCACATAAAGAGGGGATTAGCATAATTCTTCTTAAGGGACTAAATCTTAAGTTATACATCAGTTCCTGTATTTTGTCCGAGCCTGAGTCACTCTGAATTTAAAAACTGATATTCAGATGTACAAACAATGCCAATGTTATCATAATTTATTGCACAGCTCTAGTTCAGAATGTAGTAGTAGTAGTAGTAGTATCATGAAAGAAACAAAATAGCAAATGCATAAGGCAAAAAAGAAGATTCTAGAACATGCACCACACTGGAAAAGGTGGTACCTTAAGCAGTTATTATGTCATTACCTAAGCCATTCTGGCTTTCAGCCATTTCTTCAGCTATTTTTCATACTGTCTACTCTTAACCTCTGTGACTTTAACACCTGTAACTTTATAACTTTAACATTATTGACTGTAGTCACAATAATCTTTCTTCTGGGCTTGGGTTTGTTCATTTTTTGGGCTTTGTTTTGCATACATATACTAAAATGCCATATGAAGATTATTTTCTTCTCTCAAGTAGGAATCTTAGGTGGATTCCTTACTACTTAGTGCTGGTCCACTTAGTCTGATTATAATAGCTTCAGAGGTACATATGAGGGACATAACTGCTCTCATAATTGCAGTAAGAAAAAGTCATATGAACTTACCAAAGTCAAAAAAAATCATACATATTTTAGGGGACATTTCAAGGTGCTGTGCACAAACAAAAAAAATCATAAGAATAACTGAGCTCAGATTTCAGCTGTCTCTCAAGAACAGGTTTTGGGTTTGCATAGTTTTCCTAAAGCAGTCTTTATACTGAAATATGGGTTTTTTAGTACTTGTCAAGGTAGTTCTTCATGTTATTAATTTAAATATGTAATCCTATAGCACTGAGGAATCCTCAGGATAGGCACCATTCATGACCATACAGTTAAAAATAGAGCAGAATAGGATAAAGAACGAAAACACACAGCAAATGGCCAATAATCATTCCCAAAGTCAGTAGCAAGAATGAGAATTTGATTTGGAAATCTTTGTTCCCAATTCAATGCATATCTTCCTCTGTGGGTTGCATTGATGGCTATGTGTAACTCTTATCCAGGGAAGACCTTTTTTCCCCAGATGCCTCAGCAGGACATGATATGGAATAGGAAATACCCACAGGGCATGATAGCCTGTAGGGGAATGGTTTATAATGGTTTGGCCCCTTCTCACATAGGATACAGGCCCAAGCATGGTTCAAATAATCACTTGAAATAATCACTTTGCCTCATTTTACTGAAATATTGCATGAAGAACAATGGCCTGTCAAATTTCCTTCACCATACAGGCACTAGGAGAGCTAGGACGATGCCTTAAAGCCAACTAAATATTGATGGGGCGTTTGCAACTACAGGTACAATGCAGCCTGGGCAGCTGCAGCAGCATTCTCTGCCTTAAATGGCCATTCCTTCAAGCAAATGTATATCCATGCTCCTGTACACTGTTATCTGCTATTTTCTCCTTTGGACAAAGCCAGGATTGAAAGTGTTGCTGTAAGAAGAAATAAACCAAAAATTGTAGCAGGACTTTTGCAAGAGGCAGTCTCCCCAACCCTACTGCCAACAGAAGCAAGCTCTGCCAAAGCAGTGCTCTGTCATCCCCACACAGAGAGGAAGCACAAGGACTTGAGATTTTAGCAATCTTTTTGTATTTTTTTTCCACAGGAAAAAAAAAAATTCTTTTTTTTTTTTTTTTTTTGTGAGAAATAAAAAATTCCTGGTACATCAGGGGTTTTTAATCATAGTATTATATTTAGAAATTGAATAGGATGTATCTATTGATCCATTTGAAGTTCACTCTATTTCACAGTTAACAGTAATGCTCTTCTAGGTTTCTATTACACTCTTTCAGCATTTGCTTGTGTTCTGATATCAAGTAAAGGGCTTTGCAGCTCTTTAAAAAGCACAGTTTACCAATACCTCTGCAGAAGAGACCTGACAAAATTCTGTCTAAGACAGCAAATATAGATCCTTTCCTTACAGCACTGAGGCAGGTAGACTAAAAAATACAATTTCTCTTACAGACCCAGGGAACTGAAAAAGACAGGGGGAACAAGGAAAGGGAGAGAGAAAAAAATGGGAAAAAGGCAATTAAGCTAATGCACGTTGGGTACCACAAGGTTATAGATATTTCAAGAGCTGAGCAATTTACCGTCTGGAAAGGGAGAAGAGCTCTTGCATAAAATGTCCCCCAGCTCAGATTTATTATGCTTTTACTTGCATTATATGTGATACAATTAGCAGGAGGTGCCAATAAGGCATTCTCTCAAGGACGTGGTCATTTCATACCATCTGTTATTAATTGCATTGTCCTTTCCACAGCTAGATAGAGGGGAAAAAGTTCTCTGAGAACCACCTGCAAATCCTGACTGCATGATGCCTGGAATTTAAAAATATCTAACCAGAGTTGATGGATGAAGAGCACCAGAGAATAACTATTTGTCAAAAATTCAAGAAAAAACCCCCATGAATATAAGGCCCTAGTGTAATGTATATTAAAGTTAATGTATTGGGCTTTCTTTCAATTTTCAACTACAATGATAGTTTCTGTGTAAAAAAAGAAAAATATGCTGAAATTAAAAAGGAGCAATCAAACTTAAGATATAGCTGTAGTGTGTCGGGTTTGTTGAAGGCATGATTGGTTTTTTTATTTTATTAGCATGTTCCCTAAGTTGTTCATAAAATCTAAGATAATAAAGGTTTTCTGCTACTTTATTCTTTTTTTTGGAGAAGTACTGAACACAAGAAAAGCAAGGAAACTAGAAGGGTAAGGGTGAAATATCAGATACAGTATCCTGCATGGCAGATTTCACAAGGAACAAAGCAACAATCTACACAAAAAACTTGTGTACCCCTCAATTTCAACACAGTGACCTGATTGTAAAATATATGATAAAAATGTAAAAAAATTCAAATAAATTACATGAAATTTTGATTATGCAGTAATATTTTTCAGCATTCTGATACCTAAAAGTGCTGAAATCTTTTGAAAGCCATGTGGAAATCGAGGAAGTTTATCATCAGAATTAGGAGCACAGAGCAGATCATCACAGTAACATCAAACAAAAGGACTACAGATATGAGAAAAAGAAAGAAGTGAGGCCTTTTATTGGTTTAAATAGTCTTGGTTTCTTTTTGACATCATATATCAAGCAATTAGGCCAAGCAGGAATATGAATTGCACTGCAGATTAAAATATGTGAGACAGGAGGAGGAATTTGAGAGAACAGGATGAAGTTGTTTGACCTCCAGGAAGAAAAGTGATGCTTTGCAAATCTAGAAGTGAGTATAAAGGAAATTATAAAAGATTATAGCCAAAGAGTTCAGATACAAGGTGTCTACCATCTAAGCATGAACACTCAAAACTGAGATCGTGTTTTTAGAACACAGTACAAAAATCGGGCTTCTCTGGCTTACAAATTTCAATTCAAGTATTAGGGTGTCCAGCTTCCCAACAGTGTAGACATTTTGATTTTATTTTAAATATGTAAAGTCACAAAATCTTCTCCACAGTATGTTCTAGAAATTAATATACATGACACCTGATGATTCATCTTCTCAAACCTTTTATTTAAGCCTTGAAATTAAGTGCTAGCATAGCTAGCCTTTTGTTTATGATTTTTTTATATTCTGTGCTCCTTATGTAATGTTTAAAAACACTAATTTAGGGCTTAAAGCTTAGATATCGAATGTTGAACTATTTAAATTAACTCTGTCATATTTCTATACATACATTAATGTTTATATCCAAAATCTTCTGTGTGAAAGAAAGTCTGTGAGATCATTCCAACATTTTTCTCATTAAAAACAGTGCTTTTATTTCTGATGAGGACCTGATAGGCCACAGAAAATCAGAAGTGAATTTTATATAATCTTGATACTTTGTATTTAACAAAGGAATTCTTTATACTCTTGTTTTATTTTGATAATACAAATAAGAGAAAACAACTTTATCCTCCTTCAAATCAGGCAGAAGTTGTTTTCACTGGTTCCCAGGGATACCCTCTTCCACTTTGGAGCTGTTCCCAGCCTTATTGTCTTGATCTATGTTCAGCAGGAAGCCTTTCATATCTAAGTAGATTTCTATTTCATTAATAATTTATCCCACTCATCAGGGCTAGATGCCCTTTCCATCCTTATAATACTGTTAATGCATGCTCTGCACTAGAAGCACACAAGTTCTCTGTAGCTGGCTCAAGCTTGAGTACTATTATGACTGAATTATGAGCTTCTGCCACTCATGCTCTATGTGAACACTAAAAATCCATGGACATTTGTGCAGCTCTTGTTTAAAAATGAGATGCACACATGAAGAATGTACAAATCTAACGCTGCGTCCAGATCGCTGATTACAAAGATTGTTAGTTATGTCATGGCACTGGTATGGCTAAGAGGGTCCTCTGAAACTGAAGCCATAATCTCACCATCTGATGTAGAAACCAAAGGAGAACAAGACATGCCCCAGACGTTGGCGAAGATTGTTCAACAGATCTGTCAAAATCTTACTATTTTTTTTCCCATGTGTGTTGACAGCCCCAGAGTCACAACATCATCAACATAAGCAAAACTTTGTAGGAGGCCTCCTGTGACTGGTGTGTCATGATGAACGCTCATAGGTTCTTCAGGAGGGATGGGTGGGCCAGGAGAGGTTAGAGGGGTCACAACATAAGGAAGGATTTGGATTGTGTGGCATTTTTAATTGGCAAAGACAGAGTTGTGTTCCTCTGGATAAGAGCAAGGGGGAAAGCAAATAGAGCAGATGTTGTGGAATTTACTGTCTCCTGCCCAGCCAGGATGGTGATGCTTATGAATTATTCCACAGAGAATTAAAGAATATCTCTAGACCATCTTTTGTTGTCCTTATGGGTGATTTTATCTTCCCAGCTATGAACTGAGAGTGCCCCACAGGGGACAGAAACAGGTTGTGGAAATTTCTGATGCACGTTGCCGGTACTAAGGGAGCCAAGTAAGAACGGCACTCTCCTACATTTGCTCTTTGCAAACAGATAAGGAAATGGGCAAAGTAGTGATTTCTGGCTGTTTCAGTCACTGGACCACAAAATAGTTGAATTTCAAGTTATTAGCAACCGGAGCAAAACTTCAACCCTGGATACGGGGAGAGCAGACATAGAGCTGATGAAAGAATTACTTAGTAAGGTCCCCTGAGAATCTGCTTTTGAAGGTATTGTGGTCCATGAATTCTGGTCAGTATTCCAGAGACATCTGTAAAGACCACAAAAGCAGACAATTCCATAATGCTGGAAGTCAAGCAAGTGAGGCAAAAGAATAGTTTGACTGAGCAGGAAAAGCAAAGTATATGGATATTGGAAGCAAGGACTGGTGATGTGGGAGACAGAGAGGCCTTGAAGAGAGTTCTGGATAGGATAGAGACCTGGGCAATCATATGACGTTTAAGAGAAATGGACATTTTCTGCACCTAGGAAAGGATAGTCCTGGTTAAACATTAAAACTGGGGAAGAGAGGCAGGAGAGCAGCCCTGCAGGAAGAGATCTGGGGGTTTGGGCTCGTTGTCTTCTATGCAGTCTTAGATTATTCTAGACTGCTTGCTACTTGCTGCACTGCTTTCCCAGAAGATGTCAGGGTGACTGAAGTCCCTCAGCAAGATTATTCCTATGAGCAGGATGGTTCCTGTAGTTCTTCATCAGCAACCTCTCCTTGGTTGAGTGGCCTGTATTAAACATGAACCACAGGTTCGTTTGCTGCCTTGGTCTCTAATATTCACTTAAAAATTCTCATTGTGTGTTTTTCATAAACAAAACAATGCATTCAATCCTTTATTTACTTTTCTTTTTAAATTTAGAGAAAAATCTCCCACCTTTCTTTCCCTGCCTGTCCCTCCTAAACAGTTAATAGCCTTTGATTGCAACGTGATTCATCCCACCAAGTTTCCAAAATGACAAATACATCATGCTTTTCCAGCAGTACAGTGGGAAATCCTACTATTTTCTCTTTTCTTTGCCTGTATTACTGTACTACTGTTGAAAATATCCCTTGAGCAGCATCTGTAAGATGAATGAAATTGGAAGTGAATTGAAAAGCTTTCCCACATGGAAGAACCTCTTGCAAAGTCAAGGGGGGGGCTGCTTAAATATATACTGTTAAATTACACATTGTTAAATCTCATTACATAATACAGACCTTCAAAAATACCTAATAAATACATATTTCTTACCATTTTACCTGCATGTTGCATTTGAATGCAACAATTTAGCCTAAAGTAAACCCCAAGTGTCTGTAGTCAGATTCCATTATGGATCCAGATGTTAAGACATGCCTAGGTGATTCCTCACACTGTATTCTTGAGTGGAACTATATATCATCTCTTGAGAAGCCAGAGCCTCTTGTGAGACTGGTTTCTCTTCCATGAAAAGTAGATCTTGTAGCCATATCCAGAGATCAATAGCTGCCTCATCCACTAGGTTATAACCTGCTGCTGGAGTATTGAACTTTAAGACAGCTCCCTGAATTGCAAAAGTCACAAACAAATAAACAGACAGACCTTTTTAACTAATTTTGCATTCCCCAAGTTATTTGTAGCTGTATTTTCAGCGCTTACTGCAAAACATCCCCAATTATGTATGCTTTGTTGAAATATGCATGCTGTGGAAAGGAGAAGTCTTTGGGGAATGCTGTAATCTCTTCTGTGTGCATTGCATGTGGTTCTAACAAGGGTAAACTGCCAAAGTGAAAAATAGCAAGAAAATTTAATGTAAAACCCCACCAATGTAATACAAAGTCAGAAGCACAAGCATCTCAGAAAGCTGTATTAAACATATCTATATTTGAATTTAATGTTTATAGAAGATATTGGAGCAGCAGCCCTAGAGATGGATGCTTTTTTATTCAGCCACACCAGGGGAGAGCCCATATGCTTCTTTCTGTTCCATTGAACAGACAGTAGCAGATGAGCACTTCTTTTTGCCTAAAAAAAGCATTGAAGATCATACTCAAGGGAAATGCAGCTAGATAACTGGATGTTACTCTATTAAATAAACACCAGCAGACTCAGCACATGCTATAAATCCTGTATGTATGATCAGTGAGGAATGAAAAATAACTGCTACTGTCCCTTATGAGGCACAGGAGGGCAGGTGGAACTCTGGAAGTATTTAGGGATGCTGTTAGATCATGCAGAAAGAAATTTAAGAGAGGTGCAAGCTCAGGATTTAATCTGGCCACTGCTATGAAGATAATAAAAAATGTTTTTATAAATATATTAGTTAAAAAAGGAGGGACAAGGAAAATCTCCATTCTTTATTGGACAAGGGGGCATTATACTCACCAAAGATGAGGAAACGGCTAATGTACCTAACAGTATTTTTTCTTCAATCTTCAACAGTTAGGCAGGTAATTCTCAGGATAACTGTCCTCCTGAGCTGGTAGATGGGGACAGGGAATAGAATAAACCTCCTAAAATCCAGGAAGATGTAGTTAGTGACTCGCCAAGACACTTAGATGCTTGCAAGTTCATGGGATGGGATGGAATTCATCCTAGGATGATGAGGGAGCTGGCAGAAGAGCTCAGCAAGCCTCTCTCCATTGTTTATCATCAGTCCTGGCGCACCAGGGAGTTCAGGAGGCCCCAGACAACTGGAGGTTGACCAATGTGACACCCATTCACAAGAAGGGCTGGAAGGAGGACCTAGGGAACTACAGGCCTGTCAGCCTGACCTCAGTGCCTGGCAAGGTTATGGAGCAGATCACCTTGAGTGTGATCACACGGCCCCTGCAGGACATCTGGCAGATCAGGTCCAACCAGCCCAGGTACAACAAATGCAGGTCCTGCCTGACCAACCTGATCTGCTTTTGCAACTGAATGACTCACCTAGAGGATGAGGAAAAGCCTGTGGATTTTGTCTGTCTGGATTTTAGCTAAGACTCTGACACTGTCTCCTAGAGCACTCTCCTGGAAAAGCTAGCAGTCCATGGCCTGGATATGTGCAGCCTTTGCTGGGTTAAGGGGTGGGACCTGAGAGTGTAGGTAAGTAGTGCTGCATCCCATCAGTCCTTGAGAGGTTTATTTTTCACATCAGTCTCAAAACTTTGTTTTTACAAAGGAGACAAAGATGTGCTCATCTCACTGTTTCAACAGAATGCCAAGGAAACTTAATGTTACAACATAGCATAAGACAGCCTCAGAGTAGGTTTCAGCCAATCACATAGAGGAAAAGCACATTGACAGTAGATCTATCCAATAATCTGAAGCATATGTAATTCTGGTTAAAATAATAACGGCTTATTCTTCAACACAATAGCTTGTTCATAAAAGCCCAAGCACAGAACTCTGTTCATAATTAATCTTCTAAAATATACATTAAATAAACTTGTTGCAACTTAGAAAGCTAACCAACATAGGCCTATTGTTCTATTTCTCACATCTGCACTTCAGCCTAGAAATCTTTTTTGCTGTTTTAGCATCTGTTCCCACCATTGCTGCTTAGGGCCTGCTTTTTTACTACCTTCCTAAAGCCTTCTGATTTTTATGGATTCCAACACATCCCCAATGTTGGGCCCAGTCCTGTTTAATATCTTTAGTCTGGACAAGGGGACTGAGTGTACCATTAGCAAATTCATGGAGAACACCGAATTGGATTGGGCTATCCATCTGGAGGGTGGGAGGCTCTACAGAAGGAGCTGGACAGGCTGGATCAATGGTCCATGAGATTCAGTGAGACAAAGATTCAGTGCTAGGCACAGGCTGGATCAATGGTCCATGAGATTCAGTGCTAGGCACTGCACTGTGACTAAAACAAGCCCATGCAGAGCTTAGGGGCTGGAAAACTGACCAATGGAAAAAGTCAAAGTAGGTTAAAGTTTTATATTCAAAGATGTTTTGGTAACTGCAGGCAATCACAGGTGGCTTAGTCTGGTGTTGTCAATGTAGGGTCCTCATTAAGTAGAACTCTTAATTTACTTCTTTCTTGACATGTGAAGTGTGTGCAACAGAGTGCACTTGTGAGGGTATTGGAAAAGGTCTGCTGAGCTTAAACCTGTGTGTGAGAGGACAAAGCAAAGTGTGAGTCTGCTGTTGGTGTCCCTTTTTGTAGTACCTAAGAGATGTGGGTCAGGCTCTCCTACACAAAACCAAAGGCATCAGCTTTGTGGAAGAGCTATGGTAAGCTGAAGTGCTGCAGCCACAAGGTGAGATCAGATGGGGAAAATTGCAAATGTATGAGAGAAGAATACAGCAGAGAGAAGATTATTGCAGAGAGAGCATAAGATGGAAGTTTAGGGTTGTTATGGGAGAACCAACATCCTGCTTTTCCCACCAAGGAAGTTCATTGATGTCATGAATTATCTGCTTAAAGTTTATAGAATTATGTTTTTCATGGACTATCTTATAAAATTTTTCCATTATTCATAATGATTTATGCATGATGGAAAGGAGGAATGTAAGAATTGAGCCCTTTTTTGTTTGGTCAGCATTTTACGTAATGTTTTCACACCAAACACTTCTGCTAGGTCTCACTTCCTCACTGTGGAAGTATGCATGTAAGTTTTGATCTGTATGAAGGTTACATCTAGCAGGTCATACCTGTCCTGTGGGGGATGTTAAGGGTCATTCTCAGAAAAACTTTTCATTGATTCACTTTTTAATCAGCTGATACCCATTCCATAGCCCTAGAGTATTTCTCCTAGACATGCTGAATGCCTTTGTAAACATTCAAAACCAAATCGCGTCAGTTTGCTACCAATTTGCACATCACGGAATTTGCTGAATTCTTACAGCATCTTGGTCTATCAGATGCTAATTTAACGAAATAAGATCTTTAGGTCACCTTCATCACTTTTCTTTTCTTTTCTTTTCTTTTCTTTTCTTTTCTTTTCTTTTCTTTTCTTTTCTTTTCTTTTCTTTTCTTTTCTTTTCTTTTCTTTTCTTTTCTTTTCTTTTCTTTTCTTTTTTTTTT
>VZSJ01005284.1:23175-38537 GCA_013398405.1 Pheucticus melanocephalus | reverse complement strand
TCTTTTCTTTTTCTTTTCTTTCCCCTCCATGTCCTTCTCTTCCTGATGTCAGCATGGTCTGTTTTCCCCAAGGAAATCAACAATCTCCCTTCCTCCACACTGTACCCTCTGACCCTCAATCCAGTCATCCTCCTTTTCTTCTGGAAACACATCACAAATCAACAGCTACACAAGCCAGTCACAGTAGCCTTCTAACGTGTCTTCACTAGGTCTAAGTTGGGACAAATTATTCATTATTCAAATTATGTTAGGTGTGATGATTGTATCCAGACCAGGGGATTTTTTTTTCTCTGTTAGAATTTTGGCAAATAATACTCAAAATTGTAAATTTATACTCAAAGTTTGTAATCTAATTTAAAAGTAGCAAGCTGATTACTGTTGTTTAGCAGTGGGTGCTATTAATTATTAGTACTTGTTCTTTAGTCAGTCCCTAACATAGCAACACTAAAGAATGGTGGCAAGAAGAAAGCTCTAGAAAACTCTCACAAGGTAATCCGTGGAAGTGGCATGAGAAGTGGTCCTGGACAAATTACTCTGCCATGCTGTCCTTTCACTTCAGTAACAGTGTTTCAACTGCATCTCACAGATGAATAGGAATGTCTAAAAATTTTTTACTATTTCAAAACCTGGGACTTTGTGTCATTGGGTACACTGCTTTCCTCTTTCTACTGTTCCTAACAGACTTGTTGACGAGTTCTTTAAGAGTTTTGTTGATAATTTCTCAATGTAAGGAGACAAAAAGCCCTCAGCAGCTCTAAGCATGCTTGAAGATGATACCTGCTATGGAGGGATGTTTTGTCACTTTTGACTGTACCTGGGCTTTTTAACCACAGTCACACAGAGGGAGATATTGCAAATAAATGGGAAATGCTATGCTCCCCAGAGAAGCTATGTTAAGAGATTGTCGCAGCAAACAAAAGAGATTCTTTCCAAAGAATAACAAGTATGCCAGGTATTTTGCTTTCAGAAGAATAAAGGGACAGTTTTACTGTGAGAAGCACAATGATATACTGAAATGACTTTTGCCACTTTAGTTTTTATTTTAGTTTTCAATAAAAATTACAAATGATTTCTCCCCATGAGGAATCTTGCGAGATAACTAAAGTTTATCAGTTGCTTATTTATTATTACAAGAAGCCAACACCCCAACCAAAGCTACCTCTTTATCCAATCAAATTTTTACCTTCAAACTTCTCAGTAAGGAGAATTTCTTTCAAACATAAATTAATTTCTCATAACATTATACCACCTTAAATCTTAGCAGATTATGAAAGAGACCAGTTGAAAACACTTTTAATTTAATTTTCAAGGAACTAGAATAATTTTGGAATTTCCAATACATGAGGACACATTGTGGTCATTAATTTATTTAGAACAGAAATATTGGATGATAAATGAAACTTTAAACACTGTTAAAATAAAATTAATAGTTTGAGTTGTATATTCTTTAAGCCCCATGACTACCAAGGAGACAAAGAAAAGAGAAGAAGACACTGAGTTCCTTTGTGCCACATTTTTATGTTTCTTCTTTTCAGTATCTTGAAGAACTTAAGTTCTTTGCTACTGAATATTTTAGGATGCATATTTATTCAAAGATGTGATCACAAAAGTGTACATAAATAAAGGATCATGCTTAATTCAGCACTTTTGTTAGGATCAAAGGAGTATTGCTGACATTTTATTTTTAGCAATTGCATTAAAATATATATTTCGCTTATGTTCAACTACACAAACAAAAGGCTTAACTGAATTTTCAAGCCCTTTGGATATGATTTGAACTTCTGTATGTTAAATGAACCATTACTGTAAATATTGCTATAAATATGTCTGTGAAAACCAAACACGGTTCTTGATTAATAGATTATACTGACGCTAAATTGCCTTTTTTTAAAATTAGTTTTTTCCATATTAATCCTATTAAAAATACCTCTGAATTTAATTAACATTTAATATAGAAATTGTGTTTGGTAATTTGCTTAATGGTTTTACTAATTGGTTATATACTAAATGCTCATTTTCCAAGAACACTTTTCATTACAAAAGAATAACAATTCTAGTGAAAAAAATTAATCTTTTTAAGAGAGATTTTTCTTTTTGAGTTAATAAGACAAACATTTTTGTTGAATCACCTCTAAGATAACTATTACAAATCAATTCTCCTAATTCTTAATTGTACATTAGCCTTTATTGAAAAGCATTGGTGGAATTAATAGCATAAATATGTTCTTAGGAAAATAATCTGTCTTTATTTAAACAACAGTAATTACCAGCCATACATGCTTGTATGGTTAAATACTTAATAGTAGTATTTACTTGTACAAACAAAAACATTATTTTTCTTTTCAAATAATAAGCCTTATGATCAACACCAATACAGACTTTTTTAATTAGTATTTTTATGTTATTTTAAGACTATTTTGCAGACTTACGATATTAGTAGGGCATCCTGTTAACAACTAAATATCTTGTGGAAGAGTGCTTAAGAAAAAAACTTTAATTGAAGAAAGCAAAGCTTAGCTGTCAGAAACAATGAAAATCATTTGTTGTGAAATGTTTAATATTTTTTTCTTCTCAGCTGATGAGAACAGGAAGAAATTCCTCTTCAAGTTTAATGTCTAAAATCCCAGTGTGCAAAGTTTGTATCTCCCAAACAATGAAGGATGCTCAATGCAAAAATTAGTGAAAAGTGTGGAAAAATTTGCACAGAACAAAGCCCAATAAGGCCATATGACATGCACTCTTTTTGCTTTAAGGAGCACAAGACAAATGAGCCAGGCATTACAACCAAGACATTGGTTGGTTGTACTAGAAGTCAGGTACTTTAAATGCCAAATATCTGTAGATAATCGTTATTCTTATTGCATGCAAACAACTAAGCTACTGCCTTCTGTGTCAACAAAAGTGATTACTGGAAATTCATTCTCACGTCTAGTCTGTCCTAGAATCTATAAGTGTGCTGCTCTGAACTTTTGTGCATGACCAATTTATGACTTTCCCATGCCATTTTTACCTCTGTGCTTATTTTTGTATTCCTGATTTATAATTGGAGTCCAGCACTGCACAAGAGATTGCTGAAGTGTAGCCTCCTAATTGGGCTAAAGATCTCTGCAAGCACAGGTCAGTTAGGTATGGGTGAAACTTAACATGCATGATTTGGTAATTTGACTAATGTTAGAAAAGAAGTTGTGCATGTGTAAAGGTAGATAAACAATACATGTTACAAAATCTTTGTTTATTGTTCTACACAAGAGAGGTCTTCAGTCCTTCTGTTCTACCTTTTTTAAAATGACCTTCTAAGTTTTGTTCCCCTGAAAGGAATTGTGTAAGCTAGATGTTCACAGAAAGATTTAGATATTTGAAGTGCCTTTCAGAAATCCTAAGAAATCACTCTAGCAGAAATCATTGAGTATGCACCACATACTGCAGGTTTGGCAGGCTCATGTTCTGGTAGGTCATCCTGACTTACTAGCATGCTCTGATGCATTTGAGAAATTTTATTGATTCAGCCTAGAGTGTTGCTGCCTGTTCCTACACGCTGCCTTGAAAAACACATTCCTGAATAGCCACATGGCCTTGGTGTGAAGCATAATTAGAGATGTCATCTGATACAGCTAGAAATCCTCATCCCAGCTGGCCTTCACAGTAACCTAGTTCAAACCATCTTGAAACTACTGAGCTAAATCTCACAGAGCAACCTGGTTTGCACAAAACCAATCCCACCTTCATTTTGCCCTACATCCCCTGACCTCTGTACTCCCTGATTTTACATTTGCCTCCTCCAGTGCTAAATCAGAGCACAGGAAGGGTAGTGCCATTGTTCGACTAGCTGCATTCATGTACAGTCACAAAATGCTGTTAGGTGAAACAATGGATTTTTCATGCCTCTTTAATGCACCAGGCTCTCATTTCATGGGGACCACTTTTACAGCCATGTAGCCACAGCACTGAAAGGACAGACACTGATACAAAACAGAAGGGCTATAAAATCTGCACTTGGAAACATACCTGCAATATTTTCTCCTTGAAGAAACCAAGCTTACTAAATCTTGCTAACCAGCCACATCAAGAATTTGGAGAATATGGTGAAACAAGACTTGACCCAGAGAGCCCAAGATGTACTTATGTATGTGCCAGAAGTCAATTTTTGCATTAGAAGATGCTCACTTTACTTATTTTTTTTCTCAGTAAGCATATGTCATTTGAAGCATTTTTTAATAGGCACGAGCACAGACAAGAAAACAGAATAGTTGTGGATTGCTTTATATAACATATTATCTGTAAAGTCTTACGTCACTGTACCTCTTTACATTTGAGTAGCTTTACTTGTTGGGTCTGCACTGTCTTTTTTTGGATACTCAAACACAGACTTTTTGACCTTATGGATTGTTTTTGCTTCAAGTTATATTTCATGGTCTACTGTCCCTGATTGTCCCAGTTCCTTCTGTCCTCTCCTTTGATGCTCAGTTCAAGTAAGTCCTGTATGTGGAAAAAGTGTGTGACTCATACAAACCTCACATGCCTCCCAGAGCACAGGCCTAATCAGGCACGTCACTATTCTTCCACCTCCAACTCATTGGGAAAATAATAGTTCTTAAATTGTACATTCTTCAATGTATATGAAGTGTTCTTAATCCTACAGTCACTGTTTTAAATCCTGCTAAGCAGATGCAAAATCTTTCTTTGTTTTGTTGTTATTTGCCGCTACTGAAAGTAGTGGTCTTGCATAAAGCATTATTTTATACATATTATGGCAATGTGTCATTATTAAATATTTCACACATTATGACCTTTGAGTGTTTCTTATTCAAAGATTCATGCAAGATTTGCATGAGATATGTCTAATGATGCCTGCATAAACACTCTGAAAACTCTCTCTTACAAAGTCTCAGGCAGGTATGAGTTATTTTTGAAACTCACCCTTCAGCACAAAGTCCTTTGGCAGGGCTTGACAGTTCTCATGAGCTAAATAAAATAACAATGCACCAAATGTAAATTATCAACTTTTAAATGTTATTTAAAGCCTGATTAATGCATTCCAGCAGTTGTTTCTGATTCAGTAAGGGAATGCCTTTTGTTGCAAAGCAAAACTAGTATCGAAATCGTGGTTTCTCTTAAATTGTTTAGCCTTGAGCTGAAATGCAAAGATCATTCCTGCCTGAAAATATTGTTAGCCTTGTTCCTTGAATAAAAATCTTGAGGTGTACATACCAGATTTGCAGTTGCCTACCCCTTATAAATCCTCCTACTATAAGGAAAACTAAGATGAAAAATTAAAACTGACTTCAAAGTCCCTTCCCCAAAGATGCTCAGGGAAAAGCAAGACAAGCTCTGTGGAGCCATTTGAGCAGGCACCAACCTATTACATGTGTCAATTACCACTCGGGAGAAGTATTTTAATGCTGGATGCTGAAAATTGAGACCAGCTGAGTCATTATGAGAGATATTTAATACACGATGTGGTAGTGTTACCAACACCTTTCTAGCCACCAGTGCAAAGCCCAGGAAGGTGAGGGCTGCTGTAGGGGAAATGAACTTATCTCAGCCAGACCCAATACATGTGACCAAAGTGAAAGGAATCTTCTTAATTTGTATATTAATTGAACACATTCATGGTTATTCAAATATATGTTATGATAGAGGTCTACTCATGACATTTTCTTCGGCAGATCAAAAAAGATCCCTTCAGCCCTCTGGCAGAAAGACACTGCTCAAGGGTGGAAGACAAGTGCTAAAAACAAAGAGGACTGCCACATCAGACAGACAAGCAAGAAAACTGACTTCTAATAACTCTGCCCTATGAAATGATGAAACCCTGGAGTGCAAATGAGATGTGATTACCCAGAAAGGCAACCTGTTTAGAAGGGAAAAATTAGTGAAAAAAAAATTGTCTTGAAAGAACAGAAACCTTCATCACCTAAATGCTTGATGTTATGGTGTCCTGTATCCTTTTCTGTCTCTAGAATAGTAAAAGGACATAATTTTAATGCAAAATTGAGCCTTTCTCTCTGAGAACTTCCCAAGTGTCACAACCTTTTTCTTTCCTACACAGATTGAAACGTGCACAAGCTTTCTGCAGCACCTTTGGCTCTCTCCAGGGATGCTTGAGTGACTCCAGGCACTGTGTTGGGTCTTCTTTGTAGTGAGACAACTTTTATTGTTTATTGAGACACATTA
This sequence comes from Pheucticus melanocephalus, assembly GCA_013398405.1. Classification (NCBI taxonomy): domain Eukaryota; kingdom Metazoa; phylum Chordata; class Aves; order Passeriformes; family Cardinalidae; genus Pheucticus; species Pheucticus melanocephalus. The sequence goes on along the minus strand of VZSJ01005284.1, from coordinate 32,363 downwards.
TTTTATTGTTCTCCCTTTGGACCCATCTTGGGACTAGTTTGCTTTGTCTTTTGGAGCTGGGGTGCAAAGGGTTAGGAGATGGAAATCCTCCTTTGGTATTGGCTTGTCTTCCCTCTGGAGTGGCTCGGTACATTCTGAAATATTTTTAATTTTTATTCATGTCAATATTATATACACACATTTATAATTATTCTATTACCTTCCTTAACTAATGATAGTTGAAATCCTGTAACACTCGGTTATTTTTTGTTTTGGTCATTGCTGTAATATTGATTATGAAAGAAGGTTAATTTCTGTACAATACTCTGTTTTATTCAGATGTATGTAGGTTTTTCCTCCCATGTGCCTCTCCTGTTCTTTCTGAGGGAGGCAAGGCCATTGGACAAAAAGTCTCAGACTTTATTTTCCCTGATTAAATAAAGATATGCAGCTCATTTCCAGTATGAATAGGGTGTAGACTTGTTTAAAAAGTGACTTTATTCACAAGCTGTTATGTTGTTATCCATATGCGTACTCTTTTGTATAAACTGTACTTTTCTGCATGCTTAATGTAGAAAATATTTCTGGTACAATATTTCAAGCTAATAATCATAAATTATTATTTAATGGACCGTATGATTAATGGAATATATCATAGTTCATTCATCACTGATTTTTTCCTGTTCTATTGTACTTAGAGATATTTATTGTGCTTGTTCTGAACTTCTTCACCATTCTTAGAATGGGATTTCTTTCTGTTAGACAGGTTTGGTGATAAATATTTTAAATAATTACCTATGTATCTATATGAAAGTAAAGCATAATAAAAAAGTATATGCTCCAATGGAGCCCACACCAGTGGTCCCAGATTATGCTAGATGCTGAATTTTTTTTAGCAAGACACCCACTTTAAGTATTACCCAAGATATTTCAAAATCTCTGGTTCTTTGCCAGCTGGTATGGTTTCCAGTTGTAATTTGCAATTCAGTAGATAATTTTTCATATATTGAAAATTTATTACACAGCTGACAATTTACCTTCTCTCAAGCATTATTTCTTTTTCATGGAGACCTCACAAGGTGGATCTAGGTCACAGTATAAGAAAGGAGGTGTTGACACTCACAGAGTCAGGAACCCAGAGCTATCCTTTGCAGACAATATTAATAGTTTATTTCACTAATACCCATGTTTTGGCTCACATACTCTTTGTGTGGAAATGGTATATAGACTAGAAAAGGCAAATCTAGGTATTTGAATGAGAGTCCAGATTCTGTTGACAACTGAGGCAAATTAAAAAATGAAATTTTTGAAGTGGTGAAGATTCAAAGAAATTAAGACAGGAAAACAACCTTCTAAAATCTGCGACTGAGGAGAGACCCAATTAATGTTTTTGCCATTAACAGGAAAACTCCTTTGACACCAGTAGCATTAAAATTGTGATTTATTTTTATCTCTGTCAAAACCAGCATCTTTTGCATTTGTTCTTCATGTTTTCTAGTCAGGTTAAATGAGTTTGGGATATTTATGTAAAAAATAGTGCTTTAAAAAAGCTATCTTTACATTCCTTGCTTTGGGGATTACTTGTTTTCTCTTTTAAATGGGATTATTTGTGAGAGCCTTTTTCTACCATTTGTAGATAAAAATATCTTTACATTTCAGATATGCAGAATATTAACTATTATCATGTTTGTGTTTTAGTGAACAAATTTGGGTATTTTATAAGTAAAATAAATCTACGTCTATATAGGCTAGTAGCCTTATGTATCAATGTTGTAGTATGCAACCCTAGTGATATTTTCAGGATTGCATGATGGCTTTACTGCATCAGTTTTGATTCTGACTATATGAAGCTGTAGTTCTGTCTGTGCTCATGGATTTAGTGGAGTCATGCTAGCTGTATCAGCTGAGAATTCTGCAGGATCACCATACATCAGTCTAATGTAACACTAAATTAGCAATTTCTGTGTTGTCAGAAGTCCAACATACACTGTCTTTGTAAGGTTTGCAACCATTGTGTTACAGGCAGGAAAACAAAGACTTTTTAGAAGTTCAATTTAGACCCATCCATATGCTGTATGGTCTCACAAGCCTGGCAAAAAGGCTGCTCAACACGTTTCCAAGATTTTTATTTGCAGCTTTCAAGGTTAAGACCCTCACAATATGTAATGGTCAGAATAATACCAACCGCAAAAGCAATTTCAGTTGAGCTTGAGAGTTTTGTTTTGTTTTTTTTTTTTTTTGCCAAAATTCAGATATCTGTTAAACAATGCAGCCCTGACAAAGCAAAATATCTTTGATTGCATCACAGTACATACAGAATTAATAACAGTGATTCATGTCTCTGGCTACTTGGATTTAGCTTGCAACTATTAACAACTAATCTGGGAAAACAAATATCAATTTGCTTCCTGAGTTTTGGAACAAATCTAGTTCTAAAAATGGCTTCCAGTTGGCTGGAGACCATGGCCCATGATTTTGAATAGCAAGGGTATATCCTAATTTCTCATTTGATGTAAATGCTCCTAGATTGATTTCACCACAAAACCATTCCCAATTGCTTCTTGCATGTCTAAGCTTTCTCTCTTTCTTTTTTTTTTCTTTAATCCCAGTTATAAATAACATGTGACCACCTTAATTTTTCCCCTATTTTTCCAGTCTTTATTGCTGTCCTAGGGAGACATTATGGTGCTTGTATCCCCATTCGTGTGCTCTGTTTATGCTGGATATTATGTTCCGTGCCTTCAAGACTGGCTCTGAAGAGTGTCGCAGACATCTTTCATGAGAAATCCTTTCTTAGGATTTCTGAGAGCTGCAGTTTCAGTGACAAATGCAAACAATGATTATCTGCTGCTGTGGAATGCAACAGGTGCATCTGTGATTGGCCCATCCTGGATGTTTATAATTAATGGCCAATCAAGGACTGAGCTCTCTGGGACAGAGTCAGAGAGAGCTCCATTGTTATCATTCTTCTCTATTCTATTCTTAGCTTAGCAGCCTTGAGGAGAAACCCTCTCCTTTGTTTTCTTTTTAATATAATGTAATATATATACATAATAAGATAATAAATCAAGCCTTCTCATGAAGTCAACACTTTCATCTCTCTCTCATCCTGAAAACTCTTGCAACCTCGTCAACAGAAGAATGAAAGTTTTGTTTGGGTTTCTTATCAGCTGCTCCTCCATGGCTGGCAGACGCAGAGACAGGGCAGTACATGGTGCTGCTTTTGCTTTTCTGCTTTTGCTTTTTTGCTTTTGCTTTTTGCTTTGCTCTCGCTCTTGCTTCTGCTTGCTCTTGCTTCTGCTCATTAGCTAGTTTAGCTAAACAGTCCAAATTCCTCCCTGGGCTGTTTCTCCTTTCCTTTTTTTGGACCTACTTGAACCTGCTCCGGACTGGGACCTGGGAACACCGAGAGTTTGCACCTTGTGGCTGCAGCAGCTGCCCCAGCACCGGAGGGACTGAGCACAGAGCGACCATCCCCGGGAGAGACTTTGTGAATTTGTCATCTTTGTCAGAGTGGTGTTATCCAGTATTGTTCATTTTGTGTGCTGGGGTTAGATAAACAGGTTCTTTCCACCTCTCTCTGAGGAGTTCTTCCTGAACCAGTTGCGGGGAGGGGCCATGTGGGTTTGCTTTCTGGAGGGGCTCCCCTTTGGAGATTCTCTCCCAAATTTGCCCAAAACCAGGACAATTACACATTTCTAAAAGTATCCTTCACTTTAATTTCTCTGGGCATTGGAGTATTGCTTTGTTAACCCTACTAATCTGGGATCCTTCGTACATTTGAAGTCTGCTATTCTAAGGGGCCTTCTCTCTCTCTCTACTGTTACATGGTGTTTTATCTGATAATATATCTAAGGTAAGAGCATTATAACAGAATATGAAACAGAAAAGACAGATTTCATGTTAATGATAGGTTTGGTTTAGACAAATGTGAGCAAAACAGAAAGGAGAAGGGGGAAAACACTTATTCTGAATTCAGAGGTAATGAGCAGTTCAAACAACTACTGAAGGCATTAGGAAGAAGTATAATTTGGAGCAATTTTGAAGAAGAAGGGGAAAAAAGCCCCACCTCACCATTATAAATAGTTATGTGTATACATCTGGCCAAGAAAGTAGGAAGGGGGAGACAGAAAATAATGTAATTACTGTGGCAATGATATCCAGTATATACATTACAGGAAAAAAATCCATACTTAATGCAGCCAATCCACTTATTGATTTTTCTTAATGTTAAAAACGCTGCTTCAAAACCAAAACCAGAAATCCTTTCTATATTCTTCCTCATTTATAAGCCCCACCTCCAAAGTCGCCTTGATTAAGAGCAGTAGACTGAGATAATAGAGTAATACATATGAAATCTCACACCTACTGGACCAGGTTTGGGTTTTATATAAAAGTTGCCCAGGTCACTGTTGCTATTGAAAACAAATGTATGAATAGCAAAAGATGACAATACCAAGTATTATTTTTGCTTGACACGTGAATTTTACGTTGCTTCATTTATTTTCTTTCATCATATTTCCTAACTACAAATAGCATGTACTTGCAATGAATTCATCTGACTGCCAATCTAGGTGAACTTCACTGACAGGGTTTGAAAGTTTTAGCATTCCTTATCTTCTCTCTTCAACTCACATTTAATATGTCTAGACTTTGAACAACCCTGTAAAGTACAAATTAACCAAAACTTCATCTTCTATGCTGCTGTATCCCATTTTTAACAATTAGAAATGTGTCTGGCACAGAGAATCAAATCCAGCTGTACAGCAAACTAAAGTTTTGGTCTCGACTCCTTTTTTTCAATGACAAAGAAAGCCAGTGAATAGATAAATAAAAAGATCACAGCTAAGTCAAAAGTCATTTGTATGATTGATTTGATCCTTTGGTAAAATCAAAGCATTTGTAACAAACATTTTTATTATTTTCATTCCTAGTCACTTCAAGTCCCATTTTCTAAGTGCAGAGAGAATAAGGAGCCCTGAATTGTGCTGTTATTCCATGAACAGACTAATTCAACCTTTTCACAGACTTTTGGATTTGTCCAAGATGACCTAGAGATCAAAAAGAGAGTGTAGGTGATTCAGCACCTTCATTTATAAAGAAAAAAGTGAGTGGATGCAGAAGCATCAGAAAACATGGAGATGCCAAACCAGCTGTCTGAATTGGTCAATAGGGTTATGTAAAAGAGAGAAGCCAGCAGGGCTGCCCTTGAAGTGAAGGAAAAAGCATTAGCATTAATGGTGGGGACTGTCAAAACCAGTCAAACTGATGACTGCGAGTGGAGGAGGAAAGTTCTGGCAAGGCAGGAAACAGGGAGCAAGAAAAAAAGGTTTAAAACCTGCATACCACTTGAAAAGGTGGAGAAAAGTGAAGGTGGATAAAGGATGACTAAATGCAAAAAAAAGCCAACAAAATTTGGCAACAAAAATTCTGTCTTGTAAACAGCAAATAGAAGTAGTTTTGTGCAGGAAAAAACCCACCAGTAGAATGGCAGGGGAGGTGGTCCTTAAGCATTATATTTTACCTGTTTTCCCCTTGGACTGCAGCTTGTATATTCTTTTAAGCAATGTTTTAATTTTCTGCTTGCAACCTAGGTAAATTTAATATTTAGAAATTTTACTGCTTCTGTAACCAGACAAATATGAGGCACTGTAGGTATGTGGAGATCTCTCAGTGAATGTTACCTCCAAGAATTTTTAGACTGATTTAGAAAACCAGATTATTTCAAAAGGTCAATTTTTGTTTTCTTCAATTTTTAATTTACATGAGAGGTCTGCAATGAAACCAAACCAAAGTCCCACCACCAAATATCAAGAATAAACTTGTCTTGATCTCTCACATATCAGTTTTGTTATCCAGCCTGTCTCTCAGCTTTAGTCTTTGAAGAAACCATAGAGGAAGGAAACAAGTTCATCAGTAAGGCCAACAAGTTTACATGTTTCTTCCATCTCCATCCTGGATTCAATGGAAATGCTGATATAGATATAGAGCTCATCATTCACTTAAACATCAACTTCAACTATTATATTTGGTACTCAACATCCCTGCAAATCTACTCCAGTGTGCAGGTGTAAAACCTGAAGAATTAAGCACTTTAGACTTGAAAATATTGAAGGTGAGGATTGAGCAACCCTCTTACCTGATCTCTAGTTCTGATCAAATTTCTCTGAACAAAATCAATTTAGGACAATCCTAAGATAACCACACATTCTAAAATAAACTGGGTTTTGTGTATTCTTGTGCAATTTTTGTATAAAGAAAACGAGAAGACTTTTCACATCACAGGCTGTGGATTCATCAATCTCCAAAACAATTGTTTTATATGTTCCTGCAATATGACTCAAACTCTTTTCCTGAATAATTAATGAATGAGAATATTTTATTGAGCACATAAGAAAATCTTTCTGTGTTTTAAAATCTGTTCATTTTCAGTCATTAAAATGAAAAGACAGGGCACCTCCATTGCAATATGAAAATTCTGCTAGGAAGAAGCAAAAACATATTGCAGAAGCAATAAAAGGGAAAAACTTGGTAATTTTTTTTTTTAATTTTACATCTACAAATTTCAACCTTTTAGGAGATAAAGTTAATAAATTAGAGAAACATAAAAAAGGGAAGAATTAACTTTTAAGGATTAAATAGTGAGAATAATAAGGAAACCTACGATTAAATAATTGCTTAGAAATCTAAATATTTTTTACATTTTCAATATTAAAAGGAGCTACCATTATTTAACAGTATAATATTAGATTATGTTTTCATTAATTTTTATTAGGAACTTTCCCCATATTTAAAAGTACTTCTAGTTTAGAAGGAGATAATTCCTCAAATGAAATGTTGTCCTTAACCAATTGTATTGCAAACATGGATAGAGAACTTTAATAAAAATTTTTTATCATACTCACATCTTCCACACCTAGAAATACCCAGAAATCTTTGATTCTACATTTTCTTCAATCCATCTTCAAACTGTAGGCATTCAAATTGGAGGTAATACTTTTATTTTTAAATATACACTGGAAATACAGGTGTTGATGCTTGTTCTGCAAAAAGCCTTTTTGTTGAATGAAAGAAATTAATTAGAAATCTTAGATGGATTTTTATAATATCTTTAAAGTAGACTATAACACTGTCATTTCCCTTCTGCCCCTCTCATTCCCCTACTCTCTCATACCCTTCCTTAAAGTGACATTGTGGATATTTAAAATTAATCAATTCCTACAAGCAATGGAACTATAAAGAATAAATCGATTCCATGTGATAAAAAAAGCAGGCAAAATTATAAAATTATTAAGCACCGTACCCATCTGCTTAACTCATATTGATAATATCAAACTATTCAAAAAAAGCATTGAAAATGCATAAAGTCACATATCTTTAAATATAGAAAACTTTATTTGTTACCACTGGGCCTCCTAGGTCAACATATATTCTAAATACACAATTTTGATCACAAAAAACTAAAAAAAATCACCTTTCTTCTATTTTAATTCAAGCATGATTTTGTCAGAATATGACTTTTCTGCAAAAATAACCAAGATGAAAATCAAATGAGGAAGAAAGATGAAAATCTGTGCATCAAGAACAACAATGCAACCCATCCCACTCACACCAATGATTCCTAAACAGTAAAAAACTTATTACTTAAGTTTACATTTAAGTAATGTAAACTTAGCTACATATGCCATGTTTAACTTGCTAAGTAACATGCTTCAATGAAAGCAAAAAAATTTGAGAAACTGTTTAAGGAATCAGCCATTGTTGCTAATTTTTTTTGCTTATCAGCATTTTTTCCATTTTTTTATCTTAACACCATATGCTATTTAAAAAAAAAAATCAGTTAATTTGGAAAGTATAAATTTTCATACCTTTCTTAGCACTCCTCTTTCTTTACACTGTTTTAAATTATTATTATTATTATTATTATTATTATTATTATTATTATTATTATGTGAATTTCCCCTTGCAGAGCGCTTTGCAGCAAATCTACAAACTTGCATTGTGGCTCATTTTATATATGGGTAAATATAAAACAAGTGTTATTATTTCCACAAAAGAAATAGCCAGCTTTACTACTGTCCACCATCCATTGCCTGGAACCTGCTCTCACTGGTAGAAACGAAAACCCTCTGCCGTCCTTCACATGGAGTTTGACTTTAATATTTTTGCTGGTGGTGCTGAATTACTCCTCCTTCTGCAGGATAACCAGCTGAAAGAAAGGAAAAGTGAAATTTAGCTAAAGGTATTGGTACTTCGACTTCCCCCTGGCTCCCTATGCAGCTGGAAACCCAGGGATGGTTTAGCATCCGCTCTGACAGCAGCTGCTATCACGTCTTATCGCTTACATCCTTTTCACAGCGTGGCTGTAAAACCCTGCCGAGGTGCCCTTACAGTGTTCCAGAGGACGTCGAGCACTAATTTTTCCCACAGAATGTGCCTGTGTGTGGAGGAGCAGGGGAGAGGAGGAACCAGCCCCAGCGCTGGCTGCAGGAGCTCCCTGCGCTCATTCCGTCCGTGCCGCAGAGAAGCGGAGCTGAAGCTCCTTCTTGTGTCTCGGGAGGCAGCTCTGCCTCCTTCTCCCTGTGCCCTGAGCTGGGCAAAGCAGCCTTCATTCACAGCGACATTTTTCACAGGGCATGAATTACATTTACAGCCTGGTAAATGCACGGCAGACCTGGCAGCACCATACAGCGGCAGGAGCGAAGCGCTGCAGCCTAACGAAATGCTTTAGAATCTATTTCTCTGGAGGGAAAAGAGAAAAAAAAAAAAAAATAAAAGGAAAATTTGCTTGCAAAGAAAGCAGAGAATATGAGAACACATGAGAACACTTGAGAATCCCAAAGGTGAAATTTTTTATTAATAGAAGATATAAAAGTCTCCTATTTGGTAAAAATAGAGTTGTACTTCTGATTTCAGTAGTGAAAGGCTGGCATAGGGATATGCTCTAAGGATGTTGAAAATAAAATGTTCTCTACCAAGTTAAATGTTTTCATGACAATACATTCAGATTTGTGTAAAGATCTGTATATACACAAGCTGTGCTTTAATTCCATTTTGGGGGACAGATGCTCATTAATTTTGTGTTTCACATAATGGGTCTATACCTAGGTGAAAGTCTTAGTTTAAAAGATAAAAATAAACATTCTAAAAGTTCATCTGAATCACTAAGAGAGTAAAATGAAATATTATGTACTTTCCTCTGACTGGTA
>VZSJ01005284.1:6597-18947 GCA_013398405.1 Pheucticus melanocephalus | reverse complement strand
AAAAAGAAAAAGAAAAAGAAAAAGAAAAAGAAAAAGAAAAAGAAAAAGAAAAAGAAAAAGAAAAAGAAAATATGAACGGTTGAACTTATAGAGTAAGTCTGGATTTCAGACTTGTCCCACCATCTCTCTTTTACTCAGTGGTTGATGCTAAATGGATCACTTGGTGTATATGAATAAATCTGATTTTGCACAGAATCCTCTTCTGTAGATTTATCAACTTTCGAGCTCTTACACATTCCAGCAAGAAATTGCTTTGGAACGAGATCAAAATACCTAAACAAATTTTAGTGATGATGTTTCCCACTAAATTTTTAAGTGAAAACAGCAAGAGCTCTTAAATTAAGCGCATGAATGAATACAAACAGTAATCAGAGACAGAGCACAAACATTTGGTTACCTTTGGAAACCTTCAAAACTGCTTGATTTTACATTAGCAGATTTTCTTTCTCGTGCCTGCATTTTTTGATCAACATTATCCTTGGAGATACTAAAACCACGTGTCTTTCCAACAGATTTTTAGCTGATTTATTTTTGCACTCAGAGGAGATGCCTTGACTCTCTTATGGTGAAAGACAACAGTTTGGAGTCTGGAGTCTGGTCTGCCATCAAAGTTTGGGGCTCAGGATGCTGCACTGCCATTGGCACTAGAGATGCTCTGTAAGTACGTGTCAATGGGAGGAAGAGCCTGCAGAACTGGGTGTTGAACAGGTAACAGGATTATAGCTAGGCAGTTGCTAATTGGTGCAAATTATCTTCTTTCCTTAAAATGTTTTATTTTCTTGGCCTCAGCTGACCACTGGAAGCAAGAACAGAATGTTTTTGCAGACACTAAATGGCCTGATAGATATCTCACTGACAGTTCTCTCTAGTTTTCTAAGCAGAAAATTGTTGTGCATTCTTTTGGGAAACATCACGCTTTCTTGTCTGCATGATCTGGTGAGCTGGTGGAGTTGTCCAGATTCGAGAGACCTTCCAGACCCTACATTTGAATTGTCAAACAAGAAATATTCTAAATGCATGGCCACATAGATCTTAATTGTTAATTATTAACCATAAATGTCAAAAGGGACTCATGCACATAACGCACTAAGCTTGGAACTACACAGACCTCTCCCTCCCTGAGCAGTGATGTATTTGCCCCATTTTTCAAGGCACTCTATGAAAACAACCTATGAACAGTCAGCAGTAGAAAAAATGAAATTTATCAGATTTACACATACGTCTCATAGTTTTGCATTACACATTTTTGTTAAATACACCTTTAAAGTACTAAATTTAGAATGTGTGGCTACTCAGAAGTTTAGAACTTGGATGATCCTAACATTAAAAACAGTAGAAAAATACATGCAATGCAAGAGAAAGAAATTGCATTTCCTTAAAAGACAAATCAAGGGTGACACTTTTATTATTATTTTTATTGTCACTTTTTCCCTCTCTATAATTCAACCCACAAAACACCACAGCAGCTGCCTTAGTGGCAAGCTGCTGTGAAAGGCAGAGCCCAAACCAGCCTACTATTTAATTACTATCCTTAGTTATGAATCAGTGAACAGGCACTACACAGTGTTTTTGCCTTCCTGATTGAATTTCCCCCTTTGTAATAATTGCTTTTAGCACCAAGAACATTATGTTCCAACAAACAGTCACACCAAGAGACAAAGTGCCCAGCTGGGATGTGAACTTGCCGTGCTGAAGCGCGAGGGAAGAAGTGCATCGAAGCAGTGACAGAGCTTTATCTGGCTAAAATGAGAGCTGAAGCTCTTCTGTAATTAACTCAGTGCTGGCTGACTCCCCATGTTTGCTCTCAACAGAAGGAGATGTTGTACATGATCTTGAGAAATGCAAGGCCTCTCACTACACACAGAAAGCTCATCCCTGCTGGAGCTCACTGGGGCAGCGCTGGGTGCAGTCAGGGCTGGGAGGGCTGCTCTGCTCCCTCCTGTGACACCCCAGCAGTCTGCCCATTGTCGGGCAGCAACGGGCCCTGCAGCCACACCAGACTCCTGTTTGACTCTACTTTGGGATTTATTTTTTTCATAATGATTGTTTGAAATCATTTTTCACCGAGTGTCCAGTCTGAGAGCTGGGGGCTGAGAGAGGCAGAAGATGCAGGTGCTTTAGGTGCTGCAGGGCACATCTCAGAACAATGTAAGTTTTATTTGCCTGAGTTGTCTTTTAGGCAACAAGGTCTTCTGTGTAAGAATATTCATACCAACATAACGAGCTGTGATTTTTCCCAAGCTGATCAGAGCTAAATTAGATCAATAATGTGAAACATAGACAGACCTTGCTTTGAAATGTTTTCCTCATTTACTTTCACTATAGACACCTGTGTTATCTCAGGGAAAAAAAAAAAAAAACCCTGAAGATAGTTATAATTCCAGTTGCAAAAGCAATTTTATTTTCAGATATATAAATTAGAATTACACCAGTGTTGCTGAATTGCACCCATCTAATAGATTTTTCTCCTTTACCTCTGGGAAAGAAAGTAGGTTCAAAGAGAATATCTATACTACCTCCAGCTGTTGTAAAAACATGCTTCAGAGGAGATCAAACAGCGCCACCAAAAGAATATTTACTTTTCTTTTTGTGATTCAATTATTAGAATAATGAGACTAATTCCTTATAAAGATACCTAATTTCCTCCCCAGAAAACACACATAAAACTGTCTTCAAGATCATAAAAATACAAAAAAAATGAAAGCAATATTTTTTCTGAAATTCTATTTAGAAGTCCTTTACAAAGCTTATTTTCCAATCATATTATTCTGTTCTTTTGCCCTTTTATAAAACTGGTTAGGTTTTTTCCAAGCAAACATATTTTCTTTTTTTTCTGTCTTGGTGCTTTTCAAACAATGTATTAAGCATTCCTACTCTGTGACGAGTCTTCTATTTATTTATTTGCAGGACTTCTATCAAGAGCAGGGGAAGGGCATGAGCTGAAAGGAATAAGCAATACAAAACAGAACAAAGCAAACTGCAATATTGGTCAAAATGGAACATTTGCCCACAAACTTACCACTGTGAAAAAACTGAGATAGCAATTAGATTGTATTCTAATTTAAAATACTCCATTAATAAAGTACAGATAGGGCAATATCTGTAGGCAATATCTTTGGCCACATCTTCCTTTTCAAAGGAAATATTTTCCTTTACAAGCATTTTATGACCTCTTAGAAATATGCTGCAGAATTACTTCAATTTGCAGCATGACTTTGACATTTGTCCAGGCAGCAGTCCTCAAGTTTGCTGAGTTTCAGTTTAGGAATGAATTATTTCAAAGCAGAAGGTTTGCACTTCAGTTCACATTTTTGCACTGTCACTATGGTCAATTAAGGCAGGATACATAAAGTTATTTAAAATTCTAAAGATACTAAGGGTGAGTCAGGAGCCTAACACTTAGTACTCAATACCTTTTGTTGTGCTTTTTTTTGTTTGGTGGGTTTTTTTTTTTGTTATTTTTTTGTATACAATGGCTTGAGTGTTTCCATTCTATTTGTCATCTTTATTTGCATCAATACAGGAAGTCTTGAAAAGTCACATGTTCATAATCAGCTTGAATGTTAGACAGCAGCAATCAGCAGCCTTATCTGCTTTAATGATTTGGTGAAGGAGCTCATGAACAAGCACAGGGTGCTCCTCACATGGGCTTTCAGTTCCTGTCAGATGGGACTTATGCTTATTGCTCAAAAGAGGCATTTTGAATTTGGAAAAAGTTAGACTCTGAAGGTTCATTTCCAATCTTGTGTTTATGTAAGTCCAACAACTCATCTTATTCACAGAAACAAGAGAAAAAAGAAAAAATCCTAAATGCTGTGCAGAGGTACTGTGATTTAGGACCAAAAGCTGCACCATGTCTGATTTAGCATAATCTTTGGACAACATCTAAAATATTAACACACCTACAAATTAAAAAAAAAAATTGTTGCTAATTCCTTGATGAAGAGCAGATCATGCTGCAGTTAAGTGTTCCTGGCTTTGAGACAATTATCTCCCTCACTATCAAAGGGAAGATCTGCATTCTTTCAGTTGGCCTGGTCTCCAGTTGGGAAGTCCTTGTCTTGTTTTCATGCTGTGTTTGCACCATGAATCTGGAAAACTTCACACTTTTTGGAACTTTATGAACCAGAAGGGCATAATATACCCCGTTTATTCCTACATGCCCACAAGTAATACTGTTTGACTATATTTAAAGATCTGTACTTTAAACACAAGCTACAACTTTCTCTGTACTTCAGACAAGTGTGAGCAGCTAAATCACTCCAGGAAGATTATTAATTTTACAAAATTTTCTACAGTAGTATTTTTTAATATCTGTTGGTAGGTGTTGGCTGGAGGATTTAGTTGCTTTCCACAATTGAACTAAATGTATTTTGAAGTGGTTTTTTTCAGTAAAATATCAGTTTTGCAATAATTAGAGAGCCAAAAGAACTGAAAACTCTGGGTAGTTACTGTTACTTACTTAGTATTGTCACTTGCCACAAAAACATAAGGTTGTCCTGACTGGATCAACTGTTAATAAATTGTCCTCATAGCTGAAGTTATGGCTTCCCCCCATGCCATATATAGGATAAGGTGCTATGGTATATTCCCTGTATTTAGCAGCCATAAATGGATCTCCTTAGTTCATGTCAAGCTAAATAAAACTCAGACACCTATAATCCACCACATCTAAGCAAAAGCTTCTGCAGATTGATAACTCAATGCATAAGATATTGCTGTTTTCCTGTTTCCTGAACCTGGATTCATTAGTTTCCCTCTGCTCTCATACCAGAAGTGAGATGACCACCCAAGTTCTCCAAGGTCTCTTAGACTTCTGTGCTATTCCCTTCAGCTGTTTCTTCTCCAGATCAGAGCCCTACCTTACCCACTAGTCCCTCTTTTGGAAAGTATTTAATGCCTTTGATCATTATTACTGTGTTTCTCTGAACTTCATTGGGTTCAACAGGAAATAAACTTTATAAAGGCTAAACAATGCTTTATGAGTTGCAAAATGTAGTGGTACTTCAGAGAACTTGAGAAATCATTGTAAGGAAGAGGAAGATAATTGTCTAGAATTTAAGTGTAATCAAAACAGAGAGTAAATGTGCAAGTTAAAAAATACATCCCAACTAATGTACAGATCCAGGAATCTATTCCATTATTTTACATGATCTAATGGAGGATAAAGTTCTTGAAAAAAAAAATCCTCTTGGCTTCATGATCCACAATTTTCTGTTTTACTGGCGCTATCACATCTGAGAAGCAATCAAAAATTTTTTCTTGGCTATTGGTGAATTTTCATACAGTACACAGAAAGTAGGAAGGTTCAGCCTGCTACTGGCTGAGAGTTGAAAGGGGTTGATGGGCTCATTTGGAGTCCCAGCAGCAGAGACAAAGGGATCTCCCTGTCTCCTCCTCTTGTTTTCAGTCCCTTCATACATTAGCATTCACTTCTTTTCCCTTTGTGTGCTGAAAGAGTGAGAGGGAGAAGAAGGAGCAGAAGGGAGTCCAGCAGCAAGAGGAACGGGTTGAGGAAGAGGAATGGAAATGAAGAAGAGACTGATTCCCAGGGCTTTTTTTATTGGAGGTAAAATAGAGAACACTGTGTGCAGAAAGAATTGATGGCTGGGAAGGCAGGCACTGCTCCAGTGGTCAGCCTGCACCTCTGCTGGCATGAGCTTTGCAGATTGTTTGCACCCTGCCTGCTCTGCCAGTGCTTAAAACCTCCTTGGGCTGTGGCCTGACACTGACACAGAGCCTAAACTGCATGGGGAAAACCTGAGTAGTGCACACTCCTATTCCACATAGGAAATATGATGCTTTTGCTGCTTAAACTGAAGCATAAACTTCCCCTGCATTTACTCTGTTCATCGTGATTGTATTGCTTCCTATCCCTAGATTTCAACATAAATGTATTCATGTGGCAGCAAAATCCCTACAACATTCCAGTTAGCTGCTAAATATTTTTAGGTGTGTAGTAATCAGCAATGTTATGCATGTTGCACACTGACTCAGCCCATTGCCCATGGACATTTCTTAGAAAAAAGTGAGGTTTTTAAGTGAGGTTCTCAAAAATGACACTCCTACCATATATCTAAAGAATCCTGTCAACGACAAATGATACCAAAAGGCACAATTTTGTAAAAGCTTTAAGAATACAACATAAAAATGCAAAACAAAATCCTAGGAGAGAAATAGTTTGTTAAATTATTAAATAGTCTCACTAGCACATGAATTTCTCATCTCAGCTTTGCCAGGATTATTCATTTTTAATCTTAATTTATATACAAAGAATTTTTCTAAATCAGAATAGTCTTTTTCCAGTGAAAGTTCCAAAGTAGTGTAGAAAGACCACACTAAGGGATCTTCAGAAGTTTATAACCTCAGTGAAAAATGAGAATACAATAAAGAAATAATTTAGAAGCATTAATTGAAAAGAAGCACTAAGATTTTTCAAAAATCATTATTGTTGATTGAAAAAAAACTGTGGTTATATTTTATTGTTACTTCAGACAAGTATTGAAGGAAAGGAAAAACATTTACTTGCAGGTATAAATTTTTTAAAAACTACATAAAAGTTAAAAAAAATAATAATTTCTGTGTGAAATATTTCAACATATTATTCTTGAAAGTGTTCTTTGAACCTGATAAATCAATGATTGCTTTTCATTAATTCTGTGCAGCTAGATCAAACAAATCAAGAACACACACCCTTCCAAGTAACCATAATTGCAAAGAATTATTTAGTCCTTTTAGGTATAGGTACAATTCACTTAGGGAAAGCCCTTACTTCAAGCACAACTTATAATAAAAAGTGAGAGGGCTAGAAAACATGAGAAATTATTGTCTCAATCCCCTAATTGCTCTCTATTTTAGCAAAGCGATTTGTTCTAAATACATTTGGTGACATTAGTACACCTGTGCATCCCAAGCATGGTCTTTCTGAGCAGTAGGTAACATTTATGTCTTCTGAGTCTATCATTGCTGGGGCTGTGCAGCCTGTGCTTATTCTCACCTCATCAGTCTTGCTTCGTTCCTACACATGTCATTTTCTAAATCCCCACTCAGTTTGTTGAGATTTTCTGTTCAGATTTTTCATGCCTTTACATCACGGATACAGATATCTGATTTTAAGAAAGAAAAATGGGTTATCAGCTGCTTGTACTCCTCCTTAACCATCACTTACCCCATAGCCTTCCCTCTATCTTCTTTTTATCATATCCTGACTCTTTTTTTTGTATATTTATAAAAGCAAAATGAAAAAGTTCCTGACAAAAGGCTTCTGTGAAGCAAAATGACATGTACCCCCTTCACAATAGTGCAATACAAACACGATTTCTGTGTCACTGTGGGTGGATTGCAGAACTAGAGCAAGATCAAGCAGAGAAAGATAGGAAAGAAATGGGTAAGAGCTGAAGTATACTAAGGTAAAGAAATGCACTGAGAAAGGGGACAAAAAGTGGGTGTTAATTTCATAAACCCTGTAGATAACGGGAGTCATTAGGAAGCCTGCAGGATCCACCTGTAATGATAAGGAAAAAGATTGCATGTCTGCTTCATTTCTGCTCACTATTACTCCCCACAATTATTTTTTTTTCCCCAGAAAGGGCAAAGAGACTGACTGACTTCATGAGTTTCAGGGGAACATTCTACACAAGAATTACTTTGAGCCTGAGGCATAGGAGGAAAGTTACACAAATTGTGCAAAACATGAAAATTGAACTTCATGGCAAATCACTTTAACCAGTTATCACTGACATTAACCACTCTGGAATTTTACTGTCTAATAATATAGGCATTAGGCTAAACATTTTTGTCCCTCTTCCCTTGCTTCAGCTGCAGAAAAAAGCAGTATTGCCCTACACAAATTCAGAAAAACACTGACTATAAGACAATTATTTCTAATCAGATTTTTACATGCAAGAAATGCTTTGGCATGATTAAATTAATATGCAAATAGAATATCTGACTTATTAATTCTGGTTTTATTACTTTTGTGTATCAAATTTCTCCTTACAATAATCCAACATTTATTACAATACCAAACTTATTTCACGTCCTGTGCTTTCTCAGTTCTTGAGCTTAAGCAGAGGTGTAATCTTTTGTACCTAATTGTTCTTTTCTTTTTGTTTCTCTTCACTGTATTGTATATTCATTGTTTATCCTCTAGACAGGAACAAATTGTTCTGCCAAAAGAAGAAGCTCTAAACTTTAATGAAGTTTCTGGATGGCATCCGTGATTGATTTTAAACTAATCCAATTTCTTGTAGAGAGTATGTATCTCTTATAACATCATGGCATTTGACATCTCAACCAGTCAAAATCATCTCACACATGAGGGATGAACAGCCTCAGAAGTACCACTGACAGCATGCAGAGACTCAGTGCTTTTAAGAGGGACGTGAAGAAAGGAAGGCTTTGTCTCCTATACAGGAAATTATCATTGTGGATAGTGTCTGTTCTTTCAAAAATCGAAAATATCTCAATAGTGGGCTTTACAGGCAGATTTTTTTCGGTCATCTACTTCATATGCAAAACAAATTTAAAGTTAATGTGAGCTAGCAGGGCTCATGATTTTAAGCCCTGCTTTTTATATTCTGCTTCTGGGTAAATGTAAATATAAAGAGTTACGCTGTGCTTCAGTTATGCCTATTGTGTCCTTATATCCAAAGGTAAAATCCTCTAACCTCTATGGCTGCATTTTCTCTATTCACTCTGAAAGGAAAAAAAAAAAAAGTGTGAATATTTCCAGAAACTTCAACAGAAACTGACTCCAGCTTGAAAATTACTCACACAAAGGGACATGATGGCAATAATAATTTAATACTAAGTTTTGAAATAAAAGCATAAAGTTTCATCGGTATTTTCATTTCTTCCCTCTTCACTTAAGCATCCTTCTCCTAAGCTCTAAAAAGCCCCAGATTATTATTGAGATATTTTTTAACAGTGACTATATCAAAGCTAGTCCCCTAAAGTTCCAGGGCCACGGGGTTTGAGTTAAATATTTAAATATTTAATATTTAAAATGTTTAAATATTTAAATATTTAAAATGTTTTCAAAAGTGTGGTCCACAGCTCACTGATTTTTCATTACCCACCCAACACTCACAGTATACTTATTTATAAAAATGTCTATTTGATGTTTAAGCTCTAAGTGAAAACAAATAACTAGAGTGTGAACTACTAGAACAAGTAGTAGCAATAAGGGAACAATCCATTAAATCAGCTGTACCCAAGCTACTTTCAAGGGAAAATACTGCTCTTAACATTGATGCCTTCACAACTCATATCTCCTAAGGGTTTACAGCACATGTCTGCAAAACATGAGGTTAAAAGTTATACTACTAGATAACAGTGAATTGAGAAAATCTCCCTGTTCTGATTCTTGGAATTAAAATTATAGAGAAATAGGACTGGAAAAGACCCAAGGAAATGCGTATTATTATCACTGTTTAAAACATATGATGTATTGTATCACGTGCTCATTATTCAGACTCCCCAGCCTTTTAAGTGATTATTTGTATTGTTTTGTTACCTTTATGAAGTGAAATAAAAATAAAGAGAAAATTCCTATGTGATTTTTTTTTTTTTGCTGCATTTTAAGCCAATGTATTCTTCCTGATCTTTGCAAAAGCCTTGGTACATCTGATTTCTGGTTTTTTCCTCTGTGTTCTTTTATTATCTTTAGAATTAAATGTCCCAAGCTCTTTAACTTCCTTGCAGAAGTGATTTGTTTCATACCCCTAATCTGTCTCATCCAGCTCTTTCAGATTCCTTTTAGTCATCCATATGTTTTTCAAAATGTAGTACATTATTCTCAAGCTGCACAAAACAAGAAAAAAAACCCCTACTGACACAATCCATTACTAGTGGTATTTTCTTAAAACAAACAATTCTTAAACATTTCTAAAACCTCTGTTCACATTTCCTCCTAGTGTAGAACCTATCTTTTACAACCTTGATCATTCATTGCTCAATTCTTGGTCACCGTCATCTGAAAAAATCTTTTTTCAAGTTTTATTCTAAACATCTAATATGATCCTGAATTTCTTACAATCACAAAATGTTAAGGGATTGGAATGAACCTTAAAGACCATTTACACCCAGTCCCTCTGCCCTTATGGGAACACTCCAACTAGACAAGTTTGCTCAGACCCCAACCCAACCTGGCCTTGAACACAGTCAGAATTGGGGTATCCTCAACCTTGCTGGTCAATCTGTGTTTAACCACCCTCACAGTAAAAAATTCCTTCATAATATCTAACCTGTTTTTCCCCTTTTTCAGTTTGTACCCATTCCTCCTTGTCCTACCACCACAGTTCCCAATGAAAAGTCCCTCCCTGACTTTCTTGCAGGTTCGTTTAGATGCTGGAAGGTTGCTGTGAGACCTCCACACAACCTTCTCTTCTCCAGTCTGAATAGCCCCATCCTTCCCAACCTACCTTTGTAAAGGAGGTGCTCCAGTCCTCTAACCAATTTATTGGATCTCCTCTGGACTTGCTCCAACAGTTCCATGTCCTTCTTGTGCTGGAGACACCAGAGCTGGATGCAGTGTTCCAGGTGGGATTTCACCAGAGTAAAGTAGAGGCAGAATCCCCTCCCTCAGCCTGCTGGGCACGCTGTCTTGGATGCAGCCCAGAATTCCATTTTCTAGACTGTGAGCACACTCTACCAGCTTGTGTTGAGGCTTCCATCAACCACCACCTTCAAGTGTCTCTCTGGAGGGCAGCTCTCAATCACTTCTCCACCCAACCTGTAAATATATCTGGGATTGTCCAGACCCACATGCAGGACCTTGCTTTCTTAACTTTTTAAAGTTTTTGCTGGCTTACCTCTCAAGCCTGTCAAGGTCCCTCTGGATAGTATCCCTTCCCTCCAGTGTGTAGACTGCTGTCTATTTTTACCACAGAAATAAAATTCTTCTTATTTATCTTATTAAATTGTATCCTATTTCCCATATCATATCTCTAATTTTTCAGGGTGATTTTGCATTTTAAACCCGTTCTCCAATGCAATTCTTAATCCAGCTTTGCTTTCTGCAGCATATTTATTACATAAACTTTTAATTCCCTCATCCAAGCATTTAAAACTGAAGAAGTACCTATGCAGATGATCACATTCTTCTATTTGTTAGCTCACCAATTCCCACTCTGTGTGGGTCGTGTGTTATATGTACAAAACAAGTTTCTTTTTTCTTTTAACTTCATATCTTATTTATTTTAGAACGAGTGATGTGAAAGACAAATTTTGGCCTATGATTTACTTTACTTCTAGTGCATGATCACACATGAATCAACATGGATTCCAAATGCAAGATACTGATTGATCTGGTTTTTCAGCCACTCAGGATCTACTCTGTTAGGTCACTTGTGGGTAGTCCATATCCTGTGCAGATCTCAGGTCATAAGGAGGAAGGAGCAGATTGACATAACCCCCCATGCCCTCAAAAAACCCCAAACTAATGAAGGAACAAAGAATTGGCAAGTGCAAACTTCTTTCCCCTGAAACAAGGGAATCCAGAAAGCTTTTTTTCCAATATATGTCCTCATTCCTTTATCTTTTATTTCAAGAAACAAAGTAATAATGGATTTTCTGCTTCTTTTACTTTAAACAGGGATGCAAGATATGGGTTGCTGCCAGCACTTCCCTACAACATTCTAGACTGATTCACATGAAGTATCATCTATCAGTTTCTGTGAGACTGCACTCAAAATAAAGTATTATTCAATGTAATAGTGGCAGAATCTATTCCTGAGGTAATGCAACCTCATATGTGTTCAAAGAAAGGAGATATACACATACAAGGACAATAAAAGAAAGCAGAGACACATAAGTCCTTGAGCAAATTTAAATTTCTCTGTGCTGTTTTGAACTAAACCAATTTCTTTACTGTCACAGGCAAAATTCATCTCAGATAAGTGCAGAGAAAAAACTGCTGTGAGCATTCAAAAGAAAGAATGCTTGATTCTGAGCTGCCTCCTAATACTCTGCATTAGATGACAGAAAATTTAAGTATACACCAGTCACTGACTTCAAATTAAGTGGTAATAAATGCAGATTTCCATGAAGATACCACAAGTTAGTAATTACAGTTTTATTGAAATTGGAAATGGTGAAATAAACTCAGTCTCCATTGCCCCATACATGTAATTGATAAGTTAATTTGTCCTCAGCACTCACACAGTTTTAATATTTCTTCATCAGTGTCATGAAAATGAATAGGATACAAAATGTATAAAATTATATTCCCTGCCAAACCACTGTTCACTACCAGTGAAGCATATTTATTTCATTTGCCCTTAGTGTGGATTCAACATTTTTTCTTTTTCTTATTCTCTTTTTCTTTTTCTTTTTCTTTTTCTTTTTTT